>VOCT01075808.1:0-15007 GCA_007922175.1 Pelusios castaneus
TCAGTTCCTGGCCCCTGTGTGATCCAGCCTCTCACTAGCAGCCACAGAATGGGTCCTGGGGTGGGCCAGAGAACCTGTGATTCCCTGGGGCTGGGGGCACATGCTGGGGAGGGGTGTGTATGATGTGGGGGGCAGGCTCTCTGTCAGGATCCCTGCATCCACCCCACTCTGAACAGAGGAGACAGGCTTCAGCTTCCCTGGTACCTCCCAGTGTCTCTGGTGCCCGCACCCCATCCTGGTGTCTCAGTGCCCCCTACCCCAGCACCCTTTGCCCATCCCAGTCTCTCCTGGCCCCCTTGGTGTTTTCGCTCATCCTGGCATCTCTGCCCTGCTGTCCCTGGCTGCCATTCTGAGTGAGCATTAACCTGCCTGGGGAGACATCTCCATGGCAGAGCTGGGTTGTGTTGCCCCCAGCACCATTACCGCTCCCTGTTGATGGAGTTCTGGGGTGTCCCCCACCTGGGGAAGGGAACCATTTGGAGTGGGGGGGGGGCAGTGGAGGGAGGATTGCTCCAGAGCAGTGGAGAGGGGTCTCTGCTGGGGGTGGTGGTGAATGGGCATCCAAGCAGAGGATTTGGGGTCGGAGGGGAGGATTGTCTGCTGTGATAACTGCTGAGGGTGCTGGGGTATTGGGGAGGCAGATTTACTTTTTCTCCCTTTCTGGTATGCTCCCCCAGCCCTATATGTTCATCCTCATCTGGGGTCAGGATTGGGGCCTCCGGGGCTTATGATCATGGTCTATATTTGGCTCCAGGATCCTTCCCTCCCCACAGTCTGTGGGCCTCCTTGGTCTCTATGGGTCACTCTTCCCAGTGGAGGGTTGTTTTCTCTAGCTTCCCTGCCCCCATTGGTTTCCATCTTGCAGTGTGATCAGTGTAAAGATCCTTGCACACCCTAGTGCAAATCCTGCCCCTAAGCGCACAGTGTGTGATTCTTGGCCTCCATGGGGGAGGGGAACACTCACTGGCCCTGATCCTGGTTCCACTTGCCCCAGTCTAGTCCAGCTCCTTGTCTCCAGGGGGAGTGTGGTTGGAATCAGGAGATTAACAGGGCTCTGGGGCAGGGTCGGGGACAGTAGAGTACCCCTAAGCTCTGAGGTTGCCAGACCACCCCATCCCTAACTCATCCCATGAGCCGTTCCTGGGGAAGTAGCCACAGAAGGAAGGTGAGTCTCTGGACCTGGCGCAGCTGCCTTCAGAGGGGAGCAAAGGGCTGATGGCTCTCGTACATCCCGGTGCAGATCCTGGGATGATGCAAGGGCAGCTGGACTCCTCGTATCAGCTACATGCTGCCCACCACCCCGTGTCCACAGAGGGGCTGGTGCTGCCCAAAGTAGGGTGTGCAGCCCCTCCTCAGGGGAGTTCACTGACTCGGTTGCTCTCATCTGTGTGACCCCTGGTACCAGCACCATTTGCTGGCTGAGGCCAGGCTGCTCTTTGACCGGCCAGTGGCCGGCACTGAGCTGGAATAACCCCACCTTCACCCCGGCCAGCATCACCCACACTGACCCTGGACCTGGCACTGCAACGTCTTAAATTGGGTCAGCCTTAGCGCTAGCGCCCTTGCATTCATCCTCCTGCTCTGTGAGTGTCCCCAGCTATGCCTCAGCCTCCCACCTGCCCCCACTCTCTTGGGCCCCTCCCCAGGGCATCTGGGCTACAGCCCCCTCTGGTCTGGTCTGCTTTGTTCTGTGTAACCCCAGTGATCTCTCCATGCCTCCATCTCTGGGAGGGAATCAATCTGCTCACTCTGCCCATCAATCGCCCCCTTTCTTACCTCTGTGCCTGTCCATTGCCCTGGGCCCAGTGCCTGGCTGGGAATCTTAGAGAAATGAGGGTTCACTTTCCTGTGTTGTGAGACCCAGATTCCTGGGTCATCCAACTCCCAGCTCTGCCGCTGATCCCCTGGGTGCCCTGGGCTGGTCCCTGCCTCTCTCGGGCCTCAGTTTCCGGGTACTGTGGAGAGTGACCTTGCCTTCGGCTGTGTGACTGGGAGCTCCTCAGGGCAGGGACCATCTCACCGTGTTTGTGCAGCTCTCAGCACAATGGGCCTGGTCTGGTCAGGGTCTGTGCAGGGTAATGGGCCAAATTCACCCTGGTGTAGGGCAGCTTGACCCCAGCTCTAGCATCTGCCACAGGGCAATTCTTCAGGCACAAGGCCATGCAGCCCAGCCTGGCACCCAATAAAGGGTATCTGACTGGAGTGACAGCCATTCCTTGCCCCCAGATCCCCCAGCCTGACCTCTGGCCCCATAGCATGGAGGCCCTGAAGGTCAGCCGTGGCTGGGCCACTGTGAATGACTGTTTTTCTCTGGAGCACCTGGCCCAATGCAGGAGGGCAGGGGGGTACCCGATGGGGATATTCTGGCCTGAGATCCCCAGGGCTGGGATGTAATGGGAAGAGTTGGGGGAGGTTTCTGAGGTGGGGAGGGGTCCTTACCTAGCCACAGAGACACAACAGCGGCGTAGGATATTTCCCCCTCCCCCTTCCTCTCTCCCAGTGACCTGGCAGGGATGTGTTGCTCACAGCACTGGGGAAAAGGGAAGTTGGGGAGGGCCTTAGCTCCCAGCTGAGCTTTTCCTCCCTGGTGTCATCCTGGGGTGGTGCAGGGGGGGGAAGAGGGGGGCAGCTGGGTCTTTGGTACCTGGCTAGACCCATTCTGGGGCCAAGAGAGAGACACCCTGTGTAGGAGGTGGCACTGTGTCTCTAAGCCCCTCCAAAGTCACCCTGGGAATATTCTCCTACATGTCCTGTGGGTCCCCAACCCTGTAGCCAGGAGCTCTGAGCCCCTCCCTCTGTTATTCCCAGTGCCACCTCCCACTGGGCCGAGGCCTGGGAAAATCTTGAATTTAATCTCCCCATTAATAGGAAAGTCCCTGGCTAAGCAGATGGGCAGAGACGTTAATGGATAACTTCCTGGGAAAGCAGTAGCTCAGGGTGGAGAATCTCTGCACCCTGCAGTGACCCCGGTGGATTGATGGCCATGGAGAGACGGTCAGGGCAGCAGGTGGAAGAGCCCCTCTGGCCTCTCTTTGCACCTTCTACAGACCTGTTACCCCTGAACCCATCTGCTCATCACCTCCCCTTAGATGCCATTTATCAGTAATCTGTGGACAGGTGATGTGAGGCAGGCTGGAAACACAGTAAATAATTAACAGACTCTGCATTTGAGGCCAGTGAAGGCTATTCCACCTTTGAAGCCCACTGGTTCCCTTCACAGCACAGGCTGAAGACTCCCCAGTTCCCCCTGTGCAACCCCAGGGCCTTGTTCTGGGTGAAACATCTTCCTGAAAGGCCCCAACCTGGCTCCAATATGAGTCTGGTCCTGCCCAGAAACATATCCCAGGGCCAGTCACCCTCACTGGTACCAGCCGGGGTCGTTTCCAGCTTGCTGTGTTGACCTTGATCTTCCAGCCATGCCTTGATGGGCCTTTCTGCACCAGACTGGGAGCTCTCCCACACCTGGGACATTCCTCTCAGGGAGGTGCTGATGGACTGTTCTCAGCCACCCTCAGTCATGACAAGCTGGACACATGAAGTTCTGCTAGTCATTCCCTGCAAGGCATTTCCTCCAGCCCATCCATCATGTCTGTAGCTCATCTCTTCCTCTGATTTAATGAATGGTGACTCTCTCATAACAGAGTCCCACAGCTCAGCTGGTGACTTCTCAGCACCTGGAAGAGCTTGTTAGAGCCAAGCCTTGAGCTGTCCCTCTCACCCCCTCGTATCTGCTATGCCCTGGAACTGGCTCACATCTCAGCCTGGATTAGCCAGTGGCCCAGAGATCTTCCTGAAGAGTGGGAGGTGGGATTCTGAGACTGGTCTATTTCCGGTTGGGCTTCTTCAGGAGGCTGCATCTCTGCACCCCAAGGTGACCCTGTCCTCTGACGCCAGCTCTGGGTATTTGGTGCATGGGGCTCTCTCCATGTGTGACTGTTCCCTTGTTTGCTCCACTCGGGCCTGACCCCCATGATCAACCCAGATCAGCAGCTCTATGGTGTTGGCTCTAACCTGACCCTCTCCTGTGTCATGGACAGTAACCGGGCCGTGCGGTGCATGTGTTGTTAGGCTGGGGTGCAGACCCAGACAGAGGGGCTATCTGCACTCCTGCTCCTCAGTCTTTGTGAACCACTCGAGCATATAGACCTGCAGAGCCCACAACATGCTCACGCACAGCTACTGTAGTGCCAGCCTGGATATCATGGGGCTGGGTGAGTAGCCGGGCACTGTGCCCCACACCCGCCTCTGTCTTGGGCACGTGGAGGACCAGGGGCTCCATCAGTCTGTCCAACTCATGCCCCAGCTACCCTGGATCTGTTCTGTCTCCATCCGGGCTTCCTGCCTGCCTGGGACATTTCCTGTCACCCCCTGCACCAACCACAAGAGGCAATGTCATTCCTGAACCCAGGGTGCTCCCTGTCCCTACAGCCAGGGTCCTGGACCTGGTCTGGATTCTGCCCTCAGGCTCTGTTCTCTGGGACCTTCCCATCTGTCTCCAGTCTGGACCCAATGCTGCTCCATCGCTCGTCACTCTTGTACCACCCCAGCTTCCTTGCAGCCTTCTGTATCCAGTTCTGGGGGCTCCAGTCCTGGATCCAATCCTGCAGCTCTGGCCCTATCTCTCTGGGAGAATGCTGCGAGGCTGGGCTGGGGGCTGGTGTCTGGTGAGTCATGACCCCATCACTGTACTGCAGAGTCTGCGCCTTGATGCCCAGCACCCGTCGGCCGTCAGCTGGGTCTGGGCATCTCTGTCCTGTCCCCTTCACCCGTTGGCCCTTAAGGAACATCACCTCTGTCCCATGTGTGAAGCTGATACCCCATCACTCGCTGCACCAATATTGCCCCCCTCAACGCAGGGTGTGCCCTGCTTTCTTTGGCTCTTCCAGCACCTGCTCCTCCCTTCTGGGCAGTCCTGGTTCCATCCTAGGGCATCTGTGCTTTGTAGCACATTCCCAAATATGCCAGCATGACACCAGCCTGTCACCTGTCACTCACCGCACCAGCCACTCCCATCATCATGTCCTGCACCCTGCTCTGCCTGTCTTTGCCCAGCACCTGCTCTCCCTGTGCCACGGTAGCACCAATTTTACCCCCTGTCTGTTCTCCATGGGCCATTCCCGTGTGTCCTGAATCCAGGGCATCCATCACTCCAGATCCAGTTCCCTAGCACAGTCCACTCTCCCTGCTCCCAGTCTGCACCCAGCACCTGGTCACTCACAGCCCCTCCTGGCTCCTATCGCTTCCTTGTCCTGCACTGGGATTGGATGTTACCTGGTGCCTGTCTCTCACTCACCCTCTCCCCTTGACATGGCCTGTGCTCCCTGCTGTCTCTGCCCCATGGTCTGTCCATTGGGCTCTGGGTTCCTCTGTTTCACCCCGCAGTCCCTGTGTCCATGGGATGCTCCCCCTTTCCTGCAGCAAGGTGGGGTCAGCCTAGTGCTCATAATGGGGCAGGAGTGAGTTACCTCATCCCAAGACATGCAAACCCTTGGCTACTACCCTGCCCCTCAGATAACTGCCCCCTTTTTGCAGAGGGGGCATCTGGGGTCACCATCACCCCCCACTCCCATCTTGATCCCCATCAAGCCTGAGGCCGTGACCTGAGCTGTGAGGCCTGGGGCGGGTTCCCTACTGCTGGATCAAGGACAATGAGATCTTGGCGGCTCAGAGGCCGCTTGTCTGTGAGCCATGAAATCTAGACCCTGACACTGGATCCTGGTATTTGTACTTAAACAGAAAAGACTAGCAGGCTCTCTTACTCGGAAGTGATTGTTGCTTGTGATCATAGCTTGAGTTTGTGGCTGGTGATCACAGCTCATGGTGGCTACCTGGCCAGGGAATGAAGAAGAGTGGGGTCTCTGTCAGGCACACAGCTTTGCACCGATGCTATGCTGTGCAGAACATGACTCAAAGCTATGCAGTCTTTCACCCATATTTTATATCTTTTAGTCCATGGATCCTGCTGTGTCACACAGCCCCAGGGTTCTGTATGACCGTAAGGCATCAGTGAATGGCAGATGTGACTTTGATCTTGTTCTTGGTGGGACTTTTTGTCCCTGTCTTTCTAGGGTGGATTCTTCTTCTGCAGTCTGCATTGTTCTTCAGCCATTAAGGTGGTGCCGGCAGTTTGTCATCAGGACAGGCTGGAGTTGGAGACTCATCCTGTCACATACGCGCCCCTCATTCACACATCCAAACTAAGTTCACACATCTGAACAAAGTTTCAACAAAACTTGCACTGAGCAATACAAAATGAAGTAAACAATTCAAAAGAGAGTTTTGGTTACAATATGGAGTTATAGGTGAATGAATGAGTATGGCATTTTTGTCAATGAATATTCTATATCGAAATTTCTGTTTGAAGCAGTTCTATGATATAAATTCATCTTTAGCCCTACACTGGCAGCAGGAACCACTTGGACAGTTACACCTGCCAGGCCACCAATACTGTCAATTCTCAGATCACCATCATCCCACTGGTCATGTGCTGTGTGAGCTCAAGAAGGATCCAGGGTCCTTCCCAAATTCCTGTGGGTGCTCTGGCCAGTGGGTCAGAGATCAGGGCCCAAAAGGCAGGAGATGGCACATCTGTGACATAGAAAGACAAACAGATGTGGGTCTGGTGTCTCTGAGACAAAAGGGCTCTGGCCCCATAGAGGAACATGGAGTGAGACCTCACAGCTGGGAGTTGCAATGAGGCAGAGCCTGGCTGGGGATACAGGGCTGCTTCCAGGGCAGGGAGGGGAGTCTCCAGGGGAGCAGACTGGGGGAAGGGAATCTCCATCACTCATGGACTTTGGGTCCTGATGTCTCCAAACCCCCCTGTCTCTGTCAATGGGATGATCTAAATACAGCTACATGGCAGCTCAGACTGGACAGTGCTCAGGATGCCCACCAGCTGCTGGATCTAACCCCATGGGTGCTGAGTTCTCTGCAGCCAGAATGGCCCACCCCTCCCCTAGCTGCTCCCGAACCTGAGACTCCCCTGTGTTAGCTGCAGGTGGGCCTAACATCCCATGATCACCCCCAGCCAGAAGATTTACACTGAGGGCTCCACCCGCAAACTGTCCTGGCAATGTGACACCAGCCCAGCTGTACCACACTTTTAGTTTTTGAGAGGTCCTGCTGGCCACTGGCTCTGAGCTCCTGGTCTCTTTATGAGCTAGCCCTGGACTTAAAAATGTTTAGTCATCACTGTCTCCCCATCAGCCTCAGACTCGTCACTCTGGAAATTGAGGTGCTGAGTGAATAGCTGGGCACCATGCCCCATGCCTGCCTCTGTCCACTGACACACAGCATGAGGGTCTCCATCACTGTCTGTCCAGCTGGCACCCTGTTTGTGTGGGACGTCCCCTGTCACCTGCAGTCCATGCACCCATGCTGTGAGTCAGCACCGTTCCTGCACTCTGGACTTTTCCGATCTCTGCAGCCAAGTCTGGGTCTTCAGGTCTATTCTGGATTCATCCCTCAAGCTCTGTTCCCCAGGGAATGATCTCATCTGTCTCTAATCTGGATCAGACGCCCCTGTCACCTGTCACTGCCTGAGCTGATCCCCTTCTCTGACTCAGGCAGCCTCCCCTGCTACTTCACCATCTCTCCAGCCACATCCCTTCGCACTTGGGACCTGCTTCCTGAGTGTCTCCTGTCACTCACTGACTGACCTGGTGCCCAGCAGGGCTCACAGACCTTGGAACCAAACCCAAACTTTCATGAAATTGACACAGAAATCGAGCTTTGAATCCAGTCCCTCATCAGGGCCGTGTCTTCACTGTCTGGACTCTGGGTCTTGTTGGGCTGCAATTTCCACCTTTTCACCCCAGTCACATGGGCCAGAAACTTACTTCTTGTTAAAGGAAACTGAAAATTCTCCTGAAATTCCCAGGATTTCAGGGGCTGAGGATTTAAAAGTGGGCACCCAACATGGTGGGAATTGGCTAACATCTCCCATCTTAGACTCCATCTTGTCTGCAATGGTCTGTAGTATAAATGGTCGAAGAACCTTTCTCACAGTCCTGTGGGATGGCAGCAACAAGACCCTTCTCAAAATCCCGTGGGGAAGCAGCCCCAACCTTGGACAGATGGAGGGGCAGGACACAGGGTAATGCTCTCTCTGTTCCATGCACAGAAATATTGACCAGGTGCACGCTGCCACCCAACCAAACCCCCGTGCCTGAGAATGGAACCTTCCCCCTCACGTGTGACAGCTCCCCCAGCAATATCGTTGGACTCTGGCTCTGGAAGAGGTAGTACCTTGTGCCCAATGAGCAAATGGAGCTTTCCCCCAGAAACTGGACCCTCCCAGCGCTGAACATCACCTGGGGTGATGCCGGTGCCTATCAATGGGAGGTCAGGAGCCGTCAACACCAACCTCAGTGAGCCCAGCATCGTGATGGTGGCCTGTGAGTAACGGCAGCCCCACCCCCTGGCCATTCTGCCCCCTGGCCCTGCCAGCATCATCCAGCCACGCAGGAGCAATCAGACCCAGGGTGGGAAATGGCATCTCCTTATTCCATGCCTGCTGGTACCCTCCCTACCACTAATCCCATACCACTCTGTATATATGGGCCTGACTCCGCCAGCATAGACCCTGCAGGACCCATTGTCCTGACCCTCGGTCCCCTCTGACCCTGACATGTGTTGCCAACTCCATCCCAGCCCCAAGCTATCACTGGTTTCTTAATGACATGGACACTAATGAGACCAGGAGCAGCTGGACCTTTAAATCCACAGCCTTGGATCATGTGGGCACCTGAGTGCCAGCCTCACACCCCATCACCAGCCTCACTGCTAGTGCGAAGATCAAGGTGCTGGATAAGTAACCAGGCACCGCACTCCACACCAGCTGCCAGCACACGGAGAAATGGGACTCTGTCACTGTTTGTCCAGTGCCCCGGCTACTCTGGATCTGGCCTGTCTCCAGCAGGACTCCCTGTCTGTGTGGGACACCTCCTGTCGTCAGTCGTTCCATGGGTCAGTGCCATTCCTGTGTCCTGGGCTCTCCCTGTCTCTGCAGCCAGGTCTGGGGTCCTCAGGTCTGTTTTGGATTCACCCCTTGACCTCTGTTCCCCAGAGGATGCTCCCAGCTTTCTCCCATCTAGATCAGACACCCGCTGTCACTTTTCACTGCTCCACCAATCCTGCTGCCTATGCTGGACTCTCTGCTATTTCAATGTCTCTCCAGCCACATCCCCCTGTGCTCTGGTCAGCACAGCTTCCTGACTGTCTTCTGTCACTGACTGACTGACCCAGCCACCAGCGCAGCCAGAGACCTCAGAACTGGAGCAAAGAATCCTGAGATCAGCATATCAATCACAAGACTCAAATCTAGTTTCTGGTCTTGGCCGTGTCTTCGTCATCTGGACCCAGCATCTTGGCTGGATGCAGTTTCCCCCCTTTCCCTTTGTCAGCATCCTCCATCCCCCCTGCCAGATGCTCTGTGCTCCATGCTCCCTGTTTCCCCAGGCCACAGTCCTCCACTCCATTGCTAATGTCAGCTGAGCACTGGGAGTTTAGGTGGAAATGGCTTCCAGGTGTTTATATCTCCCCCTCTCCCGTAGAGAGAGACCCTGGTCCCTCTAACTGTCTGAGAGGGATGGGTCGGGATCGGTGGATCCCCAGGATGAGAACAGAGTGGGCAGGCATAACCCACAACAGTTCGGCAGGATTCATCCTGCAAATGATGCTGCCGTGTCTCTGGTGGATACCAGGGACTTTGTCCCGTTGTTCAACAGCTTGTCTGAGGCCTGCCAGGGGATGGGCAGTGTGTCTGTTCAGCTGCTTCCTCCTTCGCTCTCTCCTCTGTGCTGATATGTGCTGTTTATTTCCTTCTGTGAGAATTTTCCCCCTCAGCTCTGCTCTGAGCATCGCAGCCACCCCCACATCTGGCACCATCAGCTCCTAGTTGGGGATGGTGTCACGGAGCCACAGGCCTTGAACTGTGTTCCCGAATTCGGAATGTCCCCTCAAGGAACCCCTCTGATGTGCCAGACCCCAGGATCCCCTTGCCACGCCATCTGAAGTGGCTCACTACTGTGAGTGCCAGTCTCAGATCAGACTGTCAGAAAACAGGCCAGATCCCTGCTGGTGATGTGTCTATAACTAGATTTTACTGAGCCAGTGACAGATCCTGGATCACCACATCCAGCTGACAGAGGAGCCACAGACAGTCCCCTTAGACTCTGCAGCCAATCTCACACCCAGGGAGCTGGGAATGGAGGATTATTAAACTCCAATGTCACCTGGCCTGTGTCACTGCCGGCACAAGGGGCCCTTCACTTACTCTGTGTCAGCTCTGCTTAGACAGCGTCACACACCCCTCTTCCTCACCAGCTTCCTACATGTCCAAGATGGATCCCTAAGACTCCATACCCTGCCTTACCTGGGAGCTCTGCCCAGTGCGTTTAGCAAAGCTGGATCCCTGGAGCCTTGTGCCCACTGTGGGGATTGTTGCCCCTCAGCCCAGGCTGGAAAGGATGCCAAGCAGCATTTGCTCAGCAGTCAGGTTCATCAGTCCATGGGCCGTGGCCTGATGAGTGCTGAGCTCTGCATGGAGATGGGACAGTCAAGTCAGAGTCTGGTCTGGTCAACACAGAGTCTGGCCAACCTGCCCTCATCCCACCACCAAGCTCTCTGTGGAGAGGCAGGGAGTCCATCTCCCTCTGCATCACTGGTCACTAGGTGTCAGTCCCCTGGGACTTCTGTGTCTTCTTGTCTTCTCCATTCACCTGGACTGGCTTTAAACAGGCTGATTAATGATTCACCTGCCTAACAGACAAGCTCACAGCTGCCCAATGGTACCAATACAAACCCACTAAGGTCGAAGACCAGGGACTGTGGAGGGAACCACCTGCCCTGCAGCTGCAGACATCAGACTCAGATGGGAACAATCATGGGACTGTCTTAAAGCTCACAGGATTTAAATCTATTCCCTGGTCAGGGCTGTGCCTTCACTGCCAGGATGCAGGGTCTTGTTGGGTTGCAATTTCTGCCTTTTCTTCCCCATCATGTGGGCCAGGAACTTGCTTTTTATTAAAGGAAAGCTGAGATTTTATCACAAACACAGGACTCTAGCAGCTGAGAATTGAAACAAGGGAACCCAATGTGGCAGGAGGCCCCTTGTTCTGTGTTTCATGGTCTATGGTAGAAACGGCCAGGAGAAGCTGGAGGAACGGCAGCATCAAGACCTTTCCACAGTCCCATGGGACACCAGTCCTCACCCCAGGCAGAAGGGGAGGCAGGACACACAGTAACACTCTGTTCTCTGCACAGAAAAGTGCCCAAGCCCACAGCGATGCCAACCAAATCCTGGTACCTGAGAACGGAACCTTCAACCTCTCATGTAACAGCTCCCACAGCGCTGACACCCGCTCTGGCTCTGGAACAGGACATACCTTGTGCCCAGTGAGCGGCTGGAGCTGTCCCCTGGGAACCGAACCCTCACGGGGCTGAATGTCACCCGGCGCGATGCCAGTGCCTACCAGGGCAAGGTCAGGAACCTCGTCAGCACCACCCGCAGTGAGCCCAGCACCGTGATGGTGGCCTGGAGTAACTGTAGCCCCATCCCACAGCTGTGCTGCCCCCTGGCCTTGCTGGCCTGGCCCAGCTTGGAGATGCAGCCATGTCCGGGGTGGAGCCTGACATCAGTTTATCCCTTGCCCTGCTAGTGCCCTCCCTACGCCTAATCCCATACCTCTCTGTATGGATGGGCCTGACTCTGCCAGCACAGACCCTCCAGGACCCATTGGCCTGACCCTCAGTTCCTTCTGACCCTGACGTGTGTCGCCAACTCCATCCAATCCCCAAGCTATCGCTGGTTTCTTAATGACATTGACACTAATGAGGCCAGGAACAGCTGGACCCCTAACCCCACGACTGTGGATCAGCTGGGCATATATGAGTGCCAGGCTCACAACCCTGTCACTGGTTTCACTAGTGTGAAGATTGAGGTGCTGGGTGAGTAGCTGGGCACCACGGCCCACGCCCGCTTGTGCCATCAGCACACAGAGAACTGGTGCGCTGAGCCTGTCTGTGAGGCTGGTTCTGCAGGTCACATCAGATCTGTTCTGTGTCCAGCGGGGTTCCCTGTCTGTGTGGGACATCCCCTGTCTCCTGTCCTTCCGTGCACCCACAGCACAGGTCAGCACTGTTCTTCTTTGATGTGTGTGCTCCACATCAGGTGTCATCACGGCCCACAGTGAAGAGCGGGGTCTTCATAGCAGTAGTACTGGAGGGTGCTGCACACGCTGGTCGCAGCTCACGACCATCTCAGCCTGTTTTGGCGCACGCAGCACCCTCTCTCCCTCAGTTCCTTTTCAACTGCCCTCAGGTGAAGATGGAGCTTTTTTCTCAGCAGCAAATCTCCCTAAACCTAAAAGAAAGAACAGAAAGACAGAGACTTTAGTCACTCGCTGACTTACCCTTCTGTTTCCTTTCCCTATTTCTAAAAAAACAAAAAAAGTGGCTTACTCCACTTCGGCCGGCAATGGACCAAGTGGCGTTTCTAACGGCTCCCGACAATTCAGAATGCCTACTTCCCCCGGCTTCAAAAGGTGCTGTTCATGCAGTGAGCCTATACCGGCTTCTGACGGACACTCTTAATGTGTCCGCTACCTCAGGGACGCTCATGTCCCACAAAAGGGCTCCCACTGCCACAACTGAAGTGTGAGAACCAGGAAAGAAAGGGAGCTCAGGCTAAAAATGTTCCTAATGGAAAAATCGTTAGCCCCTGGCTCAGCCTCTGGTATGGAGAGACATCGTACGGACCTGTCAATGGCCCGCCATTCAAAGGCTCCCTCACCAGCCAAGACTAACGTTTCAAGGAGGGGATGCTGACCCTCAAAAAAGTCCAGAAAGGAGTGCCCAAAAGGCTTCTGGTGCCTTGGGCACTGAGTTGGCCATGAAACAGAGGAGTGACAAAATTTTCCATGAAGGGCCAAGAACCAGGGGTAGATATTCCTCCTCCCCCTCGGCAGCGGCTCTGGAGAAAGCGGCTCTGAGCAGACCTTCGGAGTGCAAAGACCCAGCACCATCCACGGCCCCTGCAGAGAGCTCGGTGCCGGAGACAATTCAAGAAGCTGTGCCGGCACCGCCTTCTCCATCGGAGATGCAGACCCAAGGAGCGCAAAACACCACGGCTCCGTCCCCGGCACCAGGTGCGGCACCGTGCAAGAGAGTGAGGAAGGAAAAGCATATGTCCCCTGCCCACTCAGAAACCGACCGCTCGACATGAGACTTTTCTCCTGCTTACTCTGATCGAGGTCGCTCTTATCGATCGTACAACTGCCATTCCCCATCATATCGGCATTTCCTTGCAGACCCAAGAGACATTGCTCGAGAGACACGGGATTTACCCCCATGCTGTCATCACAGCACCTCTCGTCACAGGTCATGGACTAGAGGGGAGCATCGCTCACCATGTTACAGCAGACACTCTGGGCATCATCACTCTCGCTCCCGACATGGGTCACCTAGCCCATCTCTCTTCACCCTCTCTGAACAATGCTCAAGACTGCCGCTATCCGTGGGCCCGAAGTGAGAACGTCTCACAAACACCACAGCAAATTCCTCCTGCAGAGGAGGCAGTAATCCCATCCACATCATCTTCTACTGATGATGCAAAGCAATTTAATGAATTATTTAAAAGAGTTGCTCAGGAACTAGAGATCCCATTAGAGGAGGTCACAGAGTCACAACATAAACTCCTGAAGATATTGCATCATCCAAGATAGCAATACCAATGGATTCAGCGCTGATTGACCCAGCTAATGTAATCTGGCAAACCCCAGCCCCACACACATACAGCAGTGAGAGCAGTAGCCAGAGTTATAGTAATGCAGAGAGCACCGTGGCTTCAGGCAGTAACTCTACCTAGAGACCTTCAGTCAAAAATTGAGGATTTGCCTGTCAATAAGGTAAACCTCTTCTCTGAAAAGACGGATGTACTTATGCATGCCATGAAGGACTCCAGAGCCACCCTAGGGACTCTGGGAGTCTACACTCCCACTTTTAAAAGGAGATAAATGAGATTCCAACCATTCACTCGCCGATACCAAGCTTCCTACCACACTCAAAATCAACAAAGACTCCACGACAGCTCACAAAGAGTGAGACAAAGGGGATACAGATGGAGACAGTCCTCTCAACCATCCACAAACACTCAACCCCAATCTCAGAAACCGCAATATTGGTTGAGGGTTTGAGTCTACCTCCTTGCCATGCAGTATTGACCAAATTGATCCTGAACTTTGAATTCTGTCTGAGGCAATTCCACCTTGCCTGATTCGCCATCACATCAGACAAGTGGGCCTTGGAAACTGTAAACAAGGGTTACTCCATCCTATTCATTTCCCGCCCACCCCAACATTACCCTACCCCGTTCCTATTCAGGGACACCAGTCATGTACAAGCCCTCCAGCAGGAAATCAAACAACTTCTGAACATAGGAGCAATAGAACCTGTTCCCATTCAGCACAAGGGCAGAGGTTTTTACTCCTGATGTTTCATAGTTCAGAAAAAAACAGGCAGACGGAGACCAATTTTAGATCTCAGACCCTTAAACAAACATGTCAAGAAAGAGAGGTTCAAGATGGCTACCCTAAGCAAGATAATTCCCATGCTGCGTCAAGAAGAATGGTTCTCATCCTTCGACCTCAGGGATGCACACTTTCATGTCACCATTCATCCTTCACACAGAAGGTTCCTACGGTTTGTGGCAAACAACTGTCACTACCAATACAAAGTAATGCTTTTTGGGCTGTCAACAGCACCCCGAATATTCTCCAAACTATCAGCAGTACCTGTAGCCTTTCTCAGAACTCAGGGAATAAAGATCTTCCCTTATCTAGACGACGGCCTAATATCGGCACAATCCAGAGAAGCTGCCAGCAAGACCACCATGTGAACCATCGCTCTGTGTGAAAAGTTAGGGCTACACATAAACACAGACAAATCAATCATCGAACCTACCAAGGAAATAGTCTTCATAGGGGCCCTGCTGAACTCCTTGACA
>VOCT01075814.1:0-10053 GCA_007922175.1 Pelusios castaneus
GAGTGTAGCACATAAAAGGTTTAATAAAGACTATATAAAGGCAACATCAAAATGCAGCACTGGTTGGGATACAGTGCAAAGATTCCCACAAAACCCAATAGACAGAACTCATTCCACCAGTAAGGGGAGGAGGGGTGGTCAGCCCTCAGTCCTCCCCTCCAATTGTCCTCTGCCACCTCAAGGTCTGCTCACACCACCCACTGGCCACTCACACCCGCTGTCCGCAGACGCTGTCTGGGTCTGCCGGCTCTGCCGCTGGCCTCTGGTCACACCTGCTGTCCGCTGGCTCCACTACACCGCCCGCTGGTCACACCTGCTGTCCACCGGCTCTGCCTGCTGTTCGCTGGCTCCGCTGCACCGCCCGCTCGTCACACCTCATGTCCGCTGGCTCTGCCTGCTGGCTCCGCCCGCTGCTCACACCTGCTGTCCGCTGGTTCCGCCTGCTGTCAGCTCTTGGTGATTTCAGCTCGCTGGAAAGTGTCTGCTTCCCTAGTGATTTCAGCTCGCTGGGAAGTGTCTGCTTCCCTAGTGATTTCAGCTCGCTGGGAAGTGTCTGTTTCCCTGGTGATTCCAGCTCAATCAAAGTAACAATAGAGCCTCTACAAGGAATCTTTAGGTCTATTCTTTAACAATGGGTGGGGAAATAGGTGTTGACTTAAGGCACAGCTCCAGCAGAGCTAGTGCTCACACCCCTCCCCACCTGGTTTTACAATTCTGAAAACTAGGGTTGCTCACTTTTCCAAGTTCTCTATTGCTGATGGTGACGTTTCCATCAGCTGCTTGGTCAATAACAGATATACAATCAAAGAGTAGCATATCATGAAAGAACAATATTTCCTTTCCCCCTTCTGATAAAACACCAGATTTAGAGGATTTGAACCAGTCACACATACCAACTCCCATCATGCCCAGCCTCTGGGTGAAATTATGCTGAGTGTCATGCAAATACCAAGCACAGGTAAATCAGTGACCCCCCTCCCTACTTAGCTGCTAAGCAAGAGAGGCTCTCAGATTCCTAACCTTGCTTACATCCTTACATAAACAACTGGGCTGTGGATCCGCTGTGTCAGCCCCTGGAGAGGCTGCATTCGGTGAGAGGACTGGTCCCAGCTGGGTGGAGAAGGTGAACTGCAGAGGGACAGAGTCATCTCTCTGGGACTGTCCTGCCACACCCAGGGGTGAGAAGAACTGTGATCATAAGGAAGATGCTGCCGTGAATTGCTCAGGTAAGTGACAGGAGATATTTCTGCTACATACTCTTGTTATCTTGGAGGACCAGGGATCCAACCCCACCCACATCCACCCCCCGGCTCTCCATCCTCTGTTGGGTGGTACCTTTACTGACCAGATTGGCTGAGACATCTGCCCTTAGAGTTACTGTATCCATTCCAGGTACCAGTGCTGTTTTTTTGGTTTTTTTACTAGAGTCCTCAGCATAGTGGACTTGGACTGTAAATCACTAACATACAGGCCCAGTGTTGCTGTGAGGGAGTTTGTAAAGGTGACACATGGAGACTCTCAAGAACCCTCAGAGGGGACCTTCCTCTGGTAACAAACATGTCCCTTGTCCCTCACTCCAGATTCCAACTCTGCTCCCTTTCCCTTTGTAGGTGTGACAGAGACAACAGCATCACTGACTAGAAGAAGTGAAACATCTCCCTCCTTCCCTCAGTGGTTAAATTAACTTGGTGCTGAGTCACAGAGGCATAAAATCATAGAAGATTAGGGATGGAAGGGATCTCAGAAAGTCATCTAGTCCAACCCCCTGCTCAAAGCAGGACCAATCCTAACTAAACAATATCAGCCAGGGTTTTGTCACGCCACACCTTAAAATCCACCTCCCTAGGTAACCTGTTCCAGTGCTTTACCACTCTCCTGGTAAGAAAGTTTTTCCTAATTTCCAACATAGACCTCCCCCACAGCAGCTTGAGACCATTTGTTCCTTGTTCCGTCATCTGCCGCCACTGAGAACAGCCTAGCTCCATCCTCTCTGGATGGTAGTTGAAGACTGCTAACAAATCCCCCCTCATTCCTGTTATCCATTGACTAAACAAGCCTAGTTCTCTCAGCCTCTCCTCATACTTTGCGTGCCCCAGTCCCCAAGTAATTTTTATGTTTTTTGCCTGCCTCTGGATTCTCTCCAATTTGTCTGTATCGTTTCTGAGATGCAAGCTGAAGCCTGAGGAATGAGCTCCTTTTCCTGGCCGGTGAAATCTTTGGGAATGACACACGATGGGTGCTACAGGTGGTACTGAGAATATGATTCCTGTATGCTGGTTCTAGCTTACAGGGCAGGGCCTGGCACAAGAATTAAACAGCAGCCAGTGAACTGGCCCCATGGCACACAGACTTTGTCCCAGATCATATCCTGTTGTTCTGTGCCATGCAAAGAGTGCCGGGGGAGTTCCTTGCGGCCACTCATACAACAATCTCTCCCAATTGCATGCTCATTTCCATCCAACTCACCCATGCTACCCTCAAACCAAGATTGAGAGAGTCACTGTGCCCATGGTCATCTGTGTTGGAGGTTCAGTGCAATTTGAGTGGCCTGACCCCTTTCCTACAGGCCTAGGAGAGCTTCAGTTGCTTGCTTGGTTATTCTGACCTCTGAATAGGACCACTGAATAACCATGCAGATGTCTCAGTTTATGTACACCACAGCACATAAGATGAAATACACAACACGTATGCTTGCAGTTACACATAGATAGCGGTGATGAGAACAGAACAACTAGTTATCCTTGAATGTCTAGGGGTACACATTTTCATTGCCAATGGGGCATATTTTTACACCACCATACCTATCACCAGATGATGTTTTGACAACCCCAGTTATCATGGTGAGAATGGAATGTAGTCAAGGGTAAGAACCAAAGTAGGTAATTAGCATATATGATATGATAATGAGCAGAAAGGTAATTAGGTGAAAGCTGTTTCTGGAAGGGTATAAGAAGTCACCGCTTGAACAAAGGGATGAGCCGCATCAACACCTGATTCTGAAGGAGATGCTGCCAGTTGGACCAGAAGCCACTGACTCCATGGAGGGACCCCAAAAGAAAGCCGTTCCTGTATACAGCCTTCTGAGTGACTGCTCATCTCTCCAGGCTTAGTGAGTATGAGATATTGTGGTTAGTTTTAGGCTTTATAGAACTTGTCTTTCTTCTTCGAGTGATTGCTCCTGTCCATTCCATAGTAGGTGTGTGCGCGCCTCGTGCACGGAACGCCGGAATTTTTTCCCCTAGAGATCCCGTAGGGGCCGGCTGTAGCGCCCCCTGGAGTGGCGCCGTTGCGGCACCTCTATATAAGCTACAGCCGGCCCTACCCCCTCAGTTCCTTCTTACCGCCCTGACGGTCGCTGGAACATTGGCTAGTTCACTAGCAGTACCCTAGTATCATAACTTCCATCGGAGTCGATTCTTCCATCGAAGAGCCCCGTCTCAGGGCCGGGGCATGCCTGGCTTCAAGGCTTGCGGGGCCTGTCGTAGGCCCATGCCCCTGGACGATCCGCACCGTGAGTGTTTGAGGTGCTTGGGGGAGTCCCACCTCCGAGAACGGTGCAAGATTTGCCGGGGGTTCCGCCCAAGGACCCAAAAGGAGAGGGAGCACAGACTCAAACTCCTCCTAATGGAGGACGCTTTGTGGCCGGCAAGCACCGGGGGAGCCGGGTCCAGCGCGGCACCATCGGTGCGGAGCGCCCCAGAGACCATTGGCGAGGTACCGAGGCCCGCCAAATCGGCGAAGGAACCACGGCACCGAATACCGCCGCCGGCACCGAAACACTCGGCACCGCCACCACGGCACCGCTCTCTCTCTCCAGGTCCGGCAAAAAAGAAGAGGCGCGCAGACAGAGGCAGATCACCTGTCAAGCGCTCGAAGCAAGGAGCGCAGACGGTACCGGGCTCGGACCGTCAGCTCCAGGAGCTGCAAGCTCCGACCCCGTTGACTCCGGGCCGCGAGAAGGCTTCGTCGAGTCCGGGGTCCAACGCCTCACCCACCAGGGCGATCCTGGAGGAGGACCTCCAGCTGCCTTCGACCCCAGAGACTTTCGAAGCAGCTCGAGATCTCATTGCACACACGGCACCGTGTGCACCAGAGACCCACCCTCCGGCACCGCAGAGATCGGTGCCGTCGAAAGGGAAACCGGCGCTGTTGCGCCGAAGCCCTCCACGGCACCGTTCGCCGTTGGAGCAGGCGCGGCCTTCACCTACAGGCCAGGCCCACGGGGAGCGTTCCCAATATATTTCGCCCCCGGAGCGGCACCGATCACCCATTCCACCAGCGGTGATGGCGGCAGCAGGGGCCCCACGGTACCGGTCCCCACCAGAGCGCCTGAGCCGTGAATCTTCGCGGCACCGCCGCCTGTCGGCACCGCGAGTAGCGACCCCGACGGCGGGGCGACATTACTCTCCGGTCCGCGGCACAGCCCCACCTTGGTCCCCACGGAGCAGATTTTCGTCCGAGTCGGGCGACAGTATGAGCTCCGCCAGACGGAGCAGGAGCCGCTCCGGGAGGAGAGAGGCTGGCCATGGGGATGGGCGCCAGTGGCAACCACCCCAACAGTGGCCATTCTGGACCCCGTGGGCATACCATCAGGCCCAGGGCCCCTTGTCGGACAGGCCTCCTTCCACTCTGTCGTCGAGACACCAACCGTCTTGCACAGCAAGTGCTCCTCCAGAGTTGGGGAGGGCCCCTGCCCGGGACCGGGCAGGAAGGACCCGGGGCGACCCCTCAACGAGGGAGGGCCCGCAGCCCTCAGGAGCGTTGGGCCCCCCGGCGGACCCAACGGGAGAGTCGTCCTCATCTCCACCGGACGAGGCGGTGGCAGGAGCAAAACCAACCACTCTCCCCGATGACAGCAGGTCGCATCAGGACTTGCTTAGGAGAGTGGCGAAGGTTATGGGCCTCCAGGCAGAGGAGGTCATGGAGGAAGCGGACCCAATGGTGGACATCCTCCTCCCAGAGGGTCCCTCCAGGGTGGCCCTGCCACTGATTAAGACAGTGCAGAACACTACCAAAGCCCTGTGGCAAACTCCGGCCTCTATCGCTCCAACAGCCAAGCGGGTGGAGAAGAAGTACTTTGTCCCCGCTAAAGGCTACGAGCATTTCTACTCCCACCCGGTCCCGAACTCGCTGGTGGTTGAGACGGCCAATGAGAAAGAAAGGCAAGGTCACCAAGGTCCCACGCCTAAGTCGAGGGACGCGAAGAAAATGGACCTGTTTGGCCGTAAAGTGTACTCCTCGGGGGGTCTACAGCTGAGGATCGCCAACCAACAAGCGATCCTCAGCAGATACACGTTTAACGCATGGGCGGCCCTCGATAAGCTGACCGACAAGCTGGACCAGGACTCGAGGTCCGAGCTGGCAGCTATGTCTAAGGAGGGGAAGGTGGTGTCCCGAGCCCTCCTTCAGTCGGCACTGGACGCAGCGGACGCTGCAGCCAGGGTGATGGCATCAGGCATCACCATGCGGAGGAGTTCGTGGCTCCAAGCTTCGGGCCTGCCCACCGAGGTCCAGTCCACCATTCAGGACCTGCCCTTTGAGGGGCCGGAGCTGTTTGCGTCTCAAACAGACTCCAGGCTTCAGTCCCTCAAAGACTCGAGGGCAATGGTAAAATCGCTGGGCCTCCATGCCCCAGCGACGCAAAGAAAGCCCTTTAAGCCGCAGGCATCGGCTCGCCCATACCAACGGCGCCAAGACTGGGACAGAAGGAGAGGCCGTAATGGGCGCAGGGCAAACCGTCGCCCCCCGGACCAGAACCAGGGAGGGCAGCGCCATCCCTCCGGGCCTAAGAAGCCCTTTTGAGGGTACGATCGGGGACGACGTACCAATTATAGCTGCGGATCCAATTCCCTTGCCTTTCCTCAACAGATTATCCCGGTTCCACCGTGCCTGGGCCCTAGTTACCTCGGACCAATGGGTACTCCGCACGGTGCAGCATGGATACTCACTCCAGTTCTCCTCGCCCCCCCCGCTCCGCCCCCCCCCTTACCCCGTCCCTCTTCAGGGACCCATCTCACGAACAACTGTTGGCCCAAGAGGTTCAGACCCTCGTGGAGAAAGGGGCGATAGAGGAGGTTCCTCAAGAACTGAAAGGGAAAGGGGTGTACTCCAGATACTTCCTCATTCCCAAAGCGAAAGGGGGCCTCCGTCCCATCCTGGACCTACGGTTCCTGAATCGCTTCCTACGCAAGATTCGTTTCCGCATGGTCTCACTGGCCTCAATTATCCCATCCCTGGATCCGGGAGATTGGTATGCCGCCCTCGATTTGCAGGACGCCTACTTCCACATAGCAATAACCCCGCGTCACAGGCGGTTCTTGCGCTTCAAAGTGGGAGACAGGCACTTCCAATTTACGGTCCTCCCGTTTGGACTTGCTGCAGCACCCAGGGTATTCACCAAGTGCCTGGCAGTAGTGGCAGCCTTCCTCAGAAAGAGAAGGGTTCAGGTCTTCCCTTACCTGGACGACTGGCTGGTGCGAGGCCGCTCGCCATCAGAGGTGTCTCTCCACCTGCAGATCATACAAGATGTGTTCAATCGTCTTGGTCTACTGGTCAACCAGCGCAAGTCCTCCCTAGTGCCGACCCAACGGATAGAGTTCATAGGAGCAGTCCTGGACTCGACAGTAGCAAGGGCATCACTCCCTCGTTCACGGTTCCAAGTAATCCGGGATACCATAAGGGGGTTGCAGAGACATCCACTAACTTCAGTAAGGATGTGCCTAAGGCTGCTGGGGCACATGGCGGCCTGTACCTACGTGGTCAGGCATGCTCGATTACGTCTCCGCCCCTTTCAGCGGTGGCTAGCGTCAGTGTACCGCCCAAGTCGAGACGATCTCGACATGATAGTGGCCCCTTCCACGCAGGCTCTGAAGGACCTAGATTGGTGGTGCCAGGAGGACCAAGTCTGCGCAGGGCTACCCTTCCAAGCCCCAAGCCCGTCCATCTCGTTAGTAACAGACGCGTCAGATTTGGGCTGGGGGGCACACCTAGGCCAGCTGAGGACCCAGGGCCGCTGGGGGATAGAGGAGCTCCCATTACACATAAACGTGAAGGAGCTCAGGGCAGTGCGTCTGGCCTTTCAGGCATTCAAGGAGCACTTAAAAGGGAAAGTAGTCTCCATACAGACGGACAATACAACTGCCATGTATTACATCAACAAGCAGGAAGCACTCGCCCTCTGGGAGCTGTGCATCCGACACTCAATCCTGCCAATAGCATCTTATCTACCGGGGTCGCAGAACACACTGGCCGACGACCTCAGCAGGAAGTTTCAAACCCACGAGTGGTCAATGAAATGGGAGGTCTTGAGGGAGGTCTTCCAGAGGTGGGGAACTCCCCGTCTGGACCTCTTCGCCTCAAGCTCCAACGCCAAATGCGCGAGTTTCTGCTCGTTCAGGGGACAAAGCCCGGGCTCCATAGCGGATGCGTTCACGATCCAGTGGACAGGGAAGCTTCTGTATGCCTTTCCCCCGACACCCTTAGTGAACCAGGTGCTTCTAAAGATCAAGCACGACAAGGCCACAGTGATTCTGGTGGCCCCAGCGTGGCCCAGGCAACACTGGTACACAACCCTCTGGAACCTCTCGTCCAGAGCCCCGATAGATCTACCCCTGTTGCTGGACCTCTTGTCGCAGGACGACGGAAAACTCCTGCACCCGAACCTCCAATCGCTCCACCTCAAGGCGTGGTACCTGAGTGGTTGACCCCAAACGAGCAAATGTGCTCGGAGGAGGTCCAGGAGGTCCTGCTCAACAGCAGGAGGCCCTCTACTCGCTCCGCGTATGGGGCAAAATGGAAACGGTTCTCGACCTGGATGGCAGACAAAGGGATTGCTCCGAGGTCAGCCCCACTCCCGGATATCCTCGACTACCTATGGCATCTCAAGTCTTCGGGCTTGGCATCCGCTTCGGTCAAAGTCCACCTGGCAGCCATCTCGGCTTTCCATGCGGGAGCGGAAGGGGGCACAGTCTTTTCGGCCCCGATGGTCAAACGTTTTGTCAAAGGCCTCGATAAGCTCTTTCCCCCCACCCGTCCACCGGTGGCGCAATGGGACTTAAATCTGGTCCTGACCCAGCTGACGGGCCCGCCATTTGAGCCTCTAGCTTCCTGCTCTCTGCTGTGCATGTCCTGGAAGGTGGCCTTCCTCGTGGCCATTACATCGGCCAGAAGGGTGTCAGAGCTTCAAGCCCTGACAGCAGGTCCACCCTACACGGTCTTCCATAAGGACAAGGTGCAGCTGCGCCCGCATCCGGCCTTCCGTCCAAAGGTGGTATCCCTTTTCCACACCAGTCAGGACATTTGTCTACCGGTGTTTTACCCCAAACCACACGCTTCGGACAGGGAACGCAGGCTGCATACGCTAGACGTGCGCAGAGCCCTGGCGTTCTACATAGACAGGACGAAACCCTTTCGCAAATCCACACAACTGTTTGTGGCAGTAGCAGACAGAATGAAGGGAGAGCCCATTTCATCACAGAGGCTCTCCGGATGGATAGTCGAGTGCATCCGCGAATGCTATAACCGGGCAAAGGTTACACCGCCTCCGATCAAGGCACACTCGACAAGAGCTCAGGCCTCCTCGGCGGCCTTTCTAGGGGGTGTGCCGTTAGTGGACATTTGCAAGGCAGCCACGTGGTCTTCAGTCCACACCTTCGCAGCACACTATGCGATTACGCAGCAAGCGAGAGAGGCTGTTGGCAGAGCAGTCCTGCTCTCAGCGAAGCTGTAATTCCGACCCGCCGCCTCAAGGTAAGGCTGGTGATTCACCTACTATGGAATGGACAGGAGCAATCACTCGAAGAAGAAGAAGAGGTTACTTACTGTAACTGGTGTTCTTCGAGATGTGTTGCTCCTGGCCATTCCACTTCCCGCCCTCCGTCCCCGCTCGGAATAAGAGCAAGAAGGAACTGAGGGGGTAGGGCCAGCTGTAGCTTATATAGAGGTGCCGCAACGGCGCCACTCCAGGGGGCGCTACAGCCGGCCCCTACGGGATCTCTAGGGGAAAAAATTCCGGCGTTCCGTGCACGAGGCGCGCACACACCTACTATGGAATGGCCAGGAGCAACACATCTCGAAGAACACCAGTTACAGTAAGTAACCTCTTCATCTAATAGAAAATCTTGCACATTAAATCCCATTGATCGGCAAACCAGGTGTTCTGTGTCTCACTGATACTCATACTGGTCACTAACTATGTTCCCTCTAAGGTGTGCGGGTGCACAGCCATGCAACAGATGCAGCACACCTGTGCACCTACCCCAGAGGTCCGATGCAGGCTCCCACCACCGCCAGCCACCCTCTGGCTGCAGGACCCACTGCGCTTTCCCATGGGGCCAAAGGGAGTGGCACGACTCTCAGCCCCCTCCCCAGGCTCACCCCCCAGCACCCTCCACCAGCCCCAGCCTGATCCAGCCATGCTACCCATCTGTGGTGGTGGCGCACAGCAGCAGCAGAGTGGCTGGATCAGACCCGAGGGGCTGGCCTGGGGCAGCAGAGTGCGAGGCCGGCAGCATGGCGTGATCTGGTCACGCTGCTGGCTGCTGTGCTCCGCCGCCGCAGGCCGGTCCCAGGCCTTTGCTATCAGGGGTTAAGGTAAGGGGGAAGGGTGAATGAGGCATGGGGACAAGGAGACTGGGTAGGGGCTGGTGGGGGCTGGGTAGTGGTGGAGGGGACTATGGATGGCTGGAAGGGAGACTGGGGGGATGGGGAGGGATGGCAGAGGTTGGGAGACTGGAGTGGGGGCTAGGGACAGAGGGGCCTGGGGAGGTGTGGAGGGGGTTGGGGGGCTGAAGAGGGCTGAAATGAAGATGGGGGAGCTGGGGAGAGGGGGTTAGGAGGGCTGGAGTGGGGTTTGGAGGGCAGGGAGCTTAGAGAATGGGGATGGGGGCTGAGGAGGACGTGGGGAAAGAGGGGTCTGATGTGTGCACTAGTGGACTAGGTTGGGATGATGTGGATTTGAGGCTGTGCTTCATTTGGGAGGAAAGAGCTAGTGGGGCTCAAGCAGTTGGTTTTGCACTCATATTATAACTGTTTGTAGTGTAGACATAGCCAAAA
>VOCT01075824.1:0-12537 GCA_007922175.1 Pelusios castaneus
ATTTGATAGCAACCTTCAACTACTTGAAGGGTTGCTATCAAATCTCCCCTCAGTCTTCTCTTCTGTAGACTAAATAAGCCTAGTTCCTTCAGTCTCTCCTCATAAGTCATGTGCCCCAGCCCCCTAATCATTTTTGTTGCCCTCCACTGGACTCTTTCTAATTTGTCCACATCCTTTCTGTAGTGGGGAGCCCAAAACTGGACACAGTATTCCAGATGCGGCCTGACTAGTATCGAATAGAGGGGAATTATCACATCCCTCGATCTGCTGGCAATACTCCTACTGTTGCAGCCTAATATGCCATTGGCCTTTTTGGCAACAAGGGCACACTGTTGGCTCATATTCATCTTCCCGTCCACCATAACTCCCAGGTCCTTTTCTACAGCGCTGCTACTTAGCTGATCGGTCCCCAGCCTGTAGCAGTGCATGGGATTTTTCCGTCCTAAGTGCAGGACTTTGCACTTGTCTTTGTTGAACCTCATGAGGTTTCTTTCGGCCCAGTGTTCCAATTTGTCCAAGTCTCCCTGGATCCTGTCCCTGCCCTCCAGAGTATCTACCATTCCTCCCAACTTGGTGTCATCCGCAAACTTACGAAGCACGCAGTCTATTCCATCATCAAGATCATTAATGAAGATGTTGAATAGAACCGGCCCCAGGACCGACCCCTGGGGCACTCCACTCGTTACCGGTTCCCAACCAGACATCGAGCCATTGATTCCTACCCGCTGAGCCCGTTGATCTAACCAGTTTTCGATCCACCTTACGGTCCACTCATCCAACCCATATTTCCTTAACTTGCCGACGAGAATGTTGTGGGAAACTGTATCAAAAGCCTTGCTAAAGTCAAGGTATATCACGTCAACGGCTCTTCTCGCATCCACAAATCTAGTCATCTCCTTATAGAAGGAAATCTGGTTGGTCAGGCACGATTTGCCCTTGGTGAATCCATGTTGACTGTTCCTGATCACTCTATTTTCCTCCAAGTGTTTCAGGATGGATTCCTTGAGGAACTGCTCCATGATTTTCCCAGGGATTGAGGTGAGGCTGACCGGTCTGTAGTTCCCCGGATCCTCCTTTTTCCCTTTCTTAAAGATAGGTACTATATTTGCCTTTTTCCAATCCTCCGGGACCACCCCCGTTCGCCACGAGTTCTCAAAGATAATGGCCAGCGGCTCTGCAATCACTTCCCCCAACTCCCTCAGCGCCCTCGGATGCAGTTCATCCGGCCCCATGGACTTGTGCACATACAATGTCATTAAGTGTTCCCTAACCTGACTTTCCATCACCGAGGGCCACTCTTCTCTCCAGTCCGCATTACCCCGTGTAGTAGCCTGGGAGCTGGCCCGCCCCGTGAAGACTGAAGTAAAAAAAGCATTGAATACTTCAGCCTTTTCCGCATCATCCTCCACGAGGATGCCTGCCCCATTCAGTAAGGGACCTACACCACCTCTGATCCTTTTCTTGTTGCTGATATACTTATAGAACCCCTTTCTGTTATCCTTCACATCTCTTGCTAGCTGCAACTCCAATTGTCCTTTGGCCTTTCTGATTTGATCCCTGCAGTCCCGAGCAATATCTTTATACGCCTCCCTTGTCATCTGTCCACTTCTTGTAAGCTTCCCTTTTATGTTTCAGCTCCCCGCAGAGTTCCCTGCTAAGCTACGCTGGTCGCCGTCCACACTTACTGTTCTTTCTGCACATCAGAATGTTATCTTCCTTTGCCTTTAACAGGGTTTCTTTAAAATACAGCCAGCTCTCTTGGACACCTTTCCCCTTCAGATCAGCCTCCCATGGGACCCTGCCCATCAGCTCCCTAAGGGAGCCAAAATCTGCTTTTCTGAAGTCCAGGGTGTGTGTTCTGCTTCTTTCCTTCCTTCCATTGATCAGGATCCTGAACTCTACCATCTCATGGTCGCTGCTGCCCAGGTTGCCATTTACTTCTACTTCCCCGATCAATTCTTCTCTGTTTGTGAGCAATAGGTCTAGAGGTGCAAGGCCCATAGTTGGTTCCTCCAGCATTTGTACTAGGAAGTTGTCCTCAATATTCTCCAAAAACTTCCTGGATTGCCTGTGCACTGCTGTATTATCTTCCCAGCAGACGTCAGGATAATTGAAGTCCCCCATAAGAACCAGGGCCTGCGATGATCTGGAAACTTCTGTTACTTGTCCATAGAACGCCTCATCCACCTCCTCTTTCTGGTCTGGCGGTCTGTAGCAGACACCCACCACAACATCCCCCTTGTTGCATTCTCCCCTAAACTTAACCCACAGACTTTCAACCATCTTGTTTCCACTTTCCTAGTGGAGCTCCGAGCAGTCATACAGCTCTTTTACATATAACGCTACTCCTCCCCCCCTTCTTCCCTGCCTGTCCTTCCTGAACAATTTATATCCATCCATGGCAGTGCTCCAGTCATGCAAGTTATCCCACCACATTTCTGTTATTCCAATTATATCATAGTTCCTTGTCACAACACAATTGTGGAAATGAAATAATTTCCTATCAGAAATGCAAAAGTGTAGCAAAAGAAAACAAAAAAGGAGTCTTGTTACACTTTCAAAGAATACCCCTTTGGAATTTGCAGCCAACTGACACACCTGAGCTAGGAGACAATGAAAGCACACCAGCATTTCATTACAATGCTGATTATCCTGGGTGAGTGCTAGTGAGTTTTCACACCTGATAAGGAGCTCATTGCTTCACATTCAGTTTGTACTGGCCACCTTTCCAAATGTGATAGAAGGTACCAAAACAAAGAGTCCTAGCCCCTAGGTCACTTTTAAACAGCAAAATTAAAACTGCAGCAGGACCCTGGATTTAATCTCCCTGCCAGGGACCAATTCTCTTTCCTGCTCCCCACTATTTCCCCTTCCCCTGGGCCCTGCTGCCTTTCTTCCCTGGGCCAGCACTTGGCCCCAGGACTCACCTCCACCCCCTGCCCATCTCTTGAGACCCCCTCCCCCATCCCAGCTGGATCCCTCTAGCCCCATCCAGCTGGCCCCCACCCCTGCCAGAGTCCAGCTCCCCAGCATCAGTGGAGCAATGGGCTGGCTCCTCTCCAGTCTGCACTCCAGCAAAGTAAGTTGTGTGCTGCTGCTTGCTTCACTGGAGTGGAGACCAGAGATCAGCCAGATGCTTACCCACCCGCTCCCTCCCCCTCCCCTTTCACACAGTCCTGCCTCTGCTGCAGCAAGGGCAGGAGAGTTGAAAAGAGTTCCCAGTCCTCCCATTCCCTGCTGGCCGGCTCCCTGGTCTGGTCCACACTCCCCTCCCAGCTTACTTGGCCAGAGCTGCAGCCTGCATGGGCATCTGGACTGCTCCTTGGCCTCACTCCCTCCCTGAACTTGCTCGGTCTGAGCATGGTCAGGGTGGGAGATTTAAAATGGCTTTGCTGGAGGCTGCAGCCCGGCAGCTCCTGGCACCCCTCTCAGTCTGGTGCCCTAGGCGATCGCCTAGGTCACCTCTTTGGAATGACCGGCCCTGTTCACTTACACACACAGTCCTGCAGATGGAAGATAGTTACCAGTCTTGGTTGCTGGTGCTCGTCTACTGGCCAGGCAGCCAAAACACAAGGACAGGGGCTGACTCTTGCCCGTGTGCACTGATGCTCTGCTGGAGGATGATACCAGAACCAAATCTGTGCAGTATCACTCAACTTTTATATAATTCAATTCTAACTTGAGTCAATGGTCCTTTCAGAGTCTTGCTGCCTCAGGGCATCGGTCAATTGCAGACAGAACTCATTCTTAATGGAACATTTGTTCTTTCCTTTCTTGGGTGGATTCTTCTTGCTTTTTTAAGGGTTTGTCCTCATTCATCAGCTTTTTTGTTTTTTTTTTCTTTCTTTTGCCATTAAGGTGGTGATGGCAGTTGGCATTGGGGATGGCTGGTGTTGGACTGATCCCATCACACACACTCCACATTCACACATCTTGTTCACACATTCAGATGAATTGCACACACCTAAACAAAATTTCATTAAGCATACACAGTACAATTTTCAAAATGGAGCTTCAAGTTAAAATGGAATTTCAAAGTTAAACGATTCAAAACAGGGTTTCAGTTACATTATGAATCCCATCAGACACTGACTATAATGTCTATTAACCAGAATTACAGAATTACATTAGTTATGATATTAAAGAACAGATAGACAATACCGACTATCAGACACTCTATAGGTAAATCCATTTCATTTTATCTATCTGTACCCCTACAAGATCAGCTAAGAAGCCAGGGTGTGGGGGGAGGGGATTCTAAGACTAAGTGGGCAAAGAGATGAGAGTAGGCAGCCAGGGTAGGGCAGTGAAGACTGAGAGCATGGCTACATGAACATTGTTTGTGGCAAGCAGGAGTGTAAATTGACTCTGCACTAAATGTCCATTTGGACAGTGCTGCCGCACACTCACGGTTCCCTAGTGTGCTTCAATTTACTCCTGTTTTGAAATATTAGGAAAATGTTAGTGTGCAGGAGCAGCAGGATCCACATGGAAACTCCATGCTCAGCCAACTAGTGCAGCGTAAATTTACACCCCAGTTTGCCACAAACTATTTGTTTGTGTATGTAGAGAAGCTCTGAGACTAGATGAGGAATCCGAGGAGTGAATCTGGGCAGGAGCAGACAGGACAACCCAAGGCAAGGGTGCAGGACAGACAGAACTAGGAAAGGTTGCAAGGGTGGCAGAAGGAGGTAGGCCTGCGGGAATGAGGTAAGAAGGATCTATGACCACTAAAGCACATCCTTCCAGAAATTGGAATGGAATCCAGTATCCCTGAATTTTGCCTTCCTCTGCCATCAGTATATATTTGTCAGCCCTGCACCCTGACAAAATCTTCTGCTCTTCCTCTAGTGCTGGTCCACAAAGAGGATGCCAGCCTACTACTGCTGCCAGTTACTCTA
This sequence comes from Pelusios castaneus, assembly GCA_007922175.1. Classification (NCBI taxonomy): domain Eukaryota; kingdom Metazoa; phylum Chordata; order Testudines; family Pelomedusidae; genus Pelusios; species Pelusios castaneus. The sequence goes on from VOCT01075824.1 coordinate 4,902, forward strand.
TTAGCTTGAGTGGCAGAGGTTTGTGAAGTGTATCTGAATGTTCCAACACTGCTGGGGTCAATATGAAACCATGTGATGGAATTGGTTTTTTTTCCAGGGCACTTTTTTAGAAAAACAAGGAAATTATGCACAAAACATTACTTTAAAGGACCATTAAGGTTGCAAAGTTGAGAAGCAAAAAGTAAGGAAATGGCAGAATTAGCGTTGGCTTTCAAACCTTATTTACAGCCCCTTGTACGTATGAATTAATAAACAATCTTTAATGTGTCCTCAGGTAATTATTTTCTCTCCGGGAGCACTGCCTCATTCCATGTACAGCAGTGTTCAGGAGAGACGGTGCTGTGGCTCAGGGCTGTGGAGTTCAGGAAGTTGTTGTCTGTAGGATCCTGCCTCATTTGTGGCAGAAATTGTAACGTGAACTGTGTTGCTAAGAAGACAAATGACATACCGGGCAGCATTAGGAAGAGCATTGCTAGCAGATCAAGGGAAGTGACTGTTCCCCTTTATTTGACATTGCTGAGGCCACATTAGGAGTATTGTCATGTTTTGGGCTCCCCACTATAAAAAGGATGTGGGGAAATTGGATTCAAGAGGAGGGCAACACAAATGATTAGGGGGCTGTAGCACAAGACTTACAAGGAGGGCTGAGGAAACTAGGCTTGTTTAGTCTGAAAAACAGGAGGTGAGGGGGTGAGGGTTAATAGCAGCCTTTAACTACCAGAAGGGGGGTTCCAGGGAGGATGAGCCTAGGCTGTTCTCAGTAACAATCGACAACAGAACTAGGAGCTGTGGTCTCAAGTTGCAGCAGGGGAGGTCTGGGTTAGAGATTAGGAAAAGCTTTTTCACCAGCAGGGTGGTGAAACACTGGAATGGGTTATCTAGGGAGGTGGTGGAAACGCCCGTCTTTGGAAGTTTTTAAGCTGCAGTTTGACAAAGACCTGGCTGGGATGATTTAGCTGATGATTCTGATCTGAGGAGGCAGTTGGACGAGATTACTTCCTGATGTCCCTTCCAACTCTAATATTCTAAATTGCTATGAGGCAGGGGATTACAAAAAGAGATGAGGGTGTCATTAGTAGGACAGATGAATGATGCCCTAAAGAGCTGTGTTCTATCTTTACGTCCCCACAAAGTTACTATGTGAGGCTTGGCAAGTCACTGAAACCAAATGTCTCACAGGAGGTCACTGACACAGTGTTCCTCATTTCATGGGTGTTCATGCTGAGGCTGTGGGCTCTGATTTGCAGAAGTGCTGAGCACTCACTGCTATAAACTGAAATCAATGGGTCCTGAGCTGCACTAGTTTAAGTAGTCTGAAAATACAGGGCCTGGGTGTCTCAAACTGGGCACCCCAAATTAGTGGAGTCTCTAGATAATTTTGGCCATGATGTGTCTGGGCTGCAGGTCCACATGTGTAAACTTGAAAATAAGAAATCTTCCTTTTCTAACAAGGATGTTGTGAAGAGAAATTAATCAATGTATGTGAAGTACTCAGGTAGTTAGAAATGAGCACCATAGAAACCCGTGAGGAAACTAGTAATTCTGTATTTGAAGAAAGATTGGATGGCGTGCCGTGGAAAAGTGCTGTGGCCAAACTTAGAATAATGTGTATAAAGCGAACTATTGACCATCGTCCCAGTCAGGGATCGCCATGTGTTCTGTGCAGTGACAAGGGGAAAAAAAGCATGAGATCATGAAATTCAAAACTGTATCACACAGTCACACTGGCTATGTCTACACTTAGAAATGTATGTCGACTTAGTGAGTCTACACTTAAATTCTAAGTCCCCAGCAGGGAGGGCATTGGTGTAGTCCTGGGGTAGCCCTAAGTCGATTTAGGGCTACCCCACGTCTACACTGACTTAAGTCAACCCTAGGGAGTCGACTTAAGCCTTAGGTCGACTTATTTCGAGGTTTTATAAAGTCGACTTAATTTTCCTTAAGTAGACTTAAGCAAGCTGCTTAAGTCGACTTAAGAAAACTGTAGTGTAGACGCGGGGTAAATTAAGTCGACTTAAGCAAGCTTAAATTGACTTAGATGCACCCAAAATGACTAAGTTTTCACAGGCACATACGAGTGTGGCATTCTGAATGTCTGAATGCTTGAATTTACAGACTTAACTTCCTTCTATAGTCATAGCTTTATAGATTTTAAAGGCCAGAAATTAGCTTTAAATCATCTAGTCTGACCTCCTGGGTAAACTATGCTATTGAATTTAATCCAATTACTCCTCTACTGAATCTGATAACCTGTTAGGTTAATGCACATCTTTCTGTTTTCATCTGAATACTTAAGAAGGATTAGAATCTTCTGCTTCCCTTGGTTGTTTGGGCCAATGTTTTATCATCTTCACAGTGAAAACTATATTCCTTGCATCTAATCTGAATTATCTGGCTTTAACGTCTGTCCATTGGGACTTGTTACACTTTCCTCCACTAAACTAAGAAGGCCATTAGTATACAGGGTTTTGCTCCAGTGAAGGTACTGTAATCACTGTAATCAAGTCACAATTTGGACATGATTTTGAGAAGCTAAGCACATTGTGCTCCTTAAATCTCTCGCTACAAGGCATATGTCAATCCCTGGAATCATAATCTTCTCTATACCCCTTCCAATTTTTTAACACCCTTTTTACAATGTGCACAATAAAATGAATATAGTATCTGTCTCTCTAATGCTGTATACAGAGGTAAAATCACCTCCTGAGTCACTACTAGAGCAAGAGAGAAATTATCTGATAAAATAGAATTTCATAAGAAAATGCTAGTTTGTAGAGCCCAAAATTTCTCATAAAAGTGAGTCAGGTTCAGTGAATTTTCTCAGCACTACAGGAAGGGTCCATCAGAAATCTTCTTGGTTCCCTGCCTGCTTCGAGTAAGTTGTCAGTATTCTCCTTGAATATGTCTACACTAGCAATTTAGGTCGACTTAAGGACCCTTAAGTAGACCTAAATTACTCCATGTCTACTCCTGACTTTTATTAAGTCAACTTAAGAAATTCCTTAAGTTGACTTAATGAAAGCTTAAGTCGACTTAATAACAACTGCCTATTAGGTCAACTTAAGCCTTAAGTCGATTCCTTAAGTCGACTTAAGGACAGTGCTGACGGGGAGTAACCCTTACATTGACTTTATTAAGTAGACTGAAAGCCAGTTAAGTCAACTTAACAAAGTGGACTAAGTCGACTTAACTTTAAGTCGACTTAGTCCACTTCATTAAGTTGACTTAATAAGGTCAACTTTAAGTTGACTTAACTTTTTCTAGTGTAGATATACCCCTTGTAACCCTGACATGCAAATTGTTGCACATCTGGGTGTGATGTTCCCCTCCTACTATCTGAATGGATGAGCAGTTGGGTCAAGCTGGTTCTCCAGTCCTAGCCCCAGCTTATCCCACTTGCTGTGTGAACCCCCACTCCTGGATTGACTCACACCAAGCCTCCTACATGTAATCGGTTCCTCATCCAGTGGAGAAGCACTCCAACTAGCCACTCTTGGGACAGACTCCCAGCAAATACCCCCAGTCCCAGATGCAACCCTGGGAACTACCATCTTGCTGGCTAGTGCATCCTGCAAACTCATTTACACATGTCCATCTATTTTATCAAGGACATTGATATGTATCAGCTCTGTCTCACCAGGTGAGGTCTGTGCAAATGCCCAGTCCACATACACTACTTTAGATAAAGGAAACAAATAAGTTTATTTAATGCAGCAAGATTATAAGTAATTATAAATCAGAATAATATAAATCCAAAGATTAACAATACGTCAAAGAGTTTATCACAATTAAATAAAAGGTAACCCATATGCCAAACTAAGATTAATATGCCAGTCTCTTTTTATGATGTCGTTTTACCCCACAGGCTGGTTGTGTTGAATTCTACAACCAGCACCCGCCTTCCCTTCCTGTGGATAGATCCTGTCTTTGGTGGTGCTTAGAAGATGGATTCCAGGGAAAAGCCTTTAGACAGGGGTTCCTCTTTCTTTTAACATGTTTCCTTGATATGGTGATGTTCCCGTCCTGCAATCTGGACTGTGCCCCCCAAATCTCCACTCCAGGGCCATGAATTACACTGCCTAGCTGTGTGAACCCCCCACTCCTGGGTCAGCTCATGTTCAACCTCTGACGTGTAATAGGGCACTCACCCAGTGGAAGAGCGCTCTCCAAAGTCTCTCATGGGATGGCCCCTAGCAAACACTTTCAGTTCCAGATGCAATCCCAGGAATTTATGTCCTCCAAGGCTCAATGTCCACACTGGCACGTTAGGTCGACTTAAGTGGCTTAATTTAATTAAGCGGTGCAGCATAAGTGCAGGGAACAGAGTCAGGGGCTGCAATGTGGCTCGACCGCGGGGTGGGCGGGGCAGGAGCATGTGTCATGCTGCTGCTGGGGCCCACACACCTGCCCACAAGCCCATAAGATGGCTCTGTTCATGGGCATCCAACCCCTTCTTCTTCTTCTTCTTCTTCTTCTTCTTCTTCTTCTTCTTTAAAAAATATTTCTTTTTCAATTTTTTTTTCAAATTTTTTAAAAATGTTTTTGGCTCCAGGGCCACAAATATAATTTTTATAATCCTGAAAGGTCACTACACTAGTCTATTTAATTAAAATTTAATTTGATTTTAATTAATTGAATTTTAATTAAATAGCTCAGTAGCCCTTCAGGGTTCTACAAATTATATTTGTGGCCCTCGAGCCAAAAAGGTTGGGAATCACTGCACTATACATTTGTAAACAGTGATTGATTTTGAAAATAAGTATATGAATTTTTAATGTAGTTAAACATTCAAGGTTTTTTTTAAATCATGTTTATTTTTGTTAAAATAGTTTTAATCTAAAACTAAAAATAGTTAAATGAAATTTTAAAAAAAGAAAAATTGACTGTTTCAGCCAGGTCAGCATTAGAAACTTAAAATACTGGTATCCACAGCTAACTCAGTCATCTGTCATTTTACATGATTCCATGATGGAATTTCCTGATTTTTCAGGTCCCAAATGATTTTTCTATTTGAAATGAATTAATCTAAAGGAAGAAAATATTTTTCTCACTAGTAGAAGAAGTTACTGCTGTTAAAAGTAAGGTTTTCACTTCAGTCTCTGAATCTGAGTGTTTAAGAGATTTCCACTAGTTCACTGGTGTACTTTTCTTTAAAACATCATCAGCAAATATATATTTCTTGAATGGTTTGCCCTTAGCCATGAAGTTTATTATAGTTGGCATTTTGGAGGGACAATTTCTGGATATCCATGTCATAGCCAACTCCTCTTCTTCAGCAGTTGAGGTTTGACCGTGGTACCGAGTGTTGAGAATATGTGCAAGAAAACAAGCTGGAGATAGTGTTTGTCCCATTCAGTTTTTTAATGTTTGAAATTTAACTCTGTCATTGCATATTTCTGTTTCTAAGATCTCACTTAGTTCTTTCAAAATTTCATCAGCATCAGCAGTGAAACAGCTACTTCCATGCACTTCATTCAAGACCACAGAAATAGGTTTCAGGGTCCTCAGCACGTGTTCAACATTTCCCTTAAGCCCAATGTTGAGAACTCTGGCTGTGACAATGCAATCTATTATTATTTTTTTAATTATTATTTTCACAAGATGTTGTCAGATTAGGCCAGTTCTTGTTATAGTGCTCAAAACTGTGGGTGCAGCAGCACCTTTGCATCTGACGTCAGAGATCTTCAACAGCAATGCCCGGCACACTGCACATGCATACCTCCTCTATCTTGTACATTGCACAGGCAGTATAAATAATGCTGAGCAATCCGGCCACCTTCAGTTCCTTCTCTACGGCTATGTCTACACTAGAAAAAGTTACGTTGACTTTGTTAAGTTGACTTAATAAGGTCGACTTTAAGTCGACTTAAAGTCAACCTTATTAAGTCGACTTAACAAAGTCAACATAACATTTTCTAGTGTAGACATACCCCTTGTCCACCTTATTAAGTCGACTTAATACTTTAAATTGACTTAATAAGGTCAGTTTAGGCGCTAATCCCCGTCCACACTGGCTTAAATTGATTTAAGGAGCTGATTTAAGCCTTAAATCAATCTAAAACTAGGTGTTATTAAGTCGACTTAAGTTTTCCTTAAGTCGACTTAAGGAACAGCTTAAGTTGACTTAATAAATGCCCAGTGTGGACAGGGAGTAAGTTAGGTCGACTTAAGCTTCCTAAAGACCTAACTTCTAAGTGTAGATGCACCCAATCACCTATGATCTGAAGCAAAAGTTTAGCAGGGCCTGTCTTCTTCTCAGAAATTTCCTGACTTACTTTTAAATTAGATAGCTAGCTCTTATTTCTTCTCTTTTTTGTTTCTCTCTGTCCCTTTTCCCTCGACTCTTATACTTCTGTTACATAGCTGTTAGTTTTTTTAGAGCTTTTCTTCTTCTTCTCTTACCTTCCCCTAGGGAAGCTAATCCTTCCCCTCCGTGCCCAGCTCCCCCAGGTTAAGAGGTGCCTGTCATATGGGGCCACTTTTTCATTCACAGATGGCCACGCACATGCTGCCAGGGAGAGGGACATAATCCCCACACATGCTCCCACTATCTCAGTTTCAAGCTATGGTGTCACGAGATGCACCCCCCACTACCACCACACCCTTAGGGTATGACCTGTGCAACTTTCCTCTTCACTTTGGCAATGTAATTGTGTGGTTTAATGCAAAATATGCCATGAAATATCTTTGTTTTGAATGCTCATCTCATGCTCTGTATTGTTATGGTAGCACGTTTCCTGCAGCATCATGTATGTGTAAAGACGTGAAACATGTCCCTATGGGTTTCAGGTAGCTCAGGGAGGGGGCCAAAGAAGCAGAGCTGTCTTTCTTCACGTATGCTGTGAAGAAGTATATAACAAAGACATACAAAATAAACTTCCTTGCTCAGCTAGGAAGCAGAATGACCTCAGCTTTTGAAAGTGTGGGAGAGCTAAAGGGTGTTGAAAATGGTGACTTGAAACTGTTTGGAGCTTTTAGTCAGAGAAACTCCATTTTGTAACATCTCCACCTACAAGCAAGAACAGTGCCCTGCCCAGAGAATAGCAGAGTATGGTTGTAAAATCATCATCAGTCAGCTATGTGAGAAATATTGAAATGGACTACAACAGTAAACTTTTGCTTAGAATGTGTCTTATCTTGTGTTTGATAATCGTTAACTCCCGACCGATTGATTCATTGATTGTGCATTGATTTGCAATATATTCACTTAAAATTGTGTTTTAATCAATAAATGAGTGTTTGTTTTATTTAAAGGTGAGTGGATTTTAGAGAGAGTATAAATGGGTGTGGGCCTAACTAGGGGCAAAAGCTGTTTGCATTTCAGTTTCTTTTTAAGCTGACAGACCGGAGTATATGAGCCGTCAGTGATCTGGGAAGGGTCCCGATCCCTGCAGGGCAGATGTTCCCTGTGTGGCATTGGGGGTTAGGTTTTACTGAGGGACCATTCCCTGATTGGCTGAAGAGTGTGCTTCCATTGCCTGGGACTGATTACACACAGAAGACTGGTGGGAACTGACCCAGGAGCAGAGGTCCACCTAAGAAAGTAGAGTAAGCCGGGGTCCAGGAGTGGGTGGTTGGGGAGGCATGGTGGCACACCATACCAGATTCTGGGAAGGGAACATCACAGAAGGGTGAG
>VOCT01075839.1:0-13732 GCA_007922175.1 Pelusios castaneus
TAATTTCTTTTAGCTGTCTGCTTTAAATGTTTGATGTCTTAGCCCAGCTGTTTGAATTGGGGGGGTGCACACACAATTCTGTAATGTAATAATGGGGAAAGAGCCAAGTGTAGTTTTGCTATTCTCAGAGATGTTTTTACTTGTATCAGGGCTACTTCATCTCTCTGTGTAACTGGGTGTGGGTTAATCAGTGAGCTGACTGGCTCACAGTCATTCCAGCAGAGGAGGAAATGTCTGCCTGGATTTCAGCCCAAGAGTCCTACAAACAAGGGGGAGGGAAGCTGCTGCTTTCTACTCAGCAGCCTGTGGACTTGGTGACTAGTGATTATAACTGAGACTGGGGTGAACTCTGGCTAAACTTTGGGAAGTCCTGAGTTTCTATGGGGACTGCCTTGTTCAGATTCAATTAGTTTTCTGGTTTGTGTTGGTGAAAAGAAATGTGGATTTAAGAAAATAGTCATAATATGTTATAAAAAATAAATTGTTTCTTCATCATAAGATTTATGAAGCTAGTACTTAATACAGTTCATGACTTTTTGTTAATCTTATTAGGATTTGAATGTGGGAAGGTAACCCTGACCAATTTTTGCTGAAAGGCCTTACAGACTGAATCCTGCTCTCCAGATACTCCTCCATAGGTTTTTTAAAAATATTATTATTTTTAAGGCACTGGGGTAGGGCGGTTAAGTGAACTCTAGCCCACCCAAAGGTTACACTGCTCTACCATCAGGAGTAGCTGTGTGGATGAAAGTGTAACCCATATACCTGAAAAGGCTATCTCTTTAAGAGACCTGCTGAGGGTGGGTTACTGTTGTTGGGCAGATTAGCTACCCACAACTAGAAACTTCTAGAAGCAGGGAGTGGTAGCATTTTTTGAGCATGCTCAGCAGGATGCCCTGCTGGTGTGATGTGGTGTGGTCAGTCAGATGACATGAGAGCAGCAGTCTGTGCAGACAGCAGGCAGGAGCTGCTTTGAGAAGAGCCCATGTGCTTAGTTTTCAGGAGAGAAGCTGAGCCAAGAGTGAACAAGATGTTTTCTCCCTCCCACGGAGTCATCTGCAACAGATTTTGCAGGCATGCATATGGGACTGAGGGCTGGTTCCAAAGGAGAAGGAAAAGCCTGCATGGAATTCTACAGAGGATTCCTGGAAAGAAAGAAGAAGAGGACAGCTACTTCTTGCCACTCAAGTCTCTACACTGGAACAGAGACTGGAGCTGAGAGTTGGGTGAACTCCAACTGCACTTTGGGACTCTTGGGGATTGTAGAGAAGACCTGTGGCCGTCCTCTGAGCCGGGACCTGAGGAAGGCCCAGGACGCCCCCGCTGGACATACCTGGGTACTGTAGGCCTCCAGCCCCGGCAGCAGAAGGGCGGGGCCCAGACAGGAAGGGGAGGTATAAAGGCCCAGCCTGCCAGCTCAGTCAGGGGAAAGCGGCTTCAGGGGAAGGACGTGGCTGCTCTCCAGCAGCAGAACGGAGAGAGCCAGGCCCCTGCCAGGAGGCCATCCCGGCCCGCCCCGGCTACCCAGCCAGAGGGCCTGCCTAGTTTACCGGGGCCCCGTGACTGGGAAGGAATCCCTGCGGTGAAGGCAGGAGCTCAGTTCCGGGTACATCAGGCCCCAGGGGCAGAGATGCACCCTACCGAGGACCCAGAGGAGCTACGGGAATCTTGCGACCTCGAGGAGCTTCCCTTAGACGAGGACCTCCATGCCCCAGAGGACACCCCGGAGGTGCTCGGACCCTACGACCTTGAGGAGCTTCCTTCAGTGGAGGAGATTGAGGACCTCCCCGACCTCCCTATGGACCTGGAGGGCCTAGTGGGGATGCCCCTGGCAATCTACCCGGGAGATCTGGAGGACGACTCAGCGAACGCAGGTACCCCAAACCCAGGGTGGGAGGAAGAAGCCCAGGGGCGGTTGGCTACCGCCTAGTGAGTGGCGGAGCCGCCCAGGGTCAGCGTGTTTCGGCCGGAGCCCCGCTGACCACAGTGGCAGACGCCTCTGCCACTGAATAGGGCCCTGGGCTGGGACGCAGTGGAGTGGGTGGGCCTGCATCCCCCTCCCTCACCCCTTTTCCCTAGCCACCCATAACATTCAAACCTCAGCAACCCCATACCAAAGGTTTGTGTGTTGTGCCTGCTTCGCCCTGCCTAAGGGCTGGAGGCAACTGACTCTTTGCCTAGGTGCCTGCCTCGCCCTGCCTAGGGGCCGGAGGCAACTGACTGTACTTTACCTGCCTCGCCCTGCCTAGGGGCCGGAGGCAACTGACTCTGTACTCTGCCTGCTCCGCCCTGCCTGAGGGCCGGGGGCAACTGACTCTTTGCCTAGGTGCCTGCCTCGCCCTGCCTAAGGACCGGGGCAGCTGACTGTACTTTATCTGCCTCGCCCTGCCTGAGGCCCGGGGGCAACTGACTCTATACTTTGCCTGCCCCGCCCTGCCTAAAGGCCGGAGGCAACCGACTCTGTACTCTGCCTGCTCCGCCCTGCCTGGGGCCGGGGGCAACTGACTCTTGATTTTGGGCCTGCCCCAACCTGCCCGGGGCCGGGGGCAACTGACTCTTTACCTTGTGCCTGCCCCGCCCTGTCTGAGGGCCGGGGCAATGGACTGGGTGCCAAAAGGGCGCCCCACCACTGTTAATTCCCCAGGATAACCCGAAGGGGGCACCCTTCGCGTCCGCCCATGCCGCGGGAGTCCTACAGGGATCTTTCCTGCAGGGTTTTCTGTAGGGATTGTTCTTGGTTAATTGTATTTTGTTTTCTTAGGATAAGGTTCATTTAGTTAGTAGTTAATAAAGTTCATTGTTATGTTTGGTTTTAGCAGAAAGACAACAGAGTCCTGTGGAACTTTTAAAGTGCCAGAGGACTCTCTTGTCTTTCTACAATAGACTAACACGGCTACCCCTTTGGAATTTGGTTTTAGTAGTATTTTAATGTGGGAGGGTAACTCTGAGCAATCTTTGCTGTGAATCCCATACAGACTGGATCCTGGGTCTCTAGCTGCTTTCTCCATAGGGATTTGGATTGATTTCTGTGAGGCACTGGAGAAGGGCAACTAAATGAATTTTAGCCCACCCGAAGGTTACAAAAGCATGGTGTGCAGATGAGGAGATAGAAATGCCTACGCATGAATGGTTAGGAAAAGTAGGAACAGAGACTAGACAACAAAGGAGATGCCCATGCATGAGCTATATAAAGTTAGGACAGTGGAAAATTGATGGACCAGGATACTATCCCCATGTTCGGGGCCAAGGCTGGAAAGGTCATGAAACAGACAAAAAGAAAGGAATAAGAAGAGAAGGGGAATGGAAACCCATCGGACAGACAGTGAAGGAGACTAGGGAGTTAAAAAATGAAATTGACAAATTCTAGTTAAAGCTACAAGCACAGACCTGAACTGGTTTCCCATTACAAACATTTGTCTCTAAAAGTGCCAGAGCACTCCTGCCTTGCTTTTCATTACAAACAGTGGTTCTTCCCTTTCTCATCCTCAGCACTTTCGGATACATTGTTCCATCCTGTTTGAATTTATACATCTTTGATTTGCTGGAGTATTCTGACCTGACACAGTGAAATGTAATCAAAGGATGTATCTTCCCTCCTATACTGTAAGCTGTCTCCCCCCCCCCTTCAATTTTATAGCATCTGACGAAGTGAGACTTCACCCATGAAAGCTCATGTGATAAATAAATTTGTTAGTCTTTAAAAGTGCCACAGGACTCCTTGCTTGTGTTGTTGAACTAGACTAACATGGCTACCCCTTTGGAATTAAGCTATAAGTATGTAAACTCAGCAATGAAAGCAGAAAAACTAAGAAGGAAAGGAAGCCAGAAACACCAGTTGCGTTTGTCTGGGATTAAATGGACACATAGACACAGAGAATAGGGCTTAGGCATGCCTGCCCTGAGACTCATAGTATATTTTTAATCAACCCATGACTTTAAATATTTGGGGATGCCTCCATTTAAACATCTGAGATGGGGATGGGCTTGTAAAGTTTTTGTTAGATATGGGGGCAGGAAGTACCATATAAAAGAAACTTAAAACATATATCCAGTGGTAGAAAAAAAGGGGATTTCAGAGATGGGCTATAAGAATGGGGGAGACTGCCATTCATGGAGAGATTGAAAAGTCTGGGACAGTTTAATTTGAATAGAGATAAAGAAGGGGGGTTGTGATAGAGGAGAACAATATGGAAGAAAAGGGAAAAAGGATAAATAGTAAGCAGTACAACTGAGAATTTATGAAAAGGGATAAATGAAGTTAAAGACATCAGAGAAAATTCTATGCCTGGCAAGGGTAAGGATAAGAAAAGAGAGGTTACTCTGTGTATTAAGAACAAAAGAAATCCTAGCAAAGGTAGGTGCTCATTACCACAGGGGGAGAGAAATCTTGTGAATGTTGCAGAAAAGGTAGACGTGTTGGATAAGTATTTCTGTTCTGTATATGGAATCAGTGTGATGCACTAATACCATATGAGGTTATGAAATACTTTCCAGTCCATTAGATATCCAGAAAGTTGCTTAAAAGCATTTACTAGGGAATAAACCTTTTTAAATTAACAGGCCTGAAAATCTTGCATCAGTAACTGAGAGATGGCTGAGGACATGGATCCTGAGAAAAACAAAGGAGAAGCTGATAGGGGATTAAATCAAACTACAAAGAAAGTGTATGAATATCATTAATGCCCATCAATAGGTTATTTGAAAAACAGGTGTTTTCAAGTACACCCAGTTTCATCCTTTACTGGGAATACAAGTTTAATTGGTCAAATGGACCTCTCAGATGTAACAGACTTCAGTTTCTATGAGGCATTTGATTTTGTAGAGCAAACCATTCAGATATAAAACTTAACACTATATCATGGCAATAGATCACATGTTAAATGGACTAAAAGGGATACAGGAGTGATCCCAGCAAACAGTCGTAAATAGGCCATTGTGAGTGAAGAGCAGTGTGTCTAGTGGGGCTCTGCAGGGATCAGTTCTTGGCCTGATGTTATTCCACATTTTTATTAGTGACCTAGAAGAAAATATAAAATAATTCCAGGTGCAATGAGTGGACGACAAGAAGGTTGGCAGAGCGGTTAAAGGTGTGAGGGCAGGACTGGCATACAGATAGATCTGGATCATTTGGATGGATGGGCCTACTGAAACAATATGATTTCATACAGAGAAATGCAAAAGCACCATCTATGAATGGTGGCCCGATCTACAGAACAGGGGACTGTATGATGGAGACCAATGAAGCTGAAAAGGATTTAGCGGTCACGGTGGACAACCAACTTCTTGTGATCTCCTAGTGTGATGCTGCGGCTGACAGCCCTAGTGTGATCCTTGGCTCTCTAGAGACGAGTAATAGAGGGAGGAGGGGAATGATTTTGTCTGTGTATCTGGCAGTGGAAAGACGGACACTGGAACACTTCATCCAGTTCTAGTTTCGACATTTCCTAAATGATATTGAAAAATTGCAGAGGGGGCAGAAAAGTATCACTGTGAACTTGCCATTCTGTGGTTTCAACCCATTGCCGCTTCTCCTGCCTTCTGTGGCAGGAAAGAACGAGTCGTCTCCATTATTTTTTACAACAGATATGCAAGTATGTAAAGATCTCTGTCATGTCCCCTTTCAATCTCCACAGAAGATGAGGGGCCGAGGAGTGGAGGGGCTGGGCACTGTGAGGTGCTAGGGAGGAGGAGGGATTTGCATTCCTGCCCTTTTCCCCATGTTCTTTCCTGCCAGCCATGCCCCCTCTCCCCTTCCCTTTCTTGCCACTCCCTGCCCTGCTCTGCTCCTACATTCTCCCCTGCCCTGCCAGCCATCCCACCCCTCCCCTCTCTTGTCACCATGGCCTTTGTCCCCACGGTCTCCCCACCACTGCCCTCTTTTGCCCTACCACCCCTTTTCTTCTGTGCCACCCCTGCTTTTTATGTCACGTAAGCATAAAATACATTAAAGTTATTAATAAAAAACAATTTTAAATAATGACTTTTGTTAATTTTTCATTGTTCTATATTTTTCAACAATTTCTGTCGCATGAGTTTGCATAAAAATTTTATTCAGAAAAAGTTTTGCACACAGGTTGAAAATTTTGCACACAAGCTGCCGAACCTTCCAGGGAACATTGGTTAGGTGGGAGCCTGGGGAGCTGGAGTGCAATAAGGGGGCTGTTTCTGTTTTACCTTCCGCGATCCTCGCCTGCCCACAGCCCCTTCCACGATCATCGCCTGCCTGCAGCTCCTTCCATGATCCTTGCTATTTTGGGTATTAGTAATATGAAAAGCTGACATCAGTAAGTAACCCAAGAATATCCTTATACCCTAAGATTATTGGCAAAGGCAGGCCAAAGGCTGAAGCTAACAAAAATTACTGGAAGGTTATTTTAAATTTTAAATTAGATTTTAAATCCAGGAAATGCTCTAGAAACATATTAATCTCTAACATAATTTAACCAGAGTGTAAGTTGTGTGTCAATGGTAATGAGAAAAGAAGATCTATAGACTACCTGTAGGAGTTGTGGGGTAACTCAAGTTCTTGGTGACCAGACCAACAAGGAGAAAGAGACCTGACATTTTCATACGCATGCAAAGTATATAGGTATGGTCACATATAGTGATGGAAGTTATTAGAACTGGATCCTATGACTGGCTCAGCTCCCTGCCTTGGTCTTCATGTGTTTTGTGAGCTCTGGGTCTAGAACAAATAGAGGTAAGTTTGTGACCAGGAGACTGCAGGCACCAGAGCAGAAAACACTGTTGTTATATCACAGCGTCCCTAATTTTCAACTAAAAGGCTAAGTCCTTTTCCCTGAGAACGGCTTCCACTTTTGCACGTAGCACCTCATTTTTAAACTGTCTCTCCATGCAGCAATTTGCACTGTGACCTGGGCACATAAAGGAAGTCAGGGGAACCTACAGCACATGAAAGAGACACTGCTTCACCTCTGAGTTGGACACCTTCTCTCCTACGCCATGTCAGATTCCAACACAACCCATTTCACAAATCCCTCCTCCTTCATCCTGCTGGGCATTCCTGGGCAGGGGGCAGTACATGTCTGGATCTCCATCCCCTTCTCTGCCATATACGCCATAACCATCTTTGGGAACTTCACCATCCTGCTGATTGTAAGGACAGAATCAAGTCTCCATGAACCCATGTACTATTTTCTTTGTATGCTGGCTGTCAGTGACCTGATTGTGTCTACATCCATCCTGCCCAAAGTGCTGAGCATCCTCTGGTTCAACTCCAGGGAGATAGATTTTTATGCTTGCTTCACTCAGATGTACTTCACTAGCTGCTTCCTAGAGATGGAATCTGGGATCCTCGTGGCCCTGGCTTTGGATCGCTATGTGGCCATCTGTGATCCCGAGACATTCCACCATCCTGACCAACTCCATGGTGGCCAAGATTGGCCTGGCCGCACTGCTGCGGAGTGGTCTCCTCGTACTCCCCTTTCCTTTTCTGGCAATGAGGTGGCCGTACTGCAGAACCAACGGCACAGGCAGCCCTTTCACGTACCCCTTGTGCCCTGTGTTTACCTCTTTCATTTTCCTGGCAGAGTGATGGGGATTCTCCAAGGCAGAGCAGAGTACCCGCCTCTGCCCATCCTGGCTCCCTTCAATGCCAGCACTTTCTGCCTTTACTCTGCTACTCTCCTGTGCCTGCCGAGCCTGGAGTATGAACGCTATGGGTTCTCCATCACCACCCTGCTTGGAAACGCCTCCATGTTCTTCCTCATCAAGGTGAAGCCCAGCCTTCACAAACCCACATTTCTCTTTCCATGCTGGCCAGGGCTGGATCAAGGCCAGGGCAGGGGCAGAGCTGCCCACTTTTGTTGCACCCCCTCCCATGCTGGGGAACAGGGTCAGGGGCTTTGGGGACCTGGCTGGTGCTGTGGATGGAGTTGGGTGGGCTGTGGCCACTCCTGCTGCAGCCTGGCATTGTTCTGGGGGGATGTGGGGAGGGGCATGCTTCTGTGGAGGGGGGTTTCTGTGCAAGGGGGTCAACATTGCTGGGGGATAGGTCCACAGGCTGGCATAAGCCGACGCTCCTGCTGGAGGCAGCCTGAGGAGGGGCGGGCCAGAGGCAGGGTACTCGAGCCCTGCCCCCTGGCTGGTTGGTGAGCTGATCAGCTGATCATCAGTTCAGGCTGCTAGCAGACAGGCACCCAGCATGTCCAACCAACACCCCCACATCAGAAGTGTCTATCTGCAGGTGAACATTTCAGCATGTTGAAATGTCAGAGTCACAGTGAGGCTGGTAATAGTAGGGATAACTATTAAAAGACACCTACTTGTATGTGATTTAATTTGCTAAAGAGCTCATATAGGTTATGAAAAAGAACCTTTCAGCAGGTGTTTAAAAACTAACAGTAAAAACAATTTACTCTTCATCTTTAAATCATATCTGCATTAAGAAGTTCCAGTCAGTGCCAAAATAAAATCTTTGATGAACTAACAAAGTCATAAACACAGACTGAAGCAGAGACATACAATGAAATTAAACAAAGAACTCACTGCTCTGATTTTTCAGGAATAAGCTCAGTGAATATTAAACACATATATTAAGTGCCTTAGTGCTTCATTCTCAGCCACGCATAGTGACTCAAACCATTTTGAGCTGGTAACTAACATATCGACTGACACAGTTAAAAACAGTTAAACAGCACAAGAAATAAACAAGGAGTCCTGTGGCACTTTTAAAGACTAACATAATTAAAATTCTGCAGGATTCTGGATTTAACCTCTCCCACCCTCAGGCCAATTCCCCTTCCCCATCGCCTGGTTAGGAAAGCCCTCTCTCCCCGCTATTTCCCCTTCTCTGCCCCCTGCAATTTTTCTCTGGCTCAGCACCTGGCCCCAGGACCCACCCCGCACCCCACACTGGTCTCCCAAGGCCCCTTCTGCCCCACACCTGGCCCCCGAGTTCCCCCACTGTCCTAGCTGGCTCCTTAGCCCCTCCCCTGCCCCAAGCCTGTGCCGGAGTGTCCAGCGCCCAAGACCTCCCAGCACACTACGTATGTTACTCTTCCGGAGAGCTGCCAGACTCTGACTCTGCTCCCTCCCCCTCCCAGTTTCACTTTCCTGCTGCTGCTGCACAGAAGGGGGCGGAAGATTTGAAAAGGCTCATCCGGCCCCCAGCTGGACCCGGAGCACTGGCCAGCACATTGTTAGCAATGTCCTGCCAGGCAGGCTGGATTTTTTGGGGTCAAAGGGCCCTCTTTTAGGCTGGGGTCAGGGGCTTAAGCCCTTAAAGCACCTGCAGTAATCGAGCCCTGATGCTGGTCCTGACCAACATCAGCTCCACTCTGCCCAGGGCTCTGGTCATCTTCTGATTTGGAGCCTGGGAGATCAGCTGCATTATCTGCCTGGCCCAGTTTTTCCTGATCCATGCACAATGTGGTGGAGTTGGGCACATTGGTGGCCACGGCCGTCGACTGCTATGTTCCTATCGGAGGGTTTTTGGGGCCCTGGGCGGCTTTCATCTTCTTCTGTAATGTGGAACATGGGTCACTTTCTGATCATCTCTTTGCACTTCAAAGCCTTTATACCATTATTTGGGTATTTCAATGACTCACTCATAGGTTGTATCTATTGCATGGGGTGGGCGGGAAGTTCTGTGGCCTACATTGTTCAGGAGGTCAGACTGGATCACCATATTCGTCCCGTCTCATCTGAAAATCTATGAATCTGTGCTGTTCTGTGATACACCTCCTTGCTCACCAGCTCTGTTATTGCCAAGCTTAAGGGGTGGCTGTTGTATCCCTCCCATTTTATCTCCCACTCCTATTGCAAGCCCAGGGCCGCGGTGATGGATGCCTGCTGGACAGTCTGTACAGGCTGGTCCTGTCATTCACCATCATCGGCTTCAACTGGGTTGCATCTTCCTGTCCTAAAGCCCTGATTCTGCAGGATCTCTTCCAGCTGCCCTGTCACAGAACCCAGTGGAAGGCTGTTGGAATCTGCAGGGCCCGGGTGGACACTCTCATCATCCTCTACACCAGCAGGCTCTTCTCCTTCCTCAGTCACTGCTTTGTCCACAGCTTCCATCCTGCTCACAGTCACATATTCTTCTCCAGTGTTTGCCTCCCGGTGCCAGCTGTAGAAGAAGGTAAAAAGATTAAAATAGAAAAGACAAGTAAAAATGGTCAGACTGAGGCCTAAGACGTGGTGAACCAAACCAGAAGAGTAGGCCTGAGTTGGTTAAGTAGCTAAATTGAGAGGAGTCAGGCTAAGGTCGTCTGACATCACAGAAATTGGCAAGACACAAGCTGCAGTTGAAGAAAAGACCTTGAAGGTATGAGATGTCCGCTAGGCATAGCGCCAGAGGGATAGGCAGAAATGCTGCAAAGTATCTTTGAACGCTCCAGCACAAGGGTAACCCTGATCACAGAATGACACCGGGATGGGTGGATCAGGGATGCGTGGACCTATCAAACTTATGGGTGGCATCCAAAAAAGAGGTAAGGGGACCAATCAAGGTGAAGTCAGACCCCAAAGAGGACTGAGCCAATAGGTCCAAGCAGGGTATAAAAGTAGGAGCCCCGGAGCCTAGAGTTCGAGCAGCCGAAGGGGGTGATGGAGAGTCCGGCCATCAGTTCATTGTTTTCATTAATTCTGAACAATCATAGAATCATAGAATCCTAGGGCTGGAAGGGACCTCACGAGGTCATCTAGTCCAACCCCCTGATAAAAAGCAGGACCACTCTCACTAAATCACCCCAATCTTTACTGTGAGTCCGTTAAGACTGAATCCTGGGTCTCCAACTGCTTCCCCATAGGAGGTTGTTTTGGGGGGGGGGGGTTTGTGGGTTTGGAGAAGGACAATTGAAGTAAACTCTAGCCCACCTGAAGGTTACAAATTGGCACCTGAACAAAATGGGAATTGAAGATTGTTCAGCGCTCCTCTGATTTCTTTCTGAGGAATATTGTAGTAGTCATTACAAAGGAATTCAGTGTTATTAACTATTGATTTGAATTTTGAACTATTGATTTGAACTATTGATTTGAATGTATACTTTGTATTAATATTGTTAACAGAATGGAAACTTGTACACAGTTTGGGTTAGCTCTGTATAGGACCATTTTGGTTAGTGAGGTGTTTTCTATTGATGTTATAGCAGAAATTAAGAGGGCTGTTGGAACTTTTGGTGTGTGACTAATATGAGGTGGGTGAAGGGAGAACAAAAAGATATAATTCTTGGTGAATTTACAGATCCTATCTCTGTGATATACACAGAGGGAAACTGTGTCTTGCAGAAGCTAGAGCAGAAATGGGATGTGACTCTTGTTCATTTTGAAGTTTTGCCATTTATATCCACTGCTTCAATGTCCAGGGTACGGCACTGCAGGGAGGAGGGGTATTCTGAGAGAGGTTTCAGGAGTGAAGCACGGGCCAAGGTTGCACCTGGGAATGATAGACAGACCAGGTGGTTAACAGATGTTACACCTGTTATAGAGAGAGGTCCAATGAAAGCCTCTACTCCTGCTGTAAGTCTCTCTCCTGGTATGCAACATCTTTTGCTAGAGAGGGTGCTAAAATCTACCAATGAAGCTTTCAATGATGTGAAATTTAAGCTGAAATGTTTTTCGGGTAATTCACTGAGACCCAGTGGAAAGTAAACTATTTTACTTGGCGGGCAGAAGCCAAAGAGATGATGGAAGACAGTGAGATTGCTGATAAAGTCAAAAGGAGGAAGATTCTTGAGAGACATAGGCATCAGGGAATCGACATACCAGCGTTACGTTGCCCTCCATTGCCAGTAAAGACCAGGCCTTATACTGAGATCCTCAGGTCCATCTTCAGTCTCCCCACAAAGGAGGCCAGGCTCAAGACTTTGGGGACATGCAGCTCCCACGTTTGTGTCATCTTAGCCTTTTATTACATCCCAGGAATGTTCTCCTTCTTCATGCACCAGCTTGTCCACAAAGTGCCCTGGTATTAACAAGTGTCCCTGCCAATGTGCACTTCCTGATGTCCCACATGAAAAATCCCATCATCTATGGGGTCAGGACCAAACAGATCCGGGACAGGCTGCTCCAGCTCTCTACTTGTAAAAGGACCTAGAGTTATCTCGTGGTGCCCTGTATTGCAGGCCAAGCTCCATGGAGAGCCGGCTGGAGACCTGGTGAGGGGCCCTACTTCCTCGATCACTGACAGCAGGGCCATCCTTTGGAGGGTGGCGAGCGGGGCCATTGCCCCGAGCCCCGAGGTTTGAGTGTCCCGCACTGCCCCACTATCAGAGTGGCAGCGCAGGGCTCGCACTCTGCACCACTGTTTCCCCTCTGCACCGTTCAGCCCACTCATGCCTTCGGCTTCCCACTGAAGGCAAGGCAGGGTGGGAGCAGAAGGCAGAGCCTGGCTTCTAGGCTGTCCGGCCCCAACCCCAGGGTGGAGCAGTCAGCCCACAGGGGCGGAGCGGTTTGGGTGGCCTCGTGATTCCAGCCGGGGCTGGAGCCGGGTCCCCGTCAGCGAGCGGCCTCGTGGTCCTGGCCAGAGCCAGCTCCTCATTGGGGGATGGCCTCGTGGTCATGGCTGGGGCCAGGGCCAGCTCCCCCCTGATGGGTGGCCTCATAGTCCCTGCTGGGGCAGGGGCTGGGGCCAGCTGTCCACCGGTGGGTGGCCTTGTGGTCCTGGCCAGGGCTGGCTCCCTGCTGGCCCAGCAGGCAGCCTTGGGTTCCAAGCTGGGGCCAGCTCCCAGTCCCCGGATGGGTGATCAGGGTCCCTGGGGGTGGCTTCTGGTGTCCAGGGGGCAAACGGGATCCCTGGGGGAGGGGGAGTGGGCTGTCCCACCATGCTCCCCTCTAGCATGGGGGGTTGGAGGCCCCACCTAGGCTGATTGGCCCTGGGCTCCGCTTCCCCCATGTGATGGCCCTGACTGACAGGCTGGTCAAAGACACATTAGAGCCTTCCCTATGCTTTGAAAACCCAGCGACTGGCTGAATCAGAGAGACAGAAGAGGCTGGGACAGGAGTGAGGTGCAAAGGCAGCTGAGGGGCCTCTTTTGTTCCAGGGCTACAGTGGCAGCAGAGAGCCGGACTCCAGCTGGAGGAGAAACCATGAGTTGTAGGAGGTAGATTCTAGATCTCTTAAGGGGTTTGGACAAACCCCCCAAAATGTGACAGGCTGGTGAGGATACTGAGAGAGGGACTAGCATGGCACTTCTCTATAGTTTTAACTAGATCTCGGTATCTCTTGTGCTGTCTTAAGTGGATACGTAGCCCTGCAACTGGAGGCTTTTGGCTTTGGCTTTTGGAAAGACCATCCTGAGAGCAACTCCAAGGGTGCGTCTACACTTGCAAATTAAGTCGACTTAAGCTTGCTTAAGTCAACTTAATTTAATCTGTGTCCACACTACATTTTCCTTAAGTCGACTTAAGCAGCTGTTGAAGTTGATTTAAGGAACATTTAAGTCGACTTTATTAAACCTCATTTTAAGTTGACTTTGCTGGCTAAGCCGACTTTAGAAAGTCGACTTAGCCAGTGTAGACATGGAGTAGCCCTAAGTCGACTTTTAGTCGACTTAGGGGGCTCCAGGGCTTCCCCACTGCCCTCCTTGCCAGGGTGTCTGGCACAGCCACAGCCTGGCGTGCCCCTCCACAGGGCAGGACAGAGTCCTGCCCACCCTGCCCCTATTACCTGCCTGGTCCCTGTCAGGCTTAGCCCCCATTGTACCGAGGTACAATGGGGCAAAGGCTGAGCCCCCTGGCACTTGGCAAGGGGTGCCCCTCCTGCCACCGT
>VOCT01075843.1:0-21799 GCA_007922175.1 Pelusios castaneus
ATAAAAGAACCAAGCTCTTAAACATCCTCATTGTCCCTTTCCCCAGTTTTTGTTAAGAAAATGAAGCACTGCAGAGCTATTTATAGAATTGCTTATGTACACAATAGACTGTAAGGGAAACGGAAGATTTTGTGACAATGGAGCATTAGTGGGCGGTGGGGGCTCCCCAGACACATTTCCTCTCTGCTAAACTCTGTAGTAAACAATGTAATCAAATAATAGTTCTAGTGTTAAGTAGTTTGAAGTTTTTGATGCCCATCAGCAGCAGTCCACTTGACCAGGAGTAGGGCTTGATTACCCCCCTCTGTGGCTATGTCTACACTTGCACTTTTAAGTCAACTTTAACTAAGTCGACTTAGTGTGTCTACACTTAAAATTAAAGTCGACTTAAAGGGGAACTTACAAAGTCGACCTAGAGCATCCACCCTGCTCTAGGTCGACTTTGTGGGGCTAGGGGAACCTTGGGCAGGTCCACGGTGGTGGGGGGGCACCCCTTGTGTGCAATGGGGCAAAGGGGTACAGGGACCCTGGCAGTGCAGAGCCCTGTGTGTGATGCTGTCTGGATTTAGGGAAGCATTTATGATATTATTTTCAATGGATATCTCATAAATGCTATAATCCATAGGAACTATGTCATGTTTGGTATCAATAGAAAGGTAGTAATTTGCTGGTAATGATTATATAGTTTATATCTAGGAATTCTATTTTGATGAGAAGTTAGGAATTTGATGTTATAGCTATACTTTAACTTATGTTATTTTATTGAAATACCTGAGAGAGGCGGGTGTGTAAAACCATTGTCTCCTTAATGTTTAGGAATTTTCCAGGTAGAATGGTCCCAGGGAGTATCCTCATGAGACATTAAGGGCATAAAGAATACAACCATTGTGTCCTTAATGGCTCATCAGTTTACTCCCTGGGACCATATCACCTGGCAGATGCCTTAACATTAAGGAGACAATGGTTTTACACACCCGCCTCTCTCAGGTATTTCAATAAAATAACATAAGTTAAAGTATAGATATGAGCATGCCAGGCTCTCCCTGTGCCCCCCCCCCCCCAGCAGGAAGGGCAGTGGTGTAGTCCTTGGGTAGCCCTAAGTCAACTTAGGGCTACCCCACATCTACACTGGCTTAATTCGACTTTAAAAAGTCGAATTAAGCCTTAAGTCAACTTAAATCTAGGTTTAATAAAGTCAACTTAATTTTCATTAAGTTACTTTATTTTGCTTAAGTTGACTTAAGCAAGCTGCTTAAGTCGACTTAAGCAAAGTGTAGTGTAGACGCAGGGCAAATTAAGTGGACTTAAGCCAAGCTTAAGTCGACTTATTTTACCAGTGTAGACGCAGCCTCTGAGTCATGGGCTATAACAACAGCTCACTCTCAGGCCCAAACTGAACCAATGGGAGAAAAGTCATCTATCTGTTATCCCTCTTCACATTTACAGACTCGCGAATGATGATGTGGGGTCTTCTGTGTGTCTTGCTGTGTCAAACATGGGCGCTAAGCAACAGCTATGTCATCTCTTCCATGAGTAACCGAGATGAGCACAGCCTGGGATGGAAAACAACTCGAAAGAGCTTCACTATCGGGAACTTATGTAACGTATTATTGTCCTACAGGATGTTATTCATGGAATACCTCATGAATTGGGTCCAAACTCTGGGTTATAGGACAAAATAGTACCCTTACTTTCAATGTAAGCTGGGCCAGTAACACCTCATGGGTCAAAACTTGCATTACTAACACAGGATACATCTGGGACATGAATATAACTAAATCCTGCCACACTGTCCCTCAGCCTGTCTTATCATAGAATCATAGAATAATAGGGTTGGAAGGGACCTCACGAGGTCATGTAGTCCAACCCCCTACTAAAAAACAGGACCACTCCCACTAAATCACCCCAGCAAGGGTTTTGTCTAACCGAGCCTTAAAAATCTCCAAAGATGGAGATTCTACCACCTCCCTAGGTAGCCCATTCCAATGCTTCACCACCCTCCTAGTGAGAAAGTTATTTCTAATATCCAGCCTTGACCTCCCCAGCTGTAATTTGAAACCATTGCTCCTTGTTCTGTCCTCTGTTACCATCGAGAACAGCCTACCTCCCTCTTCTTTGGAGCACACCCTATGTGTAACTTATGTTACTTTATCAATTAAGGAAACATGGCTTGCTTGGAATTCTACTAAAATTGAGGGTTTCAACACATGATGGCATATTATAATTGGAGCCCGCCAAATTATCCCACAAAATTCAGTTACTCCTCATGTAGCTACCTACCCAGCCACCTGTAACAAGGTAATGGTTGCACCCCGAATAGTGGACGTACAGGCCAGTATAGATATACGTCTGGATAATATTGGATTAACTAATCCTTGGTCTAAGCCATGGACTGACTCCCTTTTTAATCAACAATGGTCCAGGATGTCCCATGTACATAGGGACCTGGGAGCTACTATACTGGGAGGCATCGGAGCCGAAGCAGGTATGCTAAACTCCTGTGATATTGAAACTGTCGGCAATAAATTGCAAATGCTGGGCTCCCTTAACTCAGACTCCCTGTCTCTAACTGCAAAGTGACTCTGCACCGGGTCCCAGGATAGCCTACAAGCTGTACAAGGCATATGGAAAGTGTGGACCGTTAAATTAAACTACATGGGCAACCCTAAAGGATTCTCAAAATGTTAATCAAAGGCTTGCTAATGTAACTGCATGTGTAATTTCCCAATTAGCAGCCATTCAACAAGTGCATACTCTCATTCTGGAGTTGTCTATAGGCAACCCAATTTGGATCCGCAAACTGTTTAATATCAGTCAGCATACCTGGATCCAGCCTCACTCACGCACCTTACAGTTTAACCAATCCCATATTTCTTTTAACTTTTTGTTAGCTTATAATTGATCTACTCTTTTATTGTTATGTAATTATGTGGTGCTTCCTCACTTAATGGGATATAATGGGATATAGATTTTGGGAACCCCAGTTTGTGGGGGAATGGATTAATCCATATACTAACCCCACCTACAGTACACAAACCTGTGAAAAATGGACATCGGGATGGGTATGTCCCACCATAACCCCCCATCCTGAACCTTGTACTTTCCAGTAAAAATCAGGAGTCTGCCAGTGGCGTGAGCGCTTTTTAAATGACACTGTAATTTATGATGGGGGTAATGGCTTCATATGCGTGGTAACACCACACCCTAACCGATAGAACAATTATCAGTATTCAGCTCCCCCCCTTGTAGAATGTAAACACAATATTTCTTTTTTCACTGATATAGTTCCGGGTATGACATATTACACCCTCCTGCATAACCAGGAGACTTGGAAACTAAACCTGATACCCCCCCTCCCCATGCCAATCGCCTGTATTGATTGTTTTTCCAAACTTGCAAAAATTTCTAAGTCATACCCCTCAAGTTACCCAATTTCTCAGGGATACTAACACATCCATTTTACATGACACAGTAAATGTGATACACAACGCAGGGCAGCTGCAGTGTATTGCAGTTCAGGAACATGATTTAACTGTGCATCATTGGGGGACATCTTTAAGGGATGGTCCCCCAAAGCCTCTGCCTTTCTGAATTGGTTAGTTCACCCTGTTGTAGTCATGCTATCTAGTACTTTCATTTTATTATGTATGGTGTCACTTTTGTTCTATAAACTGTGGAAAATGTGGAAGCATATTCAAACCCTGACAAATCATTTTAATCTGCAATTTGGAAATGCATATAAAGGTTATAGGGCCCACCACCGCCTAGAGGTGGAGTGTAAAGGAAACGGAAGATTTTGTGATGGTGGAGCATTAGTGAGCAGTGAGGGCCCCCCAGACACATTTCCTCTCTGCTAAACTCTGTAGTAAACAAAGTAATCAAATAATAGTTCGTGTTAATTAGTTTGATGTTTTTGATAGTAGCAATTAATGCCCATCAGCAGCAGTCTATGTGACCAGGAGTAGGGCTTGATCACCCCTCCCTGTGAGTGATGGGCTATAACAATATCTCACTCCCAGGCCCAAACTGGACTTCGCCGCAGGATCTTGTGAAAAGAGGCCTCGGACAACACGCTCTCCTACTGAAACCTGCGTAGCGTGGGGTGTAAGCTGTTTATCTTGCATCTTTAATTCTGACTCCAGTAATCATACTTGTATGGGCGATAGGTTATCCACTAAATAGTTTGTTAGTTAATAAATCCGCTCTATTCTATCATTTGTGTCTCGGTGTTTATTGCTGCTGAATCCTCGAACCTTGTCCTCCTGGGGAGGAGCATATTTCATAGACTCACTACATTTTATGGCAAGTAAATGTGGACTGTTGTGTAAATTCAGGTTGCATTGCTGTTCAATCTGATGGAGTCAGGTTACATATTAATACACTGGAGAAATTCCTAAGACTATAATAATCTAGATCTGAACTGAGTCTTGTGGCACTTTTAAAGACTAACAGATTTATTAATTGCATGAGCTTTCGTGGGAGAAAATCCCACTTCATCAGACGCTTTGAAGATAGGAAAGTTACAGAGTGGGAGGAAATTAAATGCAGGGGAGTGTATGACATAGCATCAGGTCAGGCTGTAACAGCAAATCATAGTAGGTGTCAGGATTCAATTGAATTGAATTCAATTCAATTCAATTGAATTCAATTGATTGAATCCTGACACCTACTTTGATTTGCTGTTACAGCCTGACCTGATGCTATGTCATACACTCCCCTGCATTTAATTTCCTCCCACTCTGTAACTTTCCTATCTTCAAAGCGTCTGATGAAGTGGGATTTTCTCCCACGAAAGCTCATGCAATTAATAAATCTGTTAGTCTTTAAAAGTGCCACAGGACTCTGTTGTCTTTCTACAATAGACTAACACGGCTACCCCTTTGGAATAGATCTGAACTGTATTTCTTTATCCACTTGATGCATCCTGATGTGTCCAATGTCGTGTTGTCATGAATATATTGTAAGTATTTTGTAAGTAGTTTAAAGTCCAGCATCGCAAATAATCAACTAGCAAACACAGCAGTTTGGAACTTCTATGAGAAAACTCTGATCAGTACTACAGCGATGTGTTATTGAATGGGACAAAGGCAGATTGAGTGGCAAAGGCAGATCCGGGCTAATCTATGTGAGATGGCAGCAAAATTCCTTCTGGAATGAATCCGAGAGCCTATTCGTTCTATTAGATGCTTTAAATAGCACTGTAGAAATGTGTCTATGCCTGCCAATATTTGAAATCTATTAACTATGCTCAATTTCATTAGGAAAATAAAGATTAATGAAAGGTCACAGATGAAACTGTAGGAATAAATAAATTAGGGATAGTTGGCATGTACAGTATGCAAATTTATGTTCTGATGTGTATAATTTAAATTGCTTTCCTTTTTTTGGAAACACTTAGCTTGGCTGTTTTACTTTCACAGTGCACGTAACTGAAAGGGGTCACAATTCAGAACTGCATAGTCTTTAAGGCCACAAGGAACCATCTAATCACATCTCCTGTAGATTACAGGCAATGAAATTTTATTATAATTATAGCATATCTTCCTCAAGGTCCCATCTTGATCTGAAGATTTCAACTGATGGAGACTCCGTTGTTGAAGAAAGTAGAAGTCTGAGATGTGAGGCCTTCGGCCTAGGATAACAGACCAGGTAAGAGATCTAAGGTAAATGGTATAAAGCAAGCTGTGAATGCGGTCAGGCTCACAGTAACTGGTAAGAACAAAGCTGGTATTACAAACACATTCCAACACACAAGCACATTCCAGAAAGGTGCCAGAATGTCCTAATACCTCAGAAATAATGAGGGCTTACTGACCTCTCCAAACGACACTGTACTGGATAGAAACATCTTGTTAATATGATGACTAGAAATGTTTTGACTGAACCAGCTGATACAAGGTAATGGGTGGTATCATACCACGTCAGAAGGTGGCAACTATATGCATCAGAGAGGCAATAAGCAACTTGTCTGTATCACAAACAAGGCATCTGGTGGCACTTGTAAAGACTAACACATTTATTTATCGCATGAGCTTTCATGGGAGAAAATCCCACTTTCTCAGACGTTGTATCAGTATATAAAAGAGGGTCTCAAAGGAAGTACCTTTGTCTCACCGAGTGAGAAATGGACTGTCCTATCGTTTTCTGAGCCGGTACCGTTGTCAAGGGTACACGTTACGTGATCTTGTGGCACATATAGGGTGCTTTGTGCTGTGCTTGTTTGACAATAAAACTGCTTGTCTTCGTTGCTGAAAAGATCTGAGGTCTTACTGGTTAATTCAATTGTGGGATGGTGTCTCGGTTATCTGCACAGAGCTGGGACAGCATACACATTGAGAGAATACACAGCCAGCCATATCTGGTCTAAATGCTTCAGGGAGCTACCCTATGCCTGATAAATGGAGACAGAAATGTAAAAAGGTAGCCCTAGCAAAATTAAAAAATGAAAACAGGGGCTACCAGATTGTGACCATCATCATATGATAAAAGCCAGGTTTCGGGAGAAATTAAATTGAGACTAAACTGGACCTGTCAGAAAGTAAGTGTACAGGAGGGAGAAGTAGCAAACAATTCTTTTACTGGACTGGTAAATGAGATAAAGAAAAAATGGTACAGTTCACAGAGCATATTTAAAGACACAAGCTGACACATCCTTTCAGGGGAACAGATAGAAAAGAATTTAAAAATGAAAAACTGAGATTAGGGAATAAAACATCAAAAATTAATGCATTAACATACAGAGTTGCCCAGAGACAGTTAACTACAGCAGGCAGGGGACGCCCGCAATCTATTTGGCATGGACACAAAACCAACAGACAATGGGGAAACAAATTCAGGTTTTGCAAGAGCAGATAATGTTCTGTCTCAGAGTCCCAACTCCGGATAAAAACCTGGGGGGCTGGTTCCAACTGCTTTAACCCACCCCCCACATAGAACTAAAAATATAACCTTTTTTCTTAAACAGTTTTACCTATCAGTTGAGGTTTCCTGAATACCATTTCTGTTTGCTAAAATCTCTGTTGCTGCCTGTACTTTTAGATAGGTTGATAGAGTTAATCTCTCTCTTGGCTCAGGTCTTCCTTCCGTCCTAGATTGCTTTTCCCATACTCTCCCACCTCTCCTCACCTGTGCTTGCTCTTTGTTCTAAAAAAGATATAAGTTATAGTTATTACAGAAACCACCATTCCTAAAAAGATGAAGCAACTGAAAACAAAACAGAACAAAAACAAGGAGAATACAAGGTAAAATCTTTACTTAAAATAAGTCCTGTAACTTAATTATTTTAACCTTTCAATAATAGAAAAACGCCAATTTCTTGTTTGGGTTTTTATAAACTTGTTTGTACCTTTATTAAATATTGAAATATAGTTATAACAATGTTATAGCAAAAAATATGACAATATATACTATATCTGGTTATGCTGCAAAATGTTACAGCTAGCCAACCAATTTCAACAAGTTTCCACCTTTGTTCCACAAACATAACTAAGCAATATAAAGTGTAATACCCTCAAAGTCTTTGCATAGACCTGTATTTAAAATTGATTTTGATTTAATTGTGTTTTGGATTTGATTTTAATTTTCTTTTATGGGAAATAGTGATTGTTAAAGTGTGCGCCTCTAAAGAATTAACAACAATGGAATTGGTAGTACAAACAAATTAACTCTAAAAAGGTTGGGTAAAAATTCTGTTACTAACCCTTTTGCTGAAACAGAGTGCTCAGTGGGGAAAAACAATACACCTTCTCACAGAAGCCTGAGTACCTATTTTAACTGTAAAACATTATATTTAGTATCAAATGCACCACTAATAAAAATGAATTTTGGTACAACAATTGCAAAAATATAACTTGTGTTGTAAAAGCTTTCATCCCTATTACATTACAAACAATCTAACAATCTGTGTATTATGGTTTGGTTATTGAAAACAAAAGAAATGTAAAATAAACATGCAAAAATGTTATTATATTACCTAACAGTTTATTAACGGTATGTTAACTAGCTGTTTAAGGCTGTATCCCACAGATGAAAGACACCAGAAGATATCAAACCTCAAATACACCAGAACATATTAATACACAGTGAAGACAAACCCAGGCATCAAGAAAAGAAAAATGAAGAACTTCATAAATAGTAGACTGGTTTGGTATACAGCTCAGTATATTATATATGGACAATTAAATTGGCAATCAGCTAGAAAATAACTAGCTGGATTATGTTAATTGATCATTTAATTTGAATTTGGCTACCGTGTAAAAAGAACTCTGTTATTGCTAAGTTCCAAAGAGGTAGCCATGTTAATCTAGTTCAGCAAAACAAACAAGGCATCTGGTGGCATGAGCTTTTGTGGAAGAAAAATCCCACTTAGTCAAATCCTGGAAGACGGGGCATCTGACAAAGTAGGGTTTTCTCCCATGAAAGCTCATGCAATAAACACATTTGTTAATCTTTAAAAGTGCCACCAGACTGCTTGTTTGTATTACTGTTGTATTATTTTACTGCAATATTGCAAAACACCATTTACAATGTGCACTGCATTGTAAAACTGTTTCACAAACATGCAGGTAAAATTTAACTAACCAATGGCAGCAAACAACATAAAGGCAAGGAAAAAATAAATTAAGTGTCCTAGTAACTATAAATTGTGTAATAAAGTCACCTTGATTTTTTTATTTTAGAGAAACTAAATAAATTGAACTTCTGAAATTGTTCTTACTAAGATGTGTTTACCAAACCTTTGTAACTCTTTTTTGAACTTTTTCCAATTTTCCAACATTCTTTCTAACCTGCAAACACCAGACCTGTACACAGTATTCCAGTGGTGGTCTCAATGTCATATTCAGAGGTAATCTTCTCCCTGCTGTTATTCACTACTCCTCTTTTAAACATCCGAAGACTGCATGAGCCTTTTTTTTGCCACAGCACAGAACTGGGAGCTCATGTTGAATTATTTATTCATTCTGACCCCAAAATCCTTTTCACAGTCACTGGTTTCTGAGATACAATCCCCCATTCTCTGTGACCTGCATTCTTTATTCCTAGAGGAATGATCTTGCATTTGGCTGCATTAAAATACAATTTTTTTCCCAATCAACTCAGACCAAGCTATCCAGATCACTCTGTATGACTGGAGTGGCCTCATTATTATTTACCAGCCTGCCAATCTTTGTGTCATCGACAAATTTTATCTGCAGCGATTTTATTTATTTCCAAATTATTGATGAAAAGTGTTGGACTTAAAACCAATGACTGGGTAACCCCACTAGCAACAGTCTCTTTCAGTGATGATTCCCTATCAACAATGCTTTTTGAGCATGATCAGTAAGCTAGTACTTAATCCATTTAACATGCGCTTTATTGATACTGCGTGGTACTCATTTTACATCAAAATGTCATGGAATGCCAAGACAAACACCCTACAAAATTTAAGTATATTCCATCTACACAATTGCTTTTATCAACCAAAGTTAGAATCTCATCAAAAAACGCAATTAGGTTTGTCTGACAAGACCTATTTTCATGAAATCACATCAACTAACATTCGTTATAGTCTCATTCTTTAATTCTTGTTAGTGATTGATTCTCATGTAAGCTTTTCCATTAATTTACCCAGACTAACAGGCCTAGAATTACCTTGCTTGATGCATTAATGTATCTATTGCAATCTGCAAACCTTATTCTGTTTTGTGGACACCATTCTGATTAGCAATCTGTGCCTTCACTTTGATCATATAGCCTTCATCTTGAGCTGAAAACACACCAGAGGTGTTAAGAAAAGTCCTGCGCCTAGCAGAAAGCTAATAATGGAGAACAATCAAAAGTCATTTACCTTGATAGTCTTCTGTAGCAATGGAAACATCCTAGAACAATCTGCTGGCTGCAGTCCTGGTGAACCAGTTTCCCACTTTGGACTATAAATGCACTATAATCAATAATGCACTTGATGATGGGCTATAAACTGCTCAGTAGAGTCTCCTGACACATAGAATGGGAACTTTATGAAAGGATACGTTCTGCTGTGAGCTGCTGCTCTGTCACTAGTCAACTGTCTCACAAGGACAAGACTGGGCAGGAGAGAGGAAGTGGAAAACAATCTCATACTCCCTGGAGGACACTAAGACCCAAAGAACTCATAGGATGGATGAAGAAACTGATCAGGATCTTGCGAGCTGATGTTTATTATTTTTCCATAGATCTAGCTGTCTCTTCTGATTGTTTAGAAGTGCTTTTGCAAAGTCTCTGTGACCATTGTTTTAACTGTCATCAAGTCCCTGAAGAGTGAAACAATTATCCTACATACCCACAAAGGTGAATTTGAAGAGAGGGCATGCAAGAGTTATTGGAAAGACTAGCTCAGATTCAAGTGATCTTAAAGAATATGAGAACCAAGGCTTTGGGTCTAAGACAGCCTGGTGATCATCCACAAAGGTGAACCCTTTTGGGGCTGTAGCTTCCAGGTCATGGTGCTTGCAATTTTTTGAGTATTATACCAATAATAGCACTTTTCCAGCCTCATGTAATACTTCAGCCAACTTAAGGGGCTTCCGTAAATTGACCTAATGAACACTTAGGTCAACTTAATAAGAACCGCGGGGTTTTCAAACTTAGAGTCGACTTAGGGGTACTCCACATCTACACTGGCTTAAGTCGACTTTAGAAAGTCGACTTAAGCAGAACGTCGACTTAAAATGGGGTTTTACAAAGTCGACTTAATTTTTCCTCAAGTCGACTTAAGCAGCTGAAATAACTTCTGTGGAGTAGAAATGTCAATACTGCTGAGAATGATAAGAGGCCAGTAGCCTCCAGTTTAGAGGTAGGAAGAGCATACAAAATAAGATGCTACTGAATAAATGGAAACCAGGTAAAACTAACACCACTTGAGGGGGGTGAAACCCATAAATGTTGCTTTGTGGTTGTAATTTTTCTCTTTATTCTTCCCAGAAGATGTCTTCCCAGCTTTCTCCAAAATGTGGCCCTGGCTACCTCCAGAGACCATCAGTGCTGCTTTCAAATCAGCCAGAGAGAGTGTTACAAAGTGCTATATACAAGGTGCTCCCTACCTAGGCTGAGAGCATTGTCCCTCTACTGTGTTCCTCACTTTTGCCCTGTCAGGAACGAAGGACCAGCCTCGAACACAGATCTCCATATGGTGATGACAGTTAGTTTTTCATGCCAAACACTCCTTGGCTTCCAGGCCAATTCTTCTACCAGGAAAGACCCTAGGATTTATGTGACTGGGCAGAACACGAGATGAGAAATCCCTTGTTCATGGAACATCTTTCACCAGGGCTGGAGATTAATGGTAAAAGATAAAGAAAAACACAACTTCCAATTCAATAGTCTGTTCTGTTTTATTGGTCTTTATACATAAATACATTGCACCTCCAAACTCTAAAGTTTATGACACAGATATTGCTCTAATTATCCTTTTTCTACCCATACAAAGTGAAGAAAACCACCAAAGTGTACCAAACAAACCAAAATTCAGGAGTAATATTACCTTTATATGTAGAAGAAAAACTAAGAGTTGAATAAAATTGCTGACTTTCACTTCATGTCATAAGAAATCATCTGGGAAGCAGCTATTGCACTGCCCAGTCAGGCCTATGATTGATCTGAGACTAGATCCCTTTGCTGGATTTGGACGGGGTTTGTCTTCACTAGTGATCTGTAGTTAATATGTTTGTAAATGCTATTGTGGAAATGCCCCAAATGCAGGAAAAGTCCTAATGTGGTAACTACTTTGAGTTACCTGTCAATTAATTAATTTGTAAAAATCTGAATGTAGACATAGTCATATTAACCAATACAAGATATTTCAGCAAGAAATCCTATAATGGACAGTTATGGAATAAGTTTCCTATGGAAAAGTTCTTTCTTAGCCCCTATTAGTGATTAGCTGATGACCTGAAGCATGAGGCTTTATGTAAAAAATTCCATCAGATCTAATGTAACTACTGATGTTTTCATTATGCATAGAATAGATGATCCTTTCCTGTTGCTGGAGTGTCATATCAAGTTATGTATGAAAATGACAGATTAAAGATCTATTTTTTTAAAATTAATGGTCATCTTTTCTGACTCCTAAGAAACATAGACAGACAGTTTTTCTACTTTTTAAAAAATAAAGCACAGAATACATATTAGAGAAAAAAATCTTTCAAAATTAGGGTTAAGTTATACATCTCAGGTGTCATTTATATGCTCTACAGCAGATTCATGTGTCTCACTCTACTGAGTAGATGCTTTTAAATTCAGTACGTAGTCCATGTATATGTACTGTAAAACAGCATTCTCACTGAAAGCAGAACAGAAATGTGCATCTATTTTAAGGTCAATCCATTTAACTTTAAAGCATATTAGAAATTTATTTAAGTCTTCCTTTACATATTTTGAAAATCACAAATGGAACCAATTAGGAAAAATTCCTACTGAGCTTTCATCTTCCAATTAATTGATTACATTCTGACCCGAGGGCCTCCCCTTCTATTTCTCTTCTGTAAAATACAAAGTATTGTACTTACAACTATTAGTACAGCTATTACAGATCCTGTTACTATTAACACTATTGTTGAAACATTAACAACCACATTGCTATCATCATTAGGAGGATTATTTGGCGAGGATTCCTGTGGGGGAACGAACAAAGCTGCTTGTGCTATATTAGACACTTCTGAGATCAGGGAGGAATTGTCAACAGCACGTACTGCAAAGTAGATTATGGTGCCATTTCCTATTGTGGAATTTTCTGGTTTAAACTGAAATGACTCTTTGGTGCCGGCAGGGTGAGGTATCAGACCAGAGACATTCACAGAACTAGCATTATCAAAGGTGTTCCTTAGGTCCAGAAGACTTTCACTCATTTTTATGATGTATCTTTCAGCTGGAAAAAGAGAAATATGTCTATTATAGTCTCATTAAATTCAAGGCTAGAACAGGATGGGTAGAACAGTTTTGTATCTTTATCAGAACTCCACTGATATTACATTACCAACCCTACTATTTTACCCATCCTCATTATTGATGGGCCAGCTTAACTGACCACCATCCTTTCTCTAAAGAGGCCAAGAGGCTTGGCAAGATCTGAAGGCATATGTAAAAATTGTAATTTAAAGGTTCTGTCTATGTGACTCTTGGATGTCTATATCAGCCTCTTTCTGGCTGTTGTCCACACAATAACATAAAATAAAGTTGGGGGCCTGGTTACAACTTACTTACAATTTAAATTTAAGAGGAGACCTAACTGTGTCCACATAAATGGACTATAAACCTGTGCCTGTCCATGGGGTAACTGGGTCCACTCATTTATAGTTGCAGTGTAGACCAGGGCCATAGGTGAGTGTGGTTTTCATTTAATTCCTTTGCCTTGTAAGATACCATAGGCTGCTTAGTGTACAAGTTTTGCATTTCCACTGTAGAAGTGTCAAGGTTTGGGAATATTTCATGTTTTTCAAGCATTTTTGTGCAGAATTCAGGAAGAGTAAAGTGAATGTCATATTGCACAGGTAATGCATTGGTTTTCCCAAGGTCTGGTCTACACTAGGAAAAGCTGGATTAAGCCAAGCCACAGCGGTCATCATATTTTTGCAGATGGGAAAGGTAACTTTCTTCTTCATCATCTTTGCTTGGCTGGCTAATCATACATAATTGAAGATAACTGACAATAATCCGTCATTTCCATCTCACTTAAACCAAACTTGCAACTCACCTTGTCCCACATCAAGGTCATTTCCAGGAGCTGTCCAAGACAAGTGAACTTTATCTTCTTCAAATTGAGCCTCGAGGTCAATAATTTTACAGGGTGGAAACACATCAGTACTTCCTCCTGAAGGAACATTTTCTACTACAAAAGAGCCTCCAGAGGCAACTCTGTTGAAACTTCCAAGCTTTGCTTGAATTTTATCATCACTAACTTCAGGTCTCGGAGCATTCATTATGATTTCACCTGGCCCCCAGAAAGACAAAAAAATTGCTCATGATATTTGAACATTAAAAAACTCCAAATCATAGCACACTTTCTTATTTTCTCTCTATCATTCCCTCTCTCTTTACTCTGCTTTTTCCTTTAGCTTATTCAAGCTTAGTCCAAAAGGTAGTGAAACTAAGACAGAAAACAAAGGGAAATTCAGGATCCTGTTGAAACCTTGTAGAAAATTAAGGCAGACCTCAAAAGTAAACAATATTTCAAGGGCAGTTGAAGGTAGCAACAGTATCTATTAACAATTAGAGCTGTTAAGGTACTACGCAGGTGTCAGTGAACAGTGACTGTGATAAGGTAACTTCCACTACTCTCTTCCTAGGTATTGCAGGCAACAAAAGCATTACAAATTTGTAGGCATTTCCTGACTTCTATTGGTTTAAGTTGGACACATTTTTATGAAGACTTTTTAAATTCAGTGTAGTCTAATTACTAGAAATACAGAGAACTGTCTGTGTGTTTGTGCATTCAAGAAAGAGAACAAGAGGCTATGAAATGCAAAAGCTAACAATCTAACATTAAAGTTGAGAAGTCAGGCACTCAAAAGTTTAGAAATTCCAAAAGCTTTCTATTACCATATATGTATAATTTTTTATAGTCACGTTGCACAATTTGGTTGGTTGGTTGGTTTTTTAGCTTGTTTTGGTTTTGGTACTGGTAAAATAAGATTACGATTTTGAGTTAATAAGAAATCAGGAACAGAAAACACCACTTTGTGCAGTGTGGCCAAGGGAACACTGAGGTACAAATCTGAACTGTTGGGAGTTACTGGGGTTTTTGGGTGACATATATCTCAACATTACAGTGAGCGGTCCTAACTCAGTAGAGCTGCTACTCTGTCTACCCAGGGTCACATCTCCTGTTTTAATTGAAAAAAAAAAGTTACTATTTTTTTTCCTAAACAAACAGTTACTAACCAAGTTCCATTAGTAGGAGGAACTGTACAACTATTGTCTTCAAATTATCCTTCTAGTTGCACTTTAGCAATCCCACTGACAGCCACAGGACTGCATGGTCGTACTGAGCTTGGCATTTGGCATGTAGACCATGGGGCAAGGCACAAGTCAGAATGAACACAGCTTTTGTTCAGATCCTAGCCTGAATCTGCAGAGCTGGGAGCTAGAACAGCAGTGCTGTGAGCTTATAAAAAGACCAGATTTCTTCTAAAATGAGAGAAGTGTAGAATTCAACAATGCTGTTCTTACAAAGTCACTTTTCAGAATAAAGCTATATTTTAATGGTGAGTTAACTGTGTATTTTGGACTTATTTTCTCTGAGCATTTGAAATCAAAATAGAAATAGAAAAATAACAGAAAGAGGGAGAAAAGCGAAGTCACAACATACTTAACAACTCATGTAAAGTATCATTGGCAGAGGAGCCATTCTTTGAGAAGACTTGAGAAATAAGATCTCAATAGCAGTATCCATATTTGGGATTTCTAGAACTGAAAAATCTTCATGGACACACATACCTAATGGGAAGAGTCCTGGAAAAAAATGTGTTGGGGGAACCCGACAGGAGAACAGAACAGTTCTCATATTCATACATTAAATTTTAAACTCCCATAACTCTGAAACTGATTCCTTTAAGCCTAATTGTGAAGTCTCAGTAAGAAGTACAAATTTAAAATTTCTAACTTTGGTTGTTTTAAAATGTGTTTTTCAGTTCTAGGATATTTGGAGACTGATGTGTTCCAAAGAGCACTTATTTTTTAAATAAAATGTGGTAGTATATCCAGAGCATATACATTGCAAAAATACTGTGGTTCTGTCGTTATTATATATATATATAACAAATGTTAAGGTTTAAAGGCATTTTTATGAGGCTAAATTATCTTCCATTCACCCATATTTTTACCTACACTCACACACACAATATTTTCACAATTTTCTATTTCTTAAATGTTCCTTACCATTTTCTATATAGCCTGGGATATACAAGGCTCGACTCTGCCTGCGGCCGAATCTGACAGTCTCCTTTTTCCCTTGGACCTGCACTTTTAAGTTGTATCTACCATTTCCATTGAAAGATGTAAAGTATCTTGAATAGATTCCATCATTCTTGGTAATATCAGCACCTAGACATACCAATATTAATAACAAACATCTAAGCAAGGTACCTTTTGTTAAACAAGGACAATTTTTACTATTTAGTACTATTTATACATAAAGGCTACTCCAGCGTCTATTGAAATCAGTAAGAACTTTGATATGGACTTAAATGAAAACAGAATAGATTACATCATTGTGACATGAGTTCATTGTATATTTAATTGCAGATAACAATGCAGTATTAAAGGCGTGTATTATTATTGTTTCCAATACTAACCACTAAATCACTAATCTTCAACAGCAGTCTGGTCTGTGGAGCCCTTCCTAGTGATATGCAGATAGTGTGATCAGATAGCAAGTGTGAAAAAATCAGGATGGGGATAGAGGATAACTGGTGCCAGTATAAGACAAAACCCTGGGTACTGGGACTCCGGTTATCCCATCAGCAGACTAAAATACTCTGAGATTGAAGCAATGCTGGAATGTAGCGTTGTGGGGGAGGAGAGAGTCTACAGATTCTACAGCATAGGTCTGGGAATGGAGACGTTGGCGAATGATAGGACTATGCATTTGAAATCACACCACCTCTGTAGGCAGAGTATATTTGAAAAGGAAAATAACATATCTAATTCATACCTTCATAGGAGACATTTTTAATGTTAGGTGCACTGACTATATAGCATGTGACAAGCTATAGAAACAAATTTTCACTCTACTATTCTGCTAACTGCACCCCCTCTGGACCTGGAGAGCATACAAGTATGTAAAATATATGTGTAAGTTCAAACAGTGAATATGGTTGAATCCGACCCACCAGACAATGGACCACTTATGTTCCTGGGCTGACTGTTTGCATCCTGAAGCAGTGGGGGGAGCAGAGTCACCATCTCCCTCCATTTGCAGTCCCTTACTCTGTGCTCATTGCATAGACATGTCTGAACCCTTAGCATTAAGTCTGGAAGTAGCACGCAGAGACAGATTCTACCAGATGCGTACCAGAAAATGGGGCGTGTACAAATTTCTAGGCAAAATATAAGGAAACTTATAATAAGATTACCTGAACCATTATCAAGAAGTTCCAAATTTTCTGCAGGTCCAATCTTGGGTTCAACAGT
Source organism: Pelusios castaneus (assembly GCA_007922175.1). NCBI lineage: Eukaryota > Metazoa > Chordata > Testudines > Pelomedusidae > Pelusios > Pelusios castaneus. Next base: position 17,146 of record VOCT01075843.1, read on the forward strand.
GGCCATCACAGTTGCACCAAGAACAGGCAAAAATCCTTGACTAACTTCTGCATAAATCACCATTGGATTAGGGAAGTTGTTTGTATCCTTATTCATGTGGGCTTTCACTGTCACTGGAGGCACATCCAAAGATGCTGCTCGAGACGTTACTATCATTGATATGACTTGAGAGGCTATGTGGTTATTTAGAATCCAATAATACCAGTCCCCCACCTGTGGACCACATATACACAGTGTGAAAGTAATAATATAAAGACATCATTATTCTAAGGGCAGCTTTGAGTTTCCTTTAGTTAATAATCTTAGTGAAGGGAGCTTGTCCAATGCACAAAGGGCAGTTAGATTATTGCCATAAGACCACAGCTCAGGCAATTTGAGTACCTTACTCATGATTCTTCATACTCTGAATTGTTTGGGTTTTTTTAAATGTAACCTTATATCTAAATGTCCTAGGTTTTAGGGGTGGGTATTTGAGAAATATTTCATTCTTGGAAGGATTTGAAGCTTTATGTTATTGATCTGCAGTCTCAATCTCATACCAAGGATAAACTTGGTTCATTAGGGATAAGTGTTATAATTTCTAGAAAGAGAAGGTGCATTTAGAGTATGAAAATGTTAATATGTTGGATAGTAAAGGGAAGTTTAGTTTTTACCTCTGCAGTGCCCGTTATATTGAGTCGAGCTGTTTGGAGATTTACATTACTAACTGTGAAGTCTGAAGTTCGATATTCTTTTCCTTTGGGGTCCCGCAGTAAAATGTCTGGTGGAGACATGCCTCCATTCCATGTAACTACAAAGAAGGTGTCATTCCCCACAGTGCTGTCAATGGTCACTGTTCCATTCATCCAACCCTTGACTGTGACACTCATAGCTGTACTTTCAAGCTGTTAGACAAATAAAGTATGTTTTATAGTTAGATAGCAGGTAAACACTTAAAATGCCACTAATTTCAGAGCAGTTTATTTTCCCCTTAGAGGAGTGAACAAATCAATTTCAATATCAAATCAAACGATCAAGGGCACCTTGACTGGCAAGTGAACTACTGGTCCACTGCTAAAAGAAGAGACTGAGGAGCATTACTGTTGTAACAGGTCTGCTAGCACCACAATGAACAGCACTCTACTGTTCTGTGCTCAAGGTTGTGCAATGGAGGCAGAAGTCTGTTGCATCTGTGCCTCCACATGTGGGGAACTAGCAGGAGGGCGATGGCCTCTTGGACTAGCCGTTGAAGTGAATGAAGTGATTGAAACCCAAGCACGTTTTCTGTAATGCCCATTGTTAGAGTAAAATTGCTTAAGAAGGTGAAAATATTGTAATCAAGGGTCTCTTTCCACTCCTCTATGTAGGCTGTTCACCTAGCTATCTAAATCACTTCTGGACATTTGAGAGTCAGCTGCTCAGTTGGTATAATAGTGATGAGACTGGTATAAGTGCTTAAGAAGTGTGATAAATTTTCTTTTAATGGCAGCTGTTTATATCCCAGAATTTTTTTTAAAAACCAAACAAACAAAAACCCATTTATTTTTCTGTCCTGAATAGAATTACAAAAAATATACCAAAATTAACAGGAGATTTCAGCTATCTCCATAACGACCAGGAACGTGTCACCTCTGTCACAGGAGTGCAGAGATAAGATTTTTAGGTACCTTTATTCACTGCTTTTTGGAGCAGCTATTCCAGGAACCTACAAGGAGAGATGCATCTCTTGATTTATTTCTAAGTGGTGCACAGGATCTGGTCCAAGAGGTGAATATAGCTGAACTTCTTGGCAACAGCACCAATAAAGTAATTAAATTTAACTTTCTTGTAGGAAGGAAAATACCAAAGAAACCCACCACAGCAGTGCTTAACTTCAAAAAAATGAAACCACACAAATGAGGTGAAACAGAGGTTAAAAGAAATAGTCACAAGCATGAAACGCCTTCAGATTGCATAGAAACTTAAATAAAACCACCATGATAGAGGCGCAAGATAAATGAATACCCCAAATTAAAACAACCGTAGGAGGACCAAAACAGCACCACATGAGACCAATATACAATCGCAGCAAAGCTCTGTAGTCCATGAACAAAGCTCTGTTATATGCTATGCATGATTCAGATAAAGTGCAAAATTAGGTCCATAGCAGAGTATTAAGAAAATGAGGGATGAGATGTGAAGTTATAGGTAGCACAACCCAAGAGCTGCTGTAAGAAAAAAAAAAAAGTGGAAAACTCAGTACTGTTGGCTTCAATTATTTGGAAGAAATTGTTGCTGAGTCGAGATAGACCATGAGAAGTACCGGGAACTCTGGGAATCGAAAGGTTATCTATTGTTTAGAAGAGAAGCAGTCAAGATATTTTCCTCACTGTTGATAATGTTAGTATAGTAAGATGCTCTGGAAGGCAAGATCAGTTGTTTACAGCATTCCCCACAGGGGTGGCTGAACATATTGTGGTATTTCTGACTACTTCCTTCTATACAAGTCTTTTGGCATTACCTAACAGTGAGAAATTCTAATTTTCTTTATTTCTTTTACTGTTTCATTTAATTGGTAATATAACAGACTGCAAAAAAAATTCCCACTGCCATATCTACATATATATCAATATATATTTTAGAATCAGCGACCAGCAGTGCAGTAATCAAGATTATTGATTATAAAGTTACTCTTAATTGACAAGTAATGTGTTAATAATGTTTTTAAAAAATTGAAATTCAGACCTGAATAGACTGTTGAAAAATATTTCCACTTCCTGATGAAATTCCACTGAATGCATCAATTAGGCCATTGGAATCAACTGTATCAGTGGCAGAAAACCGCAAGCCTCCTGAAATGTGATTGTGAAAATAATCAGAATAGTCATTTACTGTAAAATTGTAGCTTTTTGTTGTGTGCCTTATGATAGTTTGTCTGTTCATATAAAACACGGTGTTAATTTGATAAACTGAATCTTGTTCCTTTGTTCATGGGAGAGGGGGATACCAGCACCTCAGAGAGTTCATGTAAAAGACAAGTCTGACATGGGAAACAATCCCATCTATTCACATTATAACTCCACCTATCTTGGTCTCACTAAGAATAGTCACCAGTAGCACTTCAACAAATACATTGCTCACTTTCAGGCTGTTATTGTTAACTCTTGTTCTTGGACCCTGAACTATGCACTGCCTTCAAGGTGCAGTTCCACTCTGAAAAAGAGCTCTGTAAAAATGACCTGGTGAGATTCCAAGATTGTTCATCCTCAATGACTTAGATCAAATTTGCTTAGTTTCCAAATGTAAAGTTTGGGTCTCTTTTCATATGTGCTGAACACCCATAGCTCCAGTGGGGACTTTGGGTGCTCAGTGTCTAAGGAAATCAAGTTTTTTGTTTCAAACAGTGAGACCTGCTAGGTGAGGCTGGGCTATGGAAGACCAACTGGGTTCTTTTGGGCTCAAACATCACTAAACAGTAAATATTCTGTGATCAGAACATATGGTATGTCTACATTGGAGGCTCTGTTAAATTGATTTAACAAGGTTGACTTTAAGTTGACTTAAAGTTGATCTTGTTAAGTCGACTTAGAGAGTACACATTGAAAACTCCTGTCGAATGCCTGCATCCACTCTGGCAGGTGCTAGGTCGATGATGTAAGGGTGCCTGGAGGTGAATAATGTCGACTTAAGGGCCTTCCCTGTCTACACTGTCTTAAGTCAATTTAGTAAAGTCGACTTAAGCCTTAAGTTGACCATAAGAGGTGGTGTTATTAAGTTGACTTAAGGAAGCACTTAAGTCGACTTAATAAAAGCTCAATGTGGATGCAGGAGTCTGTAGGTCGACTCAACCTTCCTTAAGACGACCTAAGACTCCAGTGTAGACATACCCTTAGTGAACAATTCTGCTGCAGTACACAAACCAGAACTAAATTTATGTTGTTCTCACAGCGCTAACAGAGTTTTAAAAAAAAGAAATCTTATTGAAAACAAGCAGATGTGACTCTAAATACACAAAAGAAGTATCTCTGTTGACAAAGAAGATGCAATTTATACATAGTCACTATTTCGAGTAATGTTACACTCTAACTCAACACATGGAATTCTCACTGGTAGTTGCTCTGCCCTACAGCATCAACTTGGATTTCATTAAAATGGCTGAATTTCAAATTCACAGTGCAGCTCCGACTTTAAGAAGAGCCAAGAGAGCTGCTTAGTTGCAAGTGTAGAGACAGAGATTGCAAACACCTCTGCTAGAGCTTGCCAGCTATGACTATTTAGGAGATAATATTTATTTAACTATTTAGGATATGAATAGATTTACATATCATTATCATGTAAACCTCAGGTGTAAAATGTTAATAATTACAATCCTAAATTTATCTGTTTATTTAGTGAAACATCCTGAAATATAATGATCAAATCTCATCATTTAGCAGGTTGTTATCTGGTTACCATTTTTTTAAAGCAGGTACAAGTAAAGATAACTATGCTCTCATTATTGTTATGTTTATTCAGATGAAAAGAAAAATTCTATTTATTTACTATAATTAGTTGATCGAGTTTCTTTTCCTATTGTAAACTATGACCCATTTTTTTTTTTTTTTTTTTTTACAGTTCATGCTCAAAGTATAGATGCCAAAAGCAGGGATAGTTTAGAAAGTTACTTACCTGTCACATTTGCAAATTGTTCTAGTTC
>VOCT01075865.1:0-12309 GCA_007922175.1 Pelusios castaneus
CAGGGAGGCCCCTGGCAGATGTAGAAAGAGAGCTTGTGAGGCTAACGTGATTTCCAGTCACATTTTCCAGTGGCCGTTAACGCTGCCAGACCAGCCTGGGGCGACCTGAGTGTTACCGAGAATCAGGCCTTGGATTGTCCGGCTCCAGGGACCCCTCGCCTGGGTCCCGTCACCCAGCTCAGTGCAGGGGGGATACGGGGAACGTCTCCCTGCCAGGACGGACAGAGCGTCCCCTCTTGTGTTGCAGATATTAACGAGTGTGTGGGGCCGAACCAGGCAGACTGCGGACCCAACGCAACCTGCACCAATGTGCCTGGGAGTTACTCCTGTGCCTGTGTCCATGGATACGAGTCCAGCTCTGGGAAAGCCAGGTTCGGGAACGCGAGTGAGAACGACTGCCAGGGTGAGCTGTCCCCTGACCACCCACTGTGCCCTGCTGAGACCCACGGACACCTCTGTGCTCATTCCAGGCCTGGGGCTGCCCCAGACACTGCTCCCAGCTGTAGTAAAGACACCTGATCCCCTCCCGGGGCTGTGATCAGCCGTGACCCTCGACCGCTCCCCCAACGCGTGGGGCCAGAATCTCCCCTGCCCTGCTGTCTGGACTGAGAGTAAATCCCTAGTTTGCAGGGATGCACCGGGGAGAGGGGAGTGTCCCCAGCGCGCAGCATCCAAGCTATCTGTGTCCCCGCGAGCTTGGGAAGGGGCACCAGAAATTGGGCTCACGAGTTGAGTTCACACCAGGTCTCCCAGAGTTTAAGCTTCTCCTGGAGCCAGGCAGATGTGCTCACCTGTCTCCTCTAGGGGATAGCGCTGCTAGTGTGAGGGACCCTCCCGCTCCCCCAAGCTCCCCATATGGACAGTCCTGTGCGGGGAGTGCTATTGCCAGTCCAGCCCCAGGCTTGCTCCATAGACACTACAGGAACATTATTCCGTGTGTGTCCATGTGTATGGACCTGTCCAATGAGTGGTGAGACTTTCCACTGCCTCCTACGGCAGAAAAGGGTTACGGAGAGATTCTCTTGTGCTGGCCTGGGGGCGTGTGACATGGCCTGTTTTAGCCGTGCCAGCAGCAACCGGGCCGAGTTCACGGACAAGCCTCCGCTTTTTGTCAGGGCTGACGTTTCCTCCTAGCACATCTTTCGCTGACTTTTGTCCAGGGCTGAGGTCCTGCCCCAGGCCGTGTGCCCCAGGCTCTCTCCCCTCCAGCTCCATGGCGCTCTCCTAGAGCAGAGCAGACAGGAGTTTGCGCAGGGCACAGACAGAGATTTCCAAGCCAGTTGTCCAGTGATTTCAGAGACAGTTTTGCGCTGCCCATGTTCCACCCTCAGTCTCCTGCTGGTGTCATCCCCAACAGGCTGGGGGGGGCGGGAGGTGCAGCGCTGGAGGCTGCCAGCTGCTAAATCTCTCCCTACTCATCCCTGTCTGTGCTCACTGCCCCCCCACCCCACCCCGACACAGCAGAGCAAATACTCAGGCCCCTCCCTGCAGATACACACTTCGTTTGGCTTCAGTGGGTCTGACGGACGGGGCTAAGCTGGTGATGACGATCCCGAGGATTCAAAGAAATCACAAGATTAATTTGGAAAATCAGGAGCTGTAAAAAGCCCAGAGAGCGAGGGGGCAGTGCTATGCGGGGGGTTAATCGCACCGAGAAGGGGAAATTCAAAGCAGATAGAAGGAAATACTCTGCACTCGGGGCAGCATCCGCCTGTGGAATCGCTGCTGCTGATTGGCATGGAGGCTGTGAGTGCGTCGGCTTTTAAAGGGGGACTGGCCGCTTCCCTGGGTAACGAGAGTCCCTGGGGCTGTGCTCGTCAATGACAGTGATTCTGGGCAGGAGGAAAAACCTTCCACGAAGGGCTAATGTCGACATCTGATTATTAGAGATCAGGTGGGGACCTCCATGGGGGCAGATAATCCCATAACCGTGGCTGAACTCTTACTCCATCCTGTGTAGCACCTGTTGCAGATGGGACACCGGAGTAAATGGGCCTGGGGACGGATCCAGGCTGACAATGCGGCGTGTTCCTCTGTGATTGGGCCTTGACAGGGATTTCTGCCACATTTCCACCCCTGGACAGACCAACCTTCAAACATGGACTCCTAAATCTCCCCAAATCTTGGCCCCATTGAAGTCCTTGGCCCCGTTCTGGGACTGGCGCTTGACCCATAGTGACAGTTCTCCCAGCTGTTATGTTCATGGCACGCACACAGCTGGAAATGAAGGATAAACTCCTCTTGCTGTCCAGCTGCAGCACAACCCAAGGTTATTCCCAGAAGCCGAACACCCAGGAATCCAGAACAGAGACAAAGCAGGCTGCTCCCTATGGCAGATGGACTTAATATCCTCCTCTGCCATTTGCTCTAGGCTAGCTCTGTTGCAGACGGACTGGTGAGAAACCCGGATCACACATTTCTGCACAGAGCCCCTGCCTCTGAGCAGGACAGGGAGGCCCCTGGCAGATGTAGAAAGAAAGCTTGTGAGGCTAATGCGATTTCCAATAAACCACATCTTCCAGTGGCTGTTAACGCTGCCAGAGCAGCCTGGGGCAGCCTGGGTGTTGCCGAGAATCAGGGTTTGGATTGTCCGGCTCCAGGGACCCGTCACCTGGGTCCCATCAGCCGGCTCAGTGCAGGAGAGATACGGGGAACGTCTCCCTGCCAGGACGGACAGAGCGTCCCCTCTTGTGTTGTAGATATTGACGAGTGTGTGGGGCCGTGCCGGGCAGACTGCGGACCCAACGCAACCTGCACTAATATACCTGGGAGTTACAACTGTACCCATCTCCAAGGATACGAGTCCAGCTCTGGGAAAGCCAAGTTCAGGAACACGAGTGAAAATGACTGCCGGGGTGAGCTGTCCCCTGACCACCCACTGCGCCCTGCTGAGACCCCCCGACACCTCTGTGATCATTCCAGGCCCGGGGCTGCCCCAGACACTGCTCCCAGCTGTAGTAAAGGCCCCTGATCCCCTCCCGGGGCTGTGATCAGCCGTGACCCTCGACCGCTCCCCCAGCATGTAGGGCCACGATCTCCCCTGCCCTGGTGTCTGGATTGAGAGTAAATCCCTAGGTTTGCAGGGATGCACCAGGGGGAGGGGAGGGGACCCTCACTGTCCCCAGCATGCAGCGTCCAGGCTGCCTGTGTCTCCACAAGCCTGGGCAGGGCTCCAGGAATTGGACTAACATGTTGCATGCACCCCAGGTCTGCTTCTGTTTAAGCTTTTGCTGGGCCAGGCAGCCATGATCTCCCATGGCCTCTAGGGGATGCAGCTACTTGTTCGTGGGACCCCCCCACTCCCACTCTGCACATGGCACTGCCCCCCAACCCAGAAAAGCAGGTGTTTAGACCCTCCCTGCACAGCTACTCACTTACTTTGGAGTCCGTGGATCTTACGGACAGGGCTGAGCCGGTGACGATGATCCCAAATAGTCAAAGAAATCGCGAGATTAATTTTGGAAATCACGAGGGCTAAAAGGCCCAGAGAGTGAGGGGGGCAATGCAATGCGGGGGGTTGATCGCACGGAGAAGGGGGACATTCAAGGCAGATAGAAGGAAACACTCTCCACCCGGTGCCGCATCAGCCTGTGGAATTGCTGCTCACGGTTCTCACTGAGGCTGTGCGAGAGTCGAGTTTTAAAGTTTTAAAGGGCCGCGTCTATGTGGAACGACAATCCCTGGGGCTCTGCTTGTTAATGGACAGTAACTCTGGGCGGGAGGTAACATCTCCAACTCAGGGTAAAGCTGATGTTTGATTATTAGAGATCAGAAGGGGACCTTCATGGGGGTAGATTATCCATGGATGCCGTGGGGCTCTTACACCTTCCTCTGTAGCATCAGGGTAGACGGGCCTTGGGACGGATCCAAGTTGATAATGCCGGCGTGATCGGAGCTTGACAGGGATTTCTGCCCCATTTCCACCCTTTGGGAGAGCAACCTTCAAACATGGACTCCTAAATCTCCCCACGTCTTGGCCCCATTGAAATCATTGGCCCCTTTATGGGACTGGGGATTGACCCATGGATGCCAGAGTGACAGTTCCCCCACCTGTTATGTTCATGGCATGCACATGCAGTTAAAAATGAAGCATCAAATCCTCTGGTTGTCTGGCTGCAGCACAACACAAGGTTATTAGTTAGAGTCCAGAACCCGAACACCGAGGAACCAAACCAGAGAGAGACAAAACAGGCTGCTCCCTATAGCAGAAGGGCTTAATCCCCTCCCCCCACTCCCCATTTTCTCTAGGCTGGCTCTTTGGCAGACAGACTGCTGAGAAACCCAGCTCACACGTTTTTGCACAGAGCCCCCAGCCTGAAAGCAGGATCTGAGAGGCCCCTGGCAGATATAAAATGAAAGCGTGTGAGGCTAATGTGATTTCCAATACTCCGTATTCTCCAGTCACCATCACGCTGCTAGAGCAGCCTAAACATTGCTGAGAATAAGGCCTTGGATTGTTCAGCTCCAGGGGGCTGGTTGCCTGGGTCCCATCACCCAGTTCAGTGCAGGGGGGAACCGGGGAACATCTCCCTGCCAGGACGGACAGAGTGTCCCCTCTCGTGTTGCAGATATTGACAAGTGTCTCAAGAAGAAATGGGAGGACTGCGGACCCAACGCATTCTGCCCCAATACGCCTAGGAGTTATTTCTGCACCTGCCTCGATGGATACGAGTCCAGCTCTGGGAAAGCCAGGTTCAGGAACGCGAATGTGAACGACTGCCGGGGTGAGCTGTCCCCTGATCACCCACTGTGCCCTGCTGAGACCCCCTGACACCTCTGTGCTCATTCCAGGCCTGGGGCTGCCCCAGACACTGCTCCCAGCTGTAGTAAAGGGCCCTGATCCCCTCCCGGGGCTGTGATCAGCCGTGACCCTCGACCGCTCCCCATCATGTGTGAGCCCCTACCCTGAGTGTTTGCCTTGAGAGTAAACCTTGGATTTGCAGAGATGCACTGTGGGATGGGGACACCCTCACTGGCCCCAGCATGCAGCATCCATACTACCAGTGTCCCCGCCAGCTTGGGAAGGGACCCTGGGCAGGGCTGTAGGAATTGGGTTCATGGATTGTTAAATTCACTCCAGGTCTCCCAGGGTTTAAGCTTCTGTGCGGTCAGGCAGCCATGGTCACCCGCGGCCTCCAGGGGATGCAGCTGCTAGTTCGAGGGACCCTCCCACTCCTCAAGCGCCCCACGTGGGCAGTGCTGTATGAAGACATGGGTGGGGAGTGGCATTGTCAGTCCAGCCCCAAGCTCCCCTGAGACACCCTGGCTTCCAGCAGCCTGGTGCGGAAACACGGATGTGGTCAGTTGTTGGCCGCGTGTGTGTCCTCTGTGTGCTGGCCCAGCTCTGGCCAGGGAACCGGCCTGGCAGACCTCGGTCGAACTGCCCAGAAACACGAGTCAGTTCGGTGGGGGAGGCTTTTGGCCAGGTTTATGGCCATCTAAGCACGGTACCAACCCCACAGACACTACAGGGATATTAATATGTGTGTCCGTGACAATGGACCAGACTGGGGAGTGGTGGGACTTTCCACTGTTCCCTGCAGCAGACAAAGGGTTAAGGTGAGATTCCCGGACATTTATAGACTGAGACACAGAATCCGGGGTAGGAATTTACCTGGCGTCTGTGTCTCACGGCATGTTTGTTACCTCCCCTGGTTCCTGTCTGCTCCGGGTTCAGGGGAAACATCCCCTGTTCACCACCCATCTTCTGCCTTTCCTCCCGATGTCTCAGACAAAGCGTCGCTCTCGCCCTTCCGTCAAACCGCTGTAGTGTGTGTTAGCTTGGGGCGCTCCTTTCAGCGGCCTGGGGGATGTGTGACGTAGTCGGTGTGTTTTAGCCAGGAGTACCGGGACCGAGTGTTTAGGGCGTGTTACAGACCACCGGGCTCTGATTTGGACATGGATAGAGACCTCTTTAAGGAAGTAAACATTACTGGGACCTGTGTGATTATGGGAGATTAACTTCCCAGATATAACTGGAGGACATGTGCTCGTAGTAATAAAAGGGCCCAGATTTTCTTGGATGTGATCGCAGATGAATTTCTCCATCAAACAGTTTCCGAACCAACGAGAGGAGACGCAATCTTAGATTTGGTATTGGTCAGTAGTGAGGACCTCATAGAGGAATTGGTGGTAGGGGACAACCTAGGTTGGAGTGACCACAAGCTAATCTAGTTCAAACTGAATGGAGGGATCAACAAAAAAAGACTCCGGTCACAGATTTATGACTTCAAAAGGGCTAACTTCAAAAACGTAATGGAATTAGCTCAGGAAATGGACTGGACCAAAGAACTCATGGATGTCAATGTCGAGGAGGCTGGAACCGCTTCAGCTCATAGTTTCAGGAACTATCTGGAGCCTGCATTCCAAAGAAGGGGAAAAAATGTGTAGGCAAGGGTTGTAAACCAAGCTGGATGAGTCAACATCTCAGACAGGCAATTAAGAGGACGCACAAGGCCTACAAGGAGTGGAAGATGGGAGGGATAGGAAAGGAGGGCTACCCTTTGGAGGTCAGAACATGGAGGGTGCATCTACACTAGTAAATGAAATCAAATTAAGCAGGCTTAAGTCGACTTAATTTACTCTGCGTCCACACTGCCATTTCCTTAAGTCGACGTAGGGCAGGGGGAAAAGGGAGCCTCTGTTCCTTTCTCCCCAGGAAGCCGCTAGCAGCTTGTCCCGGCTCCCTTCTCCCCGGGACCACTCAGGTCCCACGGAGGAGGGAGCGCGAGCCTTCCTCCTAGCCAGGACCCAAGCGGTCCCAGCCAGAAGGGAGCGTGGGGCTCCTTTCTGCCCGAGACCCGCGCTCCAGCTCCCGGGCAGCCCCCGGAGGCTTCCCGGCAGCCGGAGCGCTGGCAATTGCCGGCACGGCGGTGCTCCAGCTGTTTGGAGAGGCCCGGAAATTGCCAGCTTGGCGCTTCAGCTGGCGGAGAAGCCCCCGGGCCTCCCCAAACAGCTGGAGTGCGATCCCAGCCAGAATGGAGCGGAGGACAAGCCCTCCTAGCCTGGGGAGCCTCGCCTCCCCCTGGACCTAACTAGTCGACTTAGAGAGTCTAGTATAAACTCTCTAAGTCGACTTAATAAGGCCGACTTAAACTCGACTTATTAAAGTCAATTTACTAAAGTCGACCTAAATCCCTAAGTGTAGACATAGCCGGAGAGATCAAGTGAGGAAGGCCAAAAGCCAAGCAGAGTTAGACCTTGCAAAGGGAATTAAAACCAATAGCAAAAGGTTCTTTAGCCTTACAAATAGGAAGAAAACGAAGAAGGAGGAAGTGGGACCACGAAACCCTGAGGATGGGGCAGAGATCAAGGATAATCTAGACATGGCTGAATATCTAAATAAGTACTTTGCCTCTGTCTTTAATGAGGGTGATGGTTATCTTGGGGATAGAGGTAGGGTAGCTAATGGGAATGAGGATGTGGAGGTGGAAATTACCATATCTGAGGTAGAAGCCACATTTGAGCTGCTTAATGGAACTAAATCGGGGGGTCCGGTTAATCCCCATCCAAGAATATTAAAGGAACTGGCACATGAAATTGCCAGCCCATTAGCAAGGATTTTTAATGTATCAGTGAACACAGGGGTTGTACCTTATGACTGGAGAATTGCTAATGTAGTTCCTATTTTCAAGAAAGGGAGTAAAAGTGATCCAGGTAACTAAAGGCCTGTTATTTTGACCTGGATACTATGCAAGGTCTTGGAGAATATTTGGAAACAGAAAGTACTTAAGGATATTGAGGTGAATTGTAACTGGGATAAAATACAACATGGCTTTACAAAAGGTAGATCGTGCCAGACCAACCTGATCTCCTTTTTTGAGAAGATAACAGATTTTTTGGGGAAAGGGAATGTGGTGGACCTAATTTACTTAGATTTCAGCAAGGTATTTGATCTGGTTCCACATAGGGAGTTATTAGTTAAATTAGAAAAGATGGGGATTCATATGAAAATAGAAAGGTGGATAAGGAAATGGTTAAAGGGGAGACTACAGAGGGTGAACTGTCTAGCCGGAAGGAGGTTACTAGTGGAGTTCCTCAAAGATCAGTCTTGGGACCGATCTTATTCAACCTTTTTATTACTGACCTTGGCATAAAAAGTGGGAATGTGCTAATTAAGTTTGCAGATGACACCAAGTTGGGAGCTGTTGCCAATACAGAGGAGGATCGGGATATCATACAGAAAGATCTGGATGACCTTGTAAACTGGAGTATTAGGAATAGGATGAAATTTAATAACAAGAAGTTCAAGGTGATGCATTTAGGGACAAATAACAAGATTTTTTCTTATAAGTTGTGGAAGCATCAGTTGGAAGTGATGGAGGAGGAGAAAGGACCTGGGCGTCCTGACTGATCACAGGATGACGAGTCACCAATGCGATGCGGCCGTGAAAAAAGCTAATGTGGTGCTGGGGTGCATCAGAAGGGGTGTTTCCAGTAGAGGTTTTAGTACCGTTATACAAGGCCCTGGTGATACCTCGTCTGGAATAGTGCGTGCAGTTCTGGTCCCCCGTGTTTAAGAAAGATGTATTCAAACTGAAACACGTGCAGAGAAGGGTTACGGATTGGAAAACCTTCCCTATGAGAGGAGACTCAAAGAGTTTGGCTTGTTTATCCTAACCAAAAGACGGTTGAGGGGGGATACGATCGCTTTCTATAAATACATCAGGGGGATTAACATCAGGGAGGAAGAGGAATTATTTGAATACAGCGCCACTGTGGACACCAGAACTAATGGATATAAACTGGCCACCAGGGAATTTAGGTTTGAAATTAGACGCAGGTTTCTAACCATCAGAGGAGTAAAGTTCTGGAATAGCCTTCAAAGGGGAGTTGGGGGGACAAAAACCATAGTTACCTTCAAAACTGAGCTTGATAAATGTATGGAGGGAATGATATGATGGGACAGCTTCGTTTGGCAATTGTCCATTTTTTACTACTGGTGATAGATATTCCAGGGACCTGGGAAGGGGCATTAGATGGAAACGAGTTATTACAGAGAATTTTTTCTTGACTGGCTGGTGTGACTTGCCCACATGCTCAGGGTTTAACTGATCGCCCTATTTGGGGTCGGGAAGGAATTTTCCCCCAGAACAGATTGTGTTGGGCTCTGAAGGTTTTTCGCCTTCCTCTGTAGCATTGGGCATGGCTCACTTGCTGGTCGATTCTCTGTATTTTAAAGTCTTTAAATCATGATTTGAGGACTTTAATAACTCAGTCCTAGGTTAGGGGTTTATTACAGGAGTGGGTGGATGAGGTTTTGTGGCCTGCGTTGTGCAGGAGGTCAGACTGGATGATCATATTGGTCCTTTCTGACCTTGGAGTCTGAGTTTGTGGGCCATGGAAATAGCTCAGTTCACTGTCCCCCATAGGTTCGGGGGGGGGGGGGAGAGAATAGCCACAGCACAGTGCATCCCTGCCATGCCCCACACAGATCCTTGGGGGTAGAGAATAGTCAGAGGGCAGGGCTGTCTGGCCCTGCCCCGATCCACCTTTCCCCTTACTGCTTGGAGCAGTCTTTACAGGGAACCCGTGGATGTGATGGGGTCTCCTAAGGGGGCCATTTCTCCCCCTTTATGCAGCCGCGGTGGCGTGAATGAAGAATGGGGCCGGCATGTGCCAAAGCCCTTCTCTGCGAAGTGCAGCCAATAGTTGTGGTTTGGGGTTTTGTATCAAATCCTACCTGTCCCCGACCGTGGAAACACACCCGTTCAGGGGAGGACACAGCACTGAATCCAGGGAACTTGCAGAGCTCAGGAATCCTTCGTACAAACGCTTCCCCCAGAAGAGATCTCACCCCACCATTCCTGCACCCAGCCCTGGACCATGGGGGTTAACAGCAGCCAGTCTTCTGGGGCCTATCTAGGTCCAAAAAGGAATCAGCGCAGCCATTCACCCAGTCAGCAACACAGGGTTTATATGGCGACAGCTGGTATCGGGAGCGGTGTGGTAGAATCCTCAGGGCCTCCCCACGGGGGGGATTGATCACAATCGCTCTTGCAGACCAGGTCCCTTTGGAACCGCACTGATTATTCCAGAGCGGAGTGTCCGGATGGGGAGCTAGGCCATGGTAACGGTTCCCATCAATTTCCCCATGTCCCGAAGCCCTTAGAGACACCCAGTCTCACATCGCCCTGCAACTCGGTGCGAGTTTGGAAGCCTCGGGACACCTGAGGATGGAGAGCTCTGACTGCCCCACTGAGAACCCAGCACCTGGCTCCCCTTCTTCAGGGGCCTCCTCTCTACTCAGCAGGAGCGTGTCGGAGCTGTGGGGGAAAGCGTTTTGGAGCAGTTGCCGCGGCTTTGGCTGGGGGTACGTACAGCACCTGGCAGCGCGGGACACTGGATTGTGGCGCTACCACGCTCTGAACCCTCCAGGACAGGATCGATAAAGATGGTGGAAGCTCCGTGCCCAGCCACCACAGATGTCAGAAGCCTGCGGTGGGGAACCAAAATTGAATGTCGTTTCTGGAATAAAGCAGGGTTCTGGAAAGGCGGTGCCGCCTGGCTGCTTTCAGGATGACCTGAGAGGACGAGTGGTCGAGGGCAGAGGAGACATCGTACAGTGCGATGCAGCCAGTCGGCGATTCCTGGGTTTAATCTGCCTCCGTAGCAGTGCTGACTCCAAAGAGCCAAAACCACGGAGCCGGCAGGGCTGACGTGCAATGCTGGCACTTGCACAAAATACAGGTGCCTCTAGCCTGGAGCAGAGCTGAGGCCCGTCGGCATCTACCCCGGTATCCCAGCTCCAACGGGACAACACCGGGTGCTGCAGAGGGCGGTGGAAAGGCCCTGCAGGGGGAGCTGGGCATAATCTGCCCCTATTCCTGGTCTCTAATATTCAGATGAGCACAAGCCCGAAGCAGTTTTGATCTCCCTTCCCAAACATTGGTGACCTTTAGCAATGATCACTCAGCTGTTCTCATGACCCGTAGAAACGTCCAGTCGCCCCTTGAATCTTGCTAAATTCTTGGTCTCAAAGACTCTTCTTCTCCAAGTGCTGGCTCACGTCCATTCCAAGGAGGTGTGCGGGTGCCATGTGCGGTCATTGGAAGGTTTTCTCCAGCGGTGCCCATCGGTGCAGGCACCACCCTGGAGTCGCTCCTTCGTGGCGCCATATATACGGCCCAGCCGACCTGCCACCTTTTCAATTCCTTCTTCCCACCTGGGATGGAGCTTTCTATCTTTCTCCCTGGAGTGGCTCATTTTGGACAATAGCCAACTTGCTCCCATTAGCTAACCCGGTAGTTGAGGTCCCGACTCTAACCTGCCCGTGCCCCCAGAGCGTGATCTGTTTCAGATGCCTGGATTATTTCCCATCAGCATCACCCTCGTCCTCAAGACCCAGCTTCTGGATCGGCCTGACCTAACACTTCCTCTCTCACTGCAGACATTGACGAGTGCCAGCGAAACACCACAGTCTGTGAGCCCCACGGGAACTGCATCAACATACCAGGGAGTTATATGTGTAACTGCAAATCGGGATTTGGGAAGAGTCCAAAGGATCCGGCTAAGTTCTGCAAAGGTACAGCAGGAGCTGGAAACGGTTGTGGGAAAGGCATGAAGTTTTCGGTGTGTTGAAGCAACATTGCCAATGTTTGGCATTGCCTCAAAGCCCCACGTCCTGGAGTCACGGGATTACAGGAGACTCTCCGCTTTTGGCTAAAATAAAAATTAGGGTCCTGCCCTCAAAGCGGAGGAAACGCTGCAAAACAGGATGCTGGGGTGGTTGAAAGCTCCCAGACCGGAGTCAAATTAAAAGAATCCAAAATGGATTTTTTTTTTAAATCATCTCATCCTTTTCAAATTGATTTCATAACTATTTTGCAGCTTGGCTCATAGGTTCTTTTAATTATTGTTTCATGTTGGCAATGCTGTTAGGTTAACGCCTGGTCACTGAAGCTACCTAGGATCCCTGAAACTAACCAGCATGCGTGGCTGATGAAACTAACCCGGTGGCCGTGAGCTCTCGCTCTTCCTCTGCACCACACCTAGAGATGGTGTCTGTTGAGGGTGCTCTGTCTTATGAATCTGACCCCAGGGAATTTCTCTCAGCATTCTGCTGCCTGTTTGACTTCACCATCACACGAGCGCAGGCAGCTGTGGATGTCATTAGACGCTGCAGACATCCCCCATAACCTGTGCTCAGAGCTCGCTCCGGGGCCTGGCCCAAGATGCTTTCTTGTAGCACAGCTTTGAGGAGAGAGAAGATTGTCTTTGCAAAGCAAACTGGGCTGGGATGGAGCGGGGGGACTCTGTATCGGCCGACGTTTAACATTGGCAGAGCTAAAAACCCATTTGCACCTGGAA
>VOCT01075866.1:0-20489 GCA_007922175.1 Pelusios castaneus
TCTTGGTTTTCCTGGATCAACAAGATAAATTATGTTCTTAAAAAAAAGGTTATCGCCCCATAGCATGCCACAGGAGGAATGACCTCCTTTCAACCTTTGCTTGCATATCATGTGTTTGCTCTTTAATTACTCACTGACAGAGAATAAAAATTCATCATGAGATGAATGCTTACCAGCCTGTGCAAACTTCCATGAAATCACATGGTCTTGGCACCCATCCCCGAGGGGCTTGGTGCCATCTGGAACACTACAGTCGTCCAATGGCTGCCTTTCCTGCTGCCATACAGACTTTAGATTAAGGCTGGCTGAAGAGTACCCAGCCGTGATACACAGGGTTAGATCACAGGTCCCCTCTCACTCCTGCCAGTCCCTGTCTGAGCCGGTGGCCATCTTGGCCTTTCCCCTTGCTGCTTCCTAAGACCCACTGGACAGCCTAAAGTTTAGCTGTGAGGAATCTAAAAAGATGCTGCCTGACACAAGCACTAAGGATCCGTCTACACTGGCAAGTTAGGTCGACTGAAGAACGCGTCCACCATGGGCTTTTCTTAAGTCGACTTAACACCTCCTTTTAGGTCGACTTAAGGCCAGTGTAGATGGGAATTGATGCTGAGTTGACTTTCTTAAGTTGACTTAAAGCCAATATAACGGCTATGTCTGTTGTTAAGTCAACTTAATAAAGTCGATTTAAAAGTGTAGCTAATTTGTTAAGTCAAATTAACAAGTGTGGATAAGAGATGTGGGCTCCCACTATCACTATCCATTCTGGGGCTCACCAGAGAGGCCTTCTTTAATTTGCTAAGTAAGCTCCAATGTATAAAATTCACCTTCTTTACAGTCACCACACAGCAAGTGTCAAAAATCAGGGCAGGGTGAGGGGGAAATAGTTGCCTATTTAAGAAAGGGCTCCAAATAGGAAAACTCTCTCTATAAAATCAGGACATCTGATCACCCTACCTAACCACTGACTCTTTGGGTGCCCAGCCTGTGTCCATCATGGTTATGTTGAGAGCAGAGCAGGTGATTCCAGTGGGGACAGACCTTGAGAGAAACCCCTCTCCCAGAACCTTAAGGGGCTGCTATAGGCCTCTAAAGGCCTAGATGCCCTGGGCCCTCGTGACCCAAGAGTCCTGAGTCCCTCCCTTGACTCTGGCTTACATCAGTGGGGACTCTCAACCTGAAGTACCCTTCATAGAACCAAGATGGCAGCGCTTATTAGGGCCTTAGGGGAAGGGAAGATTCAGCAGGGACTCCTGCGCTTCTCTGACTCTCTTCCAGCTTCCAAACTGAAACAAAACACTATTTATTGTGTCCATAAGGTCAGGTGGTCCTGTCCCAGCTAACTCCCTGAATGCTCTTCTCAGTGTTGCTGTAGCCATGCTGCTGCGAGGATTAGAGAGACGAGGTGTGGCAAGTAATAACATTCTTTGGACCAGTTTCTGTTGGTAGAAGGTAAAAAATTGAGAGTTACCCACAGCTCTTCTTTACATCTGGGGAAGGAGGTGGTATCTGAAGGCAGAGAGGCCTGGCTTCTCATTGGTCCACTGAACTGCTTCAGCTGATGCTCCATGCACACGTCTCCCTATTAACTCAAGTATGAGTTTCTACCATCTAGTTCCTTCCGCTTCCACCACAACGTGAAGCATGCTGGGAATGGGGTCAGAGGACTCTGGCAGCCATCTTCACTATAGCAGCATGGCCAGCCTCCAGAGATCAAAAATCATGAGACTGGGTCTTAAAAGGATGAGATCTTTCTTGAAGTTTATATTGTGGAGAGGGTTATTTTCTTTCATGTGATAGTAAAATATCCACTTCCCCCCATCCCTCCCCAATGCGAGTGTGTCTGTCACAATCCGTGTTGTCAGGGTGAAGTGGTTTTAGTGTCAGCTCCAGGATGGATCCCCCAATTCTTTCCTACCCCACCCAGCAGTCAATTCTGCCCACACTGGACAGAATGCCTGGGTTGGATATGGGTACAGACCCATCATTCATTGTGTGGGGAAGGTAGCACTACATTCCCCACCTCTCAGCTGGTGACTAAGGTCCTCTCACTCCTTGCTCAGCTCCTGTAGCATTTTCTCCTTTGTGCAATTGTGGAGCACCGGGAACTGGCGTCAGAGCCCGGGCAGATGCCAGACTCAGGCAATGACTATCCATCACCCAACCACTGCCCAGTGTCCTCCCATCAGCCAGCACACAACCATCGCCCAACCACCACTCATCACCCAGTACTTGCCTAACCATCTCCCAGTGTCTGACCACTGCCCAGCCATTCCTCAGTGTCTGACTATTGTCCAGCCACCACCCATCATCCAACAACTGCCCAGAGCCTGTCCAATGAAAACCACCACCCATTAGCCAACCATTGGCCCAGGCGTCAGTAATCTGGTGAAGACCTCAGTAACCAACAACATACAGAAGCACGTAGTACGTACTGGACAGAGAGAGAAGCTCCCATCCCATCCCTTGGGCCACAGCAAGAGCATGAATAGGTGATTGCAGATTTTCAAGGTGTCAGATTTCCTCTTCCTCCCCTTGCCCTTGCAGCATTGTGTGGAGTTAGGCAACAACCTAAGTCATTCTTGCAAGACATGGTGTAGCCAGCTAAGTTGTCTGACTCTAGCAGAAGGCTCCTTCTGGCTATAGAATAATAGGTTAGAAACGGACCTCATGAGGTCATCTAGTCCAACCTCCTGCTAAAAGCAGGACCACTCCCACTAAATCATCCTAGCCAGGGTTTTGTCTAACCGACCCTTAAATATCTCCAAAGACGGAGAGTCCACCACCTCCCTAGGAAACCCATTCCAATGTTTCACCACCCTACTACTGAGAAAGTTTTTCCTAATAACCAAACTCAACCTCCGCAGCTGTAACTTGAAACCATTGTTCCTTGTTCTGTCCTCTGTTACTACTGAGAACAGCCTAGCTCCCTCCTCTTTGGAGCACACCTTCAAGTAGCTGAAGGTTGCTATCAAATCCCGCACAGTCCTCTCTTCTATAGACTAAATAAGCCTAGTTTCTTCAGTCGCTCCTTCTAAGTCATGTGCCCCAGCCCCCTAAACATTTTCGTTGCCCTCCACTGGACTCTTCCTAATTTGTCCACATCCTTTCCATAGTGGGGAGCTCAAAACTGGACACAGTATTCCAGATGCGGCCTGACCAGTGCCGAATAGAGGGGAATAATCACATCCCTCGATCTGCTGGCAACACTCCTACTGATGCAGCCCATATGCCATTGGCCTTTTTGGCAACAAGGACACACTGTTGGCTCATATCCAGCTTCCTGTCCACCATTACCCCCAGGTCCTTTTCTACAGTGCTGCTTCTTAGCCAATCAGTCCCCAGCCTGTAGCAGTGCATGGCATTTTTCCATCCTAAGTGCAGGACTTTGCACTTCTCCTTGTTGAACCTCATGAGGTTTCTTTTGGCCCAGTGTTCCATTTTGTTTAAGCCTCCCTGAATCCTGTCCCTGCCCTCCAGCATGTCTACCGTTTCCCCCCTGCTTGGTGTCATCCACGAACTTAGTAAGCACTCAATCTATCCCATCATCGAGATCATTAATGAAGATGTTGAACAGAACTGCTTCCAGGACCGACCCCTGGGGCACTCCACTTGTTACTGGTACCCAACTAGACACTGAGCCATTGATTCCTATCCGCAGAGCCCGTTAATCTAGCCAGTTGTCTATCCACCTTACGGTTCACTCGTCCAACCCATACTTCCTTAACTTGCCAACGAGAGTGCTGTGGGAAACCATAACAAAAGCCTTGCTAAAGTCGAGGTATACCACGTCAACGGCTCTTCCCGCATCCACAAATCCAGTCATCTCATCATAGAAGGAAATCAGTTTGGTCAGGCACGATTTGCCCTTGGTGAATCCATGCTGACTTTTCCAAATCATTCTATTATCCTCCAGTGTCTCAGGATGGATTCTTTGAGGACCTGCTCCATGATTTTTCAGGGACTGAGGTGAGGCTGACCGGTCTGTAGTTCCACGGATCCTCCTTCTTCCCTTTCTTGAAGATAGGTACTATATTTGCCTTTTTCCAATCCTCCGGGACCTCCCCCATTCACCATGAGTTTTCAAAGATAATGGCCAGTGGCTCTACAATCACATCAGACAACTCCCTCGGATGCAGTTCATCTGGCCCCATAGACTTGTGCACATCCAATTTCTTTAAGTAGTCCCTAACCTCACCTTCCATCACTGAGGGCCGCTCTTCGCTCCATTCCGTGTTACCCAGCATAGTAGCCTGGGAGCTGGTCCTCCCTGTGAAGACTGAAGTAAAAAACAAAGCATTGAGTACTTCAGCCTCTTCTGCATGATCCACCACGAGGATACCTGCCCTATTCAGTAAGGAACCTACGCCACCCCTGATCTCCTTCTTGTTACTGACATACTTGCAGAATCCCTTTCTGTTATCCTTGTTAGCTGCAACTCCAATTGTCCTTTGGTCTTTCTGATTTTATCCCTGCAGTCCCAAGCAATATCTTTATATGTCTCCCTTGTCATCTGTCCAAGTTTCCACTTCTTGTAAGCTTCCCTTTTACGTTTCTGCTCACCGCAGAGTTCTCTGCTAACCCACGCTGGGCGCCGTCCCCTTTTGCTGTTCTTTCTCCACATTGGAATGGTATCTTCCTGTGCCTTTAACAGGGTTTCTTTAAAATACAGCCAGCTGTCTTGGAGACCTTTCCCCTTCACATCAGCCTCCCAAGGGACCTGCCCATCAGCTCCCTAAGGGAGCCAAAATCTGCTTTTCTGAAGTCCAGGGTGTTGCAAACAAAAAGAGATGCTCCGTATCACTAGCAATACCGCATGGAACTGGGGGGAGGGGGAAACAGGAATGAAAGGAGGGAGGCTCAGACTCACTTGGCCTAATTCCAAAGCCGCCCAAACATTGCAGAATCCAAGAATGAGCATGATCTCAAACTTCACTGTATTACTGTTCTTCTTGAGTGACTACATTATATTTACACGATCGTTCCTCCGTGTGTATCCTGTCTGATGTGGGTATTTACCATGGCAGCGTGTACATTACCCTCACTCTATAACTTTCCTATCTTCAAAGCGTCTGACGAAGTGGGATTTTCTCCCACGAAAGCTCATGTGATAAATAAATCTGTTTGTCTTTAAAAGTGCTACAGGACTCTGTTGTAGTTACAATGTGCAAGAAAAATCATTTCACTGGGATTCTGTTAGTTGCTGGACACAACTCAACATCTCAGGTGCGTATTCTGACCCTTGGGCTAGCTGTTACAATGGGGCCTCCTTCCCCTCCTGCTGGTTTGCGCTAGGTTTGCTCCAAGTATTGTTTTGTACTCGGCAGGAAGATAAGCTGGAACATGCCTAGCTTCACCCACTACATACACCAGGTGTGAAAAAGGGCCCCAGTCACCACTGAGGCTGCAGTACTCATGCTGAGAGATAGGAACGTGGGCACCTATAGGAGTCTTACAGCAAAAATCAAAACCCCAAATGAATTTAAGCACCTACTATGTCAAGAGTAGCATAGTGAGGATTTGTGTATTGCAATAAAGTCCAAAGTCCAAATTTAAGCACCTAAAGCCCAGATTTAGGTGCCTAAATCACTTTATGAATCTGTCCCATAATCCTTCCTGTAATTTAGGTGTCCTAGCCAAACCCAGCACAGAAGTGGCAGACAGCTAGAGTAAGAGGGTCAGTTTACCACTTTCCTTAGCCCATATACCAGCTCCTCAGGTGGCCTATGATAAACTGACCTGGATTCTCCCACATTTTATCAAATTTCCTTTGACCCATTTCTAGTCATATCAGAACTATCTGATAGCACTGCAGGGGTATTGTATCTCACCAGGTGTAATTATATAGTTCTTTTTTAGTATTGCAAATTAATTTTGTTTAATCCCAATCACTCAAAAAGTCAGTTTATTTATCTGTTATAACACAATGAATTCTTTTCTGTCACTGTATGAATGAGTCCAGGATCACAGACAATCAAATTCATGTGCAAGTCAAAGACACGGACGTGGCTTTCATGGTCTTTATCAAGGAAAAACACGGAGCCGGTACGATTTTGGTACGTTTGTCAGAAAACTCGTTAGCGAGGTTATATCGATGTCCTTAGGCTCAATGAGAGGTTTCAAGGTAAAATTCTGCAGAATTATTGTCAGTAGCAAAAACAGCTCCATCCGAGCCAGACCTTCTCCTACGCAAATCCGTTTCCCTGTGATGAAAAAGGAATATTAAGGAGCCGCTGGAGATTTTTCTTTGCAACATATTTTAAATTTTGTTATAATGGAAGTAAACCTCAGGGTAAAAAACAAACAAGGAGTTCTGTGGCACTTTTAAAGACTAACAAAGTTATTTATTGTATATGCTTTTGTGAGAGAAATGGATGTGGATGCATTTTCAAGCATCTGAGGAAGATGGATGTCTCCAGTGAAAGCTCATGTGATAAATAAATTTGTTAGTCTTTAAAAAGGCCATAGGACTCTTGTTTGTTTTGCTGAACCAGATAAACATGGCCACACTTCTGGAACTTCTCAGGATTAAAAACAGAGGTACAGGACGATTCATGGTAAGGGTGTGGAAGATTATGAGTGTCTCTCAGGGTTCAGGAAGGTATGAAAATGTTTCGGGGCTCAAAACGCATTTTAAAGACTCCACAGAACAAGTGGTTTATTAAAAACCAATATGTGGAGATAGGTTGGAAGATGTGGGGTTTGAAGAAGAGAAAATGCAGGCCCAAGGTATCTAATGTGTTTCGAGAGGGAATGACATGATGGTTGTTCTTGAGTAGAAAAGGAAAGTAACAACTAGAGAGGTACAGATATCCTGAAGGGAAGGATGGGGGAGGACAGTACAGATATTCTGTTAATAGAGTGGTAGGGAATCCTGGTTGATTGAAGAGAAGATGAAAAGTTCAGCAGCCACTACTGATCTCTCCCCAGATCAATATGCATTTGGCCTTTGCCTTTACAGGAACATTCACACATAATTAGCCAACAGTGGGCTGACACAGCCAGCCAAAGAAGGAGGTGATGTTGCCAGGCAGAATGAAGAGAAGCGCATGTACAATTAGTCATAAAAGATACTGGAGACTGACTGGCAATTGACTGTTGTGAGAGGCTCTCCTTCATTTATGGCCCAAATATGCTGCACAGACTATAATTTGAGCACTCTTTGCATGCTCAAGACAAAGCTGGGAGAGAATACTCTGGAACCGGAGACAAACATGGCTTCTTTTACCTGTGGAAAAAGGTATGAAGAAATCACTCTTCTTGAAGGCACCATTTTCATCCAAGAAATGTCCCGGGTTAAATTGCTCTGGCTTTGGAAATTCCCTGTTGTCATGTAGGACCGACTGCAGGGCAGGGTATATAGTGGTGCCCTAAATTAGCAAAGGCAGATAAAGAGAGTTAAAGTGGACACTCTACAAAACAGAGACGCCTCCAGAATTCACTGGGATGGATAGTGGGACTCATTTTTCTTTCCTTCATTTCCCAGCATCCTCTGGAACCAGAACCAGAAATATTAAAATTCCTTGAGAAAAGGTAACCCCACCAAACTGCAGCCCACCTGAAACAGGGAAATCCTACAATCTGAGGAGACAGGCTGCTCCCACTAGATTGCCAGCCTGATTTCTACATCAAAGAGGTTTGGAAATGTCTGGCTAAGATGGAGACGTGTCAGGTGCATCACTCAGCTCGTATTTGGAAGCATACGCCATTCCTTTGTCTTTGTGAGTTAGTCATCACACCAAGAGTTTTCCCTTTACCTTTGTATAAAATAATGATGAAAATTAAGTTAATAGATCTATAAAACAAACATTGTGACTCAATTACCACCCTAGGGTCTGGTTGCTGCTAATTGTGCATATTAACACGTCAACCAGAATAAACCTCAGTGGAGAAATGAACCACTTTAGAAATTGACCTTCCAAGAAAAGTTCGCATCAGATTGAATGTGTTGCACACCCGGCTTTGATATCTATTTTGTAACTAAAAGCTTGAACAAGGCGCTAAATGTTTCTCTGGAAGGGATTGATCCTGCAGAACACAGGATTCTTGTTTTGTGGGTATGTCTACACTTGTAAATTTAGGTTGACTTTAGCTAAGTCGAATTTAAGTCGACTTAGAATGTCTACACCTAAATTTAAAGTCGACTTTGGGGGGAACTCACGAAGTTGACCTAGAGCATCCACACTGGATGCCTAGGTCGACTTCTAGGAGCTAGGGGGACCTAGGGCAGGCCCATGGAGGTAGGGGGGGCACCCCTTGCCCAGAACCAGGGGTCTCAGCCTTTGCCCCATTGTACCTGAGTACAATGGGGCAAAGAGGGACAGGGACCCTGGCAGGGAATAGGGGCATGGTGGGCAGGGCTCTTCCCTGCCCTGTAGGGGGACATGCCAGGCTCCCCCTGTGTGCCCCCCCCCCCGGCTGCCAGCAGGGAGATCAGTGGTGGAGTCCTGGAGTAGCCCTAAGTCGACTTAGGGCTACTCTAGGTCTACACTGGCCTAAATCGACTTTAAAAAGTTGACTTTAGGCTTAAGGTGAATTAAAACGTGGTTTAATAATTTCGACTTAATTTTCTAAAGTCGACCTAATTTTCTAAAGTCGACTTAAGCAACTTGCTTAAGTCGACTTAAGGAAACTGTAGTGTAGACGCAGGGTAAAATAAGTCGACTTAAGCAAGCTTAAGTCAACGTAATTTACAAGTGTAGACGCACCCTGGCATGCCAATAATAACTGAAACATGGCTGTGAATTGTAAGAAACACCTGCCACGCTCAAAGCAGGGAAAGCATTTCTTCTGTGAATAATTCAGAACTGAGTAGATGAAAAGGCATAAGAACCGGACCTTTCACAGAAACAGTGAGAACTAACCTTGGGGATAATATATTGTCTGAAATGAGAGTCTCTGGTCACTGCATGTGGGACACCCAATGGGACAAAGCTAACGAATCTCTGAATCTCTTGTATCACGGCATCTGTGTAGGGCATCTGGCTTCAATCTGCATGCAGGGGCTTCGGCTTCGGCCAATCACACGGTCTATCTCTTCATGAAGTTTCTCTGTCATCAAATGAATGGGGTTAATAATGAAGCTGAAGAACAGAATTCCCAAAATTTTCCCCACTTTTCTGTCATATAGTCAAAAATACACACGTGTCAGCAAATGCACAATAAGAATATAACAAACTTGTTGGTTTGGGGTTGCAGAAGCTGCTATCCATGGTATCTAGGGCCAGGTCTACACTGGCTGAAGATTTCACTGGCATTCAAAGGGAGATACTCAAGCTACATAAAATAACTTGGACTTACTAATGCCTCTTCACCGCAGCACCTACACTGAGTTGAGTCAAGGAGAAATGATCTCCAGTTGACTCAGATCTCCTCTTCTTGATGGAATGGTATTAATGTTTCAACTTCTGGATCGACTGAGAGGGACTTCACTGACACAAACACGTTCATTTTCTCCTAGCCCAGGAACCTTAGCTTGGATTGGGAGGTGAGAGAGGAATGTAATCACAATGGTTCACTCAGGCTGAGGACTCTGTGCTGAGATCACACATAAGGAGACCAAGTAATGCCAGTTGTGATGGTCTTTATGAACGCGGACACTTGTCTCTGTGCATTGCACTAACACACCCGTCCCCAAACACATCTCGGCTTAACATAAACCAGCCAACAGCTTGCACACAATGGGAACGAGTCACTTTCATCCCAAGCCAGATTTGGTCTGATGACTTAAGGGAAAGGGATCTGTATTCCATTATTGATTCCTTGAGCCATGCAATCCCCATCTCTCTCCAAGACTTAACACTCTGTGTGCCTGTCTCATACCTTCTATTTCTGGGTATTTCAGAAGGATCAGCAGTCCGTATTTCAGAGTTGTGCTGGTTGTCCCTGTCCCAGCGACAAATAAGTCTACAGTGCTTCTTAACAAGTTATCAACATTAAATTCCGACTGGCCATTCTCTTGCTCCTGTGAAGAATTCTGTTACAGTTCCTTAATCATTGGCTCCAAGAGTACAAGGTCTAGTCATACAGGCCATCTGCATTTCTAACTGTTAACATTGAACTTCTTGTTGCTGATTCCCTTTGCTTTCTGTTGTTTGCCAGGGCAGCCTATAAACCTTGAACCACAAAGGAAACCAATTGCTTCTCACCCTTTTAAATCCAGGAATCTGACGGTTTTAGGCTGAGACTCCAAAAGAAGTGAGAGCCTCATTGAAAATACAAATGACTGGCTAGCTGCTGACTGAGGGGTACAGTGGTTGAACTCCTAATAGGCTGTTGCTGCAAAACGTTGTGGAGGGTTAGCAGCTGGGCTTTTGGGCCCATGAAGTCTTTTGAGAAATTTTCTTTTGCTAATTCCAGTGATAGTAAGACATAGCAAGAAAAGTACCTCTGTCCATCCTCTGAATAAAAACTTGCAATGGCAAAGTTCCAAACCAAGCCATTCTGCACATTATAACTGATATGGGTACTCTGTCCTTTTACGACATGACGACACTGCAACAAAAACCCCAATGGCTGGCCCAGGTCAGCTGACTCTGGCTCAAGGGGATCAGGCTGACGTGCTATAGAATTGCAGGGTAGACCTACAGATACAGACTGAAGCCCAGTCTCTAGGACCAAGCAAGGAGGAAGGGAATCCCAGAGCCTGGGTGACTGCCTGAACCCCAACATAACACTGTAATTTTATAGTCCTGCAGTCTGAGCCATGGAAGCCCAGTTCAGCCAACTGGGGCCAGCTATTGCTATGCTGTGGGTCTGTTATTGCACTGTACACATACCCTTAGAAACAAGTCTTGTTTGTCTTATCCACTGGTATATTCCCACCAACATACGTTCCTAACCATCAGAGGAATGAAGTTCTGGACTGGCCTTCCAAGGGGAGATGTGGGGGCAAAAAACCTAACTAGCTAAAAAACTGAGTTTGATAAATTTATGGAGGGGATGGTATGATGGGACAGGATAACTTGGCAATTGACTGATCTTCAACTACTAGATGTGCCAATGGCCTGGAATGGGACGACTTATGGGGTAGGTTCTGAATCATAACAGAGAACTCTTTCTTGGGTCTCTGACTAGTGAGTCATGCCCACATGCTCAAGGTTTAACTGCATTTCTCTCCCTCCCCGCCCCCTTGGCATATTGGCATGCTCTCTACGGGAGTTTTCACCTTACTTCCTGGTGGATTCTCTGTACCATTAAGCCTTTAAACTATGATTTGAAGATTTTTATAACTCAGCCAAAGGTTAGAGATTTATTACAGGAGTGGGTGGGTTAGGTTTTGTGGTTTGTGTTGTGTAGGAGGTCAGACTAGACGATCATAGAGATCCCTTCACGCCTTAGATTCTATGACTCTATTACCGGAGCTTCTCTCACAAATGACGTGAGCAGAGTTTGGCTATTAGAATGTAAGTTCCAGGGTCATAGAGAACATCTTCCTTTGCGCCTAGTGCAGAGTGATCAATACCCATGAAGAGAAGAATCTACTCAACAGTAATGGGGAAGGGTGGCTTCCCTCATGTACCTGTTCTATTTTGATGAGGAAAGCATCGATGAAATCTCGAGGGCAGTTGGGATCCCGAGACTCTTTGTGCATTTCTACTTTCTCCAGAATTAATCTTCTGAACTCAAGAACTTTTTTAAATAATGTCTGATGAGGCCCAAGTATATAATCCAAGAGAGTTGGGAAAAAATTGTAAAGCTGTAATGAAAACAAAACAAAAAAAAAAAAAACAGCTTTGGTTTTTCAAGACAAAACAAAAAATTCAAGAGTACACTCAATGGACTGAGTCACAGAAGCACAAGAAAGAATTTTTGTGGCACCCTAGTATCCACATGGATTCTAAAGGCCTTTATAGGCTTCACTAGCTCTTTTCACTGAAGGCACACATATTGTCACACACTTCCTTGAGATTTAATTTTATCCACTAAAAGAATTTTCATTATTTCCAAGATAAAACGATCCCCAATACATATACACTGTGTGACGGTGTCAAGCATGAGGGCTACAAGAGAGTCCTGGAAGATACTACCTCCAGGCTTAGTAAATCCCTGTTTCCAGGGAATCTAGGCCAATTCGACCACCTGACCCCAATTAGGGCACCTGAGGCCTATTAGGGCAATTAACTACAGTAGAGAAAAAGCCCCTATTACAGCCAGGCAGGGAGGGTTTTGAGACTGGCATTAGGAGGTGGAGCTAGGAGCAGAGTTTGTGTGTGGAGGAGAACAGATCTCAGGAGAGTGGAGGAGAGCTAAGCCAGATGGAACTGACCAGTAGCTGTTATTGCTAGCACATAGGAGGTACAGGAAGTCAGGGCAAGCTCACCCGGATGGTCCTTAGGGCTCCAGGCCCAGCAGCCTGTGTGGTGGAGAGCCCAAACCGAGGGCAGAAGGGATCAGGGATCTGTAATGCTGGGAGTTTCGAGGTAGGAAAGCCATGCCCCAGCTGGCTGCCAAAGATTGAAGCGTAGGACTCACAGCGACTGAGTTTGCCTGGTCTGCCACAAGTGGCGTCAGGGATGGGATCCCATTTGTACAGAAGCCAGAGGGGTTTTCTTTCCCCATACTACCCCACAGAAGACACAGTAAAGGCCCTGATACAAGCCACAATGGCCCAACAAGCTTGTGAACAGGGACTGCAAAGAGGGGAGTTTGCGAGGGAAGGAGAAGGAGAAGCCCTGAGAAGGAGGCGAAGGAGATCCCCTTGCTGAAGAAGCAAGGGAGAGAGTGAATTGCTGACTGTGTGTGCTTGTGCTTGTGTCTTTTTTTCCCACAGGTGATTTCTGTGAATTGTCAGTTACTGTGTGAGTTGGGATTGTGATTGTGTGATTGTCTGGGGGCTGTTTGTACCATTGTTCTCTGCTCAGCCCTGCTCAGCTCAATCAGCCTTGTGATCACCCTTCCCCTGTGTGCTTAACGAGGGGCAAGGGCTGACCCAGGCAGAGAAGGCCTTAAAAGCCAGTGGCTGAGCGACCAGGGGGAGCTTGCGAACAGGGACTGCAAACAGGGGAGTTTGCGAGGGAGTTGGTGGTTTGTGCAGCTACTATGGTGAAGAGGACCCGCACCGCTTGTGCCAGCACTGCTACTGTCTCCTCCACCTGCGCCTGTATCCAGACAGACATACTGACCATGGATATCTCTACCCAGATCCTGGCGTGGACTTGCAAGGACTGTGGCCTGCATTTCCCACTCTCAGACGGTCAGGCTGGGGAGATCATTCAATGTGACAGGTGTCTTCTGGTGGAATCTCTCAGAAAGCAGGTGGGGGAGTTACAGGAGGAGGTGGCCAGGCTCAGGAGTATCTCTGCCCTGGAGAAGTTCCTGGATAGCATCCATGAGGAAACATGCAAGGATGAAGAAACTATCCAGAGGCAAAGGACTGCTGCCACACCCTCGGAGAAGGATGAGATGGCTCAGGCAGAGGGTGGACACTGGCAGCTGGTTACTTCTGGCAGCAGACAGTGCTCCACCCCTGCTCCCATCCCACCCTCCGTTGTGGTAAAGAACCGCTATGCAGCACTACAGACAGGAGATGAGATGGAAGAGGAGAAGCCGTGCACCCCCGAGGTTGGGAGGATCACAGCCATCACACCCAGGAGAAAACCGGGTTGTGGTGGTTGGTGACTCTCTTCTGAGGGGGACGGAGGCACCCATCTGTCGCCCAGATAAGGCTTCTCGGGAGGTATGCTGCCTGCCAGGCGCCCTTATCCGAGACGTTACGGAGGGATTGTCGAGAATCATCCGTCCCTCTGACTACTACCCCATGCTACTCATCCATGTGGGAACCAATGATACTGCGAGAGGTGACCCTCTGCAGATCAAAGGTGACTACAGGGCTCTGGGAGCACGGGTGAAGGAGTTCGGTGCACAGGTGGTGTTCTCCTCGATCCTCCCAGTCAAGGGTAGAGGCCCGAGCAGAGACAGATGCATCCTGGAGGTGAATGCCTGGCTGCGGAGATGGTGTTACCGGGAGGGCTTTGGCTTCCTCGACCATGGGGTGCTGTTTCAGGAAGAAGGACTGTTAGGCAGAGACGGACTCCACCTATCCAGGAAGGGAAAGAGCATATTTGGAAGCAGACTGGCTAACCTGGTAAGGAGGGCTTTAAACTAGGTTCGAAGGGGGAAGGTGACCAAGGCCCACAGGTAAGTGAAACTGAGGGAAACCTGGGGGAAGGGATGGAACTTGGGGGATGCTGGGGCTGTAACAGCAGGAATAAAAGAGAGGGTAGTTGGAACTGGGGGGTGGGGTCAAATAATTGTTTTTTATTTCCTGATAAAGTCATAATACCTCCGGCGAGTGGGGAAGGAGGACACCGGGAGAAATTGCAAGGGGGAAGATGCGACAGGAGGGAGAATCGACAGGGCAAAGTAGGGCAATGGGCCCGGTATCTTAGGTGCCTGTACACAAATGCGAGGAGCCTGGGAAACAAGCAGGAAGAATTGGTAGTACTGGCACAGACAAGGAACTATGATATAATTGGAATAACAGAAACGTGGTGGGATAACTTGCATGACTGGAGCACTGCCATGGATGGATTGTTCAGGAAGGACAGGCAGGGAAAAAGGGGGGGAGGAGTAGCGTTATATGTAAAAGAGCTGTATGACTGCTCGGAGCTCCACTATGAAAGTGGAAACAAGATGGTTGAAAGTTTGTTAAGTTTAGGGGAGAATGCAACAAGGGGGATGTTGTGGTGGGTGTCTGCTACAGACCGCCAGACCAGAAAGAGGAGGTGGATGAAGCGTTCTATGGACAACTAACAGAAGTTTCCAGATCAACGCAGGGCCTGGTTCTTATGGGGGACTTCAATTATCCTGATGTCTGCTGGGAAGATAATACAGCAGTGCACAGGCAATCCAGGAAGTTTTTGGAGAACATTGAAGACAACTTCCTAGTACAAATGCTGGAGGAACCAACTAGGGGCCTTGCACCTCTAGACTTATTGCTCACAAACAGAGAAGAATTGATCGGAGAAGTAGAAGTAAATGGCAACCTGGGCAGCAGCGACCATGAGATGGTAGAGTTCAGGATCCTGATCAATGGAAGGAAGGAAAGAAGCAGAACACACACCCTGGACTTCAGAAAAGCAGATTTTGGCTCCCTTAGGGAGCTGATGGGCAGGGTCCCATGGGAAGCTGATCTGAAGGGGAAAGGTGTCCAAGACAGTTGGCTGTATTTTAAAGAAACCCTGTTAAAGGCACAGGAAGATAACATTCCGATGTGCAGAAAGAACAGCAAATGTGGACGGCGACCAGCGTGGCTTAGCAGGGAACTCTGCGGGGAGCTGAAACATAAAAGGGAAGCTTACAAGAAGTGGAAGCTTGGACAGATGACAAGGGAGGCGTATAAAGATATTGCTCGGGACTGCAGGGATAATATCAGAAAGGCCAAAGGACAATTGGAGTTGCAGCTAGCAACAGATGTGAAGGATAACAGAAAGGGGTTCTATAAGTATATCAGCAACAAGAAAAGGATCAGAGGTGGTGTAGGTCCCTTACTGAATGGAGCAGGCATCCTCGTGGAGAATGATGCGGAAAAGGCTGAAGTACTCAATGCTTTTTTTACTTCAGTCTTCACAGGGCAGGCCAGCTCCCAGGCTACTACACGGGGTAACGCGGACTGGAGAGAAGAGTGGCCCTCGGTGATGGAAAGTCAGGTTAGGGAACACTTAATAAAATTGGATGTGCACAAGTCCATGGGGCCGGATGAACTGCATCCGAGGGTGCTGAGGGAGTTGGGGGAAGTGATTGCAGAGCCGCTGGCGATTATCTTTGAGAATTCGTGGCGAACGGGGGTGGTCCTGGAGGATTGGAAAAAGGCAAATATAGTACCTATCTTTAAGAAAGGGAAAAAGGAGGATCCGGGGAACTACAGACCAGTCAGCCTCACCTCAATCCCTGGGAAAATCATGGAGCAGGTCCTCAAGGAATCCATCCTGAAACACTTGGAGGAAAATAGAGTGATCAGGAACAGTCAACATGGATTCACCAAGGGCAAATCGTGCCTGACCAACCTGATCTCCTTCTATGATGAGATGACTGGATTTGTGGATGCGGGAAGAGCCGTTGACGTGATATACCTTGACTTTAGCAAGGCTTTTGATACGGTTTCCCACAGCATTCTCGTTGGCAAGTTAAGGAAGTATGGGTTCGACGAGTGGACCGTAAGGTGGATCGAAAACTGGTTAGATCAACGGGCTCAGCGGGTAGGAATCAATGGCTCGATGTCTGGTTGGCAACCGGTAACGAGTGGAGTGCCCCAGGGGTCGGTCCTGGGGCCGATTCTATTCAACATCTTCATTAATGATCTTGATGATGGAATAGACTGCTTGCTTAGTAAGTTTGCAGATGACACCAAGTTGGGGGAATGGTAGATACTCTGGAGGGCAGGGACAGGATCCAGAGAAACTTGGACAAATTGGAACACTGGGCTGAAAGAAACCTCATGAGGTTCAACAAAGACAAGTGCAAAGTCCTGCACTTAGGATGGAAAAATACCATGCACTGCTACAGGCTGGGGACCGATCAGCTAAGTAGCAGTGCTGTAGAAAAGGACCTGGCGGTTATGGTGGACGGGAAGATGAATTTGAGCCAACAGTGTGCCCTTGTTGCCAAAAAGGCCAATGGCATATTAGGCTGCATCAGTAGGAGTATTGCCAGCAGATCGAGGGATGTGATAATTCCCCTCTATTCGACACTGGTCAGGCCGCATCTGGAGTACTGTGTCCAGTTTTGGGCTCCTCACTACAGAAAGGATGTGGACAAATTAGAAAGAGTCCAGCGGAGGGCAACAAAAATGATTAGGGGGCTGGGGCACATGACTTATGAGGAGAGACTGAAGGAACTAGGCTTATTTAGTCTACAGAAGAGAAGACTGAGGGGAGATTTGATAGCAACCTTCAACTACTTGAAGGGTTGCTCCAAAGAGGAGGGAGCTAGGCTGTTCTCGAGGGTAACAGAGGACAGAACAAGGAGCAATGGTTTCAAATTACAGCTGGGGAGGTCAAGGTTGGATATTAGGAAAAACTTTCTCACTAGGAGGGTGGTGAAGCATTGGAATGGGCTATCTAGGGAGGTGGTAGAATCTTCATCTTTGGAGATTTTTAAGGCTCGGTTAGACAAAACCCTGGCTGGGATAATTTAGGGGGAGTTGTCCTGCTTTTTAGCAGGGGGTTGGACTAGATGACCTCGTGAGGTCCCTTCCAACCCTATTATTCTATGATTCTATGATTCTATGAACAAGAGGCCACTCGGGCCCAAATGGCCATCCACCAAGAGTCCCTGCAGTTGCAACAACATAGACTAATCAACTGCTGATAAGTCAGGCAGTCCAGGACTGTGCCCTCATAGGAGAAATGGTGGACCAACTGAAGGCCCTGACCACCCTAGTCTGTAGGCTGGGTGGGACCAATGCCCTATGAGCTACCAGCTTCCTACAGAACATGATGGCAGGGGATGATGTGAAGACTTATCTCCTCACTTTTGAGAGGGTCACCACACCTCAGGAATGGCCCTAGGGCCACTGGGCTAGTATTCTTGACCCCTTCCAGTGTGAGGAGGCCCAGACAGACTATTATAATCTCCCCACTGAAGATGCAGCTGATTATCACCAACTGAAGGCGGAGATCTTGGCTCGCTCTGGAGTAATAACAGCAGTACAGGTGCAGAGATGCCATGAGTGGAGGTTCCTGGAGGGAAGGACTCCAAGATGTCAGTTGTTCGATCTTCCCCACCTCGCACAGAAATAATTACAACCCGAGGCCTGCTGTCCCAAAGAGATTTTAGAAATCCTCATCATTGACCGAAATACAAGGGGGTTATGGCTAGACCTCTGCATCTGGGTAAGGCAGAACGACCCCTCTTCTTACAATGAGCTGACCACTTTGGTGAAGAGGTGTCTAATGGACAACGGCATTTTCCGAGCACCTCAAGGAGACATTCAAGCCAAATGACATTCTCCAACCCTAGGGGATCAGAAGATAGAGGACTTGGGAAAGGAGAGATGGAGAGCAAGAGTAGTGGACATCCCCAAGGGACCAGAGGATTTAGAGAGGAAGAACGGGGTCAGACCCCCAAGCCCAAAGGACAAGGGAATACCATGGGCTCCCTACAGATGTTATGCATTTGGAGAGTGGGGCATAGAGAAGCCTAATACCCCAATGCGCAAAAAACAATGCAGTGTTACCTAGGAGACTGGGAAAACCTCTGTGGCCTACTCCAGCTGGTGGGAGTCACAATAACCCCACACAAATAAACCGGGCCCGAGAAGCTGCACAGGTTTAAAACTATCATGCTGGTAGATTCAGGAAGTTGCTTATGCTCATTTCAGGAAGGTTAATGGTAAGTAAATGGTAGCCTACTGACCCAAGCCAAATGCACGGGGGTAACCTGGGTCTGTGGAACGGTCAGCTACTACCCAACTATCCCAATAGATATGGAGACGCAGGATGGGATCACAAAGGTAACAGCAGCGCTGGTCCCTAAGTTTCAATACCCCATGCTCATAGGGAGAGACTTCCTAAGGTTTGAAACCTTACTCCCCCCAGAGGGAACAGAAGAAGGGGTGAACCACAAGTCCCACAAGCAAGCCCTCGCGGATGACCGCCCTCCAGTATTCTCCCAGTTTGATCAAGAATTGTTCCATTCCCCTGGGAAAAATAAAAAGACAAAGGCAGAAAGAAGGGCAGCTAAGGCTTTGGGGACTAGGATCCTGATTCAGGGCTGGGCAGGGAAGCCTAAAAAGCCATTGATGAGTGCACCCCAAACACAGAAGGGGAAGAGGCAGACCTTGACATGAATCCCACTGACCCAAGGCAGGGGGAAGAACTGGGCTCCCTGGGGCTTGGACAGCTGAGTCCAGTACAGAAGGCCTTGGCAGGGACCAGGCAGAAGACTTCAGATATGATAATGCCCAGAAACAAGTAGTGAGGAGATAAAAGGAGTGCCCGAAGAAGGGAAAACCCGGGGACCGGGACCTTATTTATTAGTGAAGAGAGACCTATTGTGTCGTGTGGTGGAGATACAGGGAGAAGAGATTAAAACTCTCGGTGCCACAAAAGCACCAGATGGCTGTTCTGAGACTTGCCCACACCCATCTCTTTGGAGGACACCTAGGGGTAGAAAAAACCCTGGCGAGAATCCTGAGGAGGTCCTTCTGGCCAGGAGTACACGAAGTTGTGTGGCGCTATGGTGCTAGCTGCCCTGACTGCCAGCTCCATAGCCCCAGGCCACACTTCAGGACCCCACTAGTGCCACTACCCATCATCAAAGTCCCCGTTGAGTGGATTGCAATGGACCTAGTGGGACCCCTGGAAAAGACAACCCGGGGACACCAACATATCCTAGTCATTCCCGATTATGCCGCTCAGTTCCTGGAGGCTGTCCCCCTGCGAAATACAATGTCAAAGGTGATAGCAACTGAGCTGGTGAACTAAGGAGATACTGATGGACCAAGGGACCCCATTTATGTCATGGGTAATGAAGGACTTTTGCGCCTTGCTTCATGTGCAGACCCTGCGAACCACTGTCCATAACCCTCAGACTGACAGCTTGGTGGAGAGATTTAATAAGGAGCCTTAAGGCCATGATAAAAAAGGTGGTGAGCCAGGATGGAAAAGACTGGGACGCTCTACTGCTCTACCTCGTGTTTGCTATCTGGGAGGTTCCCCAGGCCTTCACGGGATTTTCCCCCTTTGAACTATTATATGGATCACACCCAAGGGGTATTTTGGGTATAACCAGAGAGATTTGGGAGGAAGAACTCACCCCAGGAAAAAACGTGGTTGATCATGTATTGTAAATGAGAAAATGAATAGCCCGGGTCACCCCCATTGTGCAGGAGCACCTGGAAAAAGCCCAGGAGTCCCAACAAAACCACTCTAACCACGAGGCAACAGTCTGACGATTCCAGCCAGGAGATCGAGTGATGCTATTAGTGCCCACCATGGAGATTAAACTATTGGCCCAATGGTAGGGGACCTATGAAGTGATTGAGCCCATGCCAGAGACCAACTACAAGATACGTCAGCCAGGACTCCATAAGCAGGAGAAAACATACCATGTCAACTTGCTGAAACCTTGGATGGACTGAAAGGTATGTGTGGCCCTAACCCACAAAGGAAAAATCCCTGAAGGAGTACAGATATCTCTCGACCTAGCGGCAGAATAAAAGGCTGAAGCTGCTGTGATGATTGAACGGTACCAAGACGTATTCTCAACCACACCGGGCCAAAGAACCAAGGTAACTCATCACATAATTATGAACCCTGGAGTCCGGTTAATGATGTGATCCTATCAAATCCTGGAGGCCAAGAGGAAGTAAATCAAGGCAGAGGTGGAGAAGATGTTGGAGCTGGGAATCACTGAGGAGTCCAACCCAGTTGTATTGGTACCAAAGCCAGATGGCACAACAATGACTTCTGCCATTTAAATGGGATTTTGCAGTTTGACGCGTACACCATACCCCATATAAATGAACTTGTGGACCAGTTAAGCAAAGC
>VOCT01075872.1:0-13449 GCA_007922175.1 Pelusios castaneus
GTTCAAGGTTTAATAGTGTGGGGCCTGTTTTATTGTTATATATATATTTTAGGGTAAGAATTTTTTTTCAATTTAAGGCTAACCGTGTGTGCACTATTGGAGTTGACAAGGCTTTAAGATTTTTTATTAGGATGCTTAACTTATTAGATAACATTTTTCTATTAATTGCATTTAACATTTTTGCTGATGCTTTTATATTTTTCAAAATATTCTTTTTAATATTTTGCTTGGGAAGTTCATGCATGTTAGCGATGTGTGTTACACAAGTGTCCATTTAATGCAGCCGTTTTCATACTAGGAGTGTTAGAAACAATGTGGCATGAGGATGTAGGTGGGGTATGTTAATATTTTGCCTGCCTATGTGTACTTTTACAAGATGTATCTTTGGGGTTTTAGCACTTGACTTTTATCATCTTTTTAATAAGTTTTTAACATTATTTTTTGGGCTCAGGAGCACAGTGAACGACTACATAGGATATCTGTTTATGTACATTACTACACCTGGCAAAGGGATTATTAAAATCTATGGCAGACAGAATGTCTTTACCTCAGTACCAAGTGTTTCCTTTAGTTTGTCTTATTCAGTGGAATATTTGTGTGCTGTAATAGCTAAAATCTGCTTTGTTGTAAATTATTTCGGATTGATTTTGACACTATCTCAGTTTGTTGATTTTTTTTCATTTCTGGTTTAATTCCCTTTGTGGAAATAAATTACATTATTTGGACCGGCTTTTGGATGGGGGGGGGAGGTGTACCTATTTTGACTTTTGGAGCGGGTTCTACTAATTGTTCTACTATTAGTTCTACTGATTGTGACTTGCCCCTAAAATGACAGAAATCTGTTATTTGAAGCTTTAAAGCATTCTTTTTTAATCACACAGCAGTGAGTCCGGGTACTATCCTGCACCTTTTGTTTGAGATGCACAATTGTTTTTGTTTAGACCAGCACGGCACAGCAAACACACAAAGTCAAACTCCAATAGCCAGTTCCCCAGGGGCAGCCGTGTTAGTGGGGTTCAGAAAACAAACAAGGGGTCCTGTGGCACGTTGGAAGAGTAACAATTTTATTTAACATATGAGGTTTCATTGATCCAATCCCACTTCATAACATGAGTGAAATGGAACCTTCAGTCTCTGGGTCATCTTGGACATATGCAACTTGGTTCTACTAAAGGATTTGATTTTCTGCTTTTGTATGTTTCTGTGGCTTTGTCTAATAACTATTTAAAAAAAAACCCTGAACAAAAGACTTTATTAGTATGAATTACTTACAGATATTTCATTGTTCTATTTGCTATTATTTAGTGGCTTATAATAATATGGCCTGATAGAGGAATTGCACTGTGGCGTTTTATATTTTCTTTTTGCCTATAGTTCAGGTATTGCTTTTTTATGCTTTGAGCTTTGGAGACTGAAACCAATATAATGTTTTGGTTTATTATGTGTAATTTTTATTTGATACACGATGGGGCTGGCTTTATTTACTGTGAACACAGATTTTCTTTATTCTGGACTTAAAGAATCTGCAGGATTTTTGGAAACGTAGTTCAGCACTTGATTTTTGATTGGCCATTCTTGGGGTTTTAATATGGGGTTACATTGATGGTTCATATTTTCATATATTTGTACTAAGTGCATTGAGCACTTGCTGATATAGGCGTATAATGTTTTGTAGCCGCTGTGACACACACTGATCAACTTTCCATTTGGGCTGGAGCGTTTTTCTGGGGACCATTGGCTCCCTGGTGTTCTAGGGCTCGTGTTTGGCGTTCTGTTCTAGCTTTACAGGGGGAAACCCATGGGCTGATTTTGTAGCTTTTAGAGCTCAGAGTATTAAGGAGTATTTGATATTTTAATTTTTGCCTTGAGGATTACTTATTTTCTTAGTCAATGTCAAAGTTCGCTTGGTACATTCTAGCGCTCCCAAACTCTGAGCACAGTGTGGTTTATGCTGTTCTCATTTTCTGCTTAAGGTTTAACAAGTTTATTTTAAAATGTTGCTACTGAAGTGAGGGTGTTTTGGGGAGCCCCCATTCAGAGAAGAAATGATTTACCAGTATTTTAGCTGTGGGGCGGGCAGTATTTTTTTCAAGTGGGGAAGGCCTGGACTCATTTGGTAAATGGATAAATAATTACTAAGCAGTGAGGATGGCTTGTTTCCCTGGTGGGTAACTTAATGTCATTCATTTGGAGGCAACTTCAGGGTTCTCTAAGCCTTTGGTGGCCTGATGGGCCTTTTTGAAAAGAAATATTTGGGTTGTTTACTGTCCAGGCTCGGCACTTGATTCCTCAACATTGTCTATTTTGTTTTCTATTGGGCCTCGATTTTACTGTTTGTAACCACCTCTGAGGGGAGGGTTGGTACCAGAAGGGCTATTTTTATGGACTGTTTGTATTAACACTTTATTGTTTTGTTGCAACAATTTCTATTTCTATTATTTTATTTTATTTTATTTCCCTTTTGGCCATAAGCAAACCTCTTGACTACTCTTTAATTTTACTTCTTTACTTTCTTTTGTTGCTGTTGTTCAGTGTTATTACTTTTTCAAGGCTGTTAAATTTACAGTGGGTACAGATTTTTGGGGGGGTTCCCGGATCAGTGGCTATTGGGGTTTTTGGTTGCCTTATTTTTGATTTTGCTTTGCATCGCTATGCATGGAGAAGGGGAGGAGGAGGAGGAGGAAGCTGTTTGTTCTGATTAACTGCATATCTCAGACTCTGACCCCACTGCCCTGCACATTCAGATTACCCGTTGCCACAGGCTGGGTATGGTGGGGGAGGTTTGCAAGCTGCCTGGCCTGTGAGCCCCGGCCAAGCGTGCAGATCCCAGCCCCAGTGTCCAGCTGGAGCAGACAGGTCCCCTGAGGAGAGGCTGCCTTGCCCAGACTCACAGCTTCTCCCTGATTGGTTCCAGGATGGACGTGCTACGGCGGGTGCTGAGGAGGAGGGTTGCGCGGGTGGCCCCAGCACCGGAGGGAATCAGCTGCCATCAGCCCCAAGAGAAGAGCGGGCCCCCCATCCCAGCAAGGGGAGAAGCAGCACCTGGCCAGCCGAGGAGATGGACACTCCCGGCCTTTCTGCGCAGGAAGAGTCCTGCACCTGCAGCAGGGGCCGGGAGCCCAGAGGCGTCGTCCACCAGGAGATGGAGGTGGCCCATGTCCCAGCTGGGCAAGAGACACACAAAGCAGGAGAGGAGCTGGACAAGACATCTCTGGGGCTGCTTCTGCCGGAAGGCCAACCCCCAGGAGTCCAGCCCCCCAGGCCAGCAAGAGACAGCGCCCTGCCTGCTCCCTCCAAACCTCCCAGCCTCCCCAGAGCAGGAGATGAGGGGTCCTAGTCCCATCATGGGAACCAGCAGCTCTGCCTGCTCCCGAGGGGACAGCAGCAGCTCCCCAGAGGCTCCCTGCAGCTGGGACTATGAATCCTCTCCCACAGGTGAGCAGAGCCCCAGCATGGGGAGGGGGAAGGGGCCAGGCACACCTGCCTGGAACAAGAAAGTATTAACCTTCTCCCTGTGCCATGTCCCATCCTTCCCCTTCCTTCTCCCAGCAGCATCAGCAATCAGCCTCTCTCCTTCTCTCTCCAATGCAGAGACCATCAATCACCAACTGGAGGGAGAAGATCTGTCCTCAGATGACAATCTGTTCCCAGAGGAGGTGCTGGCCCTTGAAGAGTGTGTGAGCCCAGAAGATTTCAGCGAGGATGATGAGGACGACAATGAGGTCGACATCGCCATGGAGGAAGCTGCCCGGAGAACCGTCATGGAATATCTCCAGCCAGGAGACATGGTACAAACATTGTCCAGCTGAGTGGCAAACTAGACTGTCCTGCCCCTCGTCCCATCCCAGCTCCCTGTGGGTGGCTAGTCCGAGGAAATCCACAGCCCCTAACAGGTACATTGATCCCTGAGGGTCTGGGAGCCCATTAAAGCATTTGTCTCTCTGACGGAGCCCCCAGGACAGTGCTCGGGGGTCACTCGGGATGCAGCCAGTCAGGACTCTAGTGCTTCGCACTCTGCCACCCTTTGGGCTCTGTACACGAGCGCAGCTGCCTCCGGACCCTGGCTTCACAGTGTTCAGCCCCCCGCTCTACCCCGGCAGCCCCCGTGAACCCCCTCTCCGGTCTCTGGAGAGCCCCACATACCCAAAATGGCCAGGCCCCGCCTTGCCCTGAGCAGCCATTCACAGCCAGTGCGAGAGTCAGAAGGTTTGTTAATTCTGGGGTCCCAGCGCAGACACACCTGGCTGGCAGCTTAACTGGGGTTACAGCAGCAACCCCCTGCAGGGCTCCATCCTAAGGGCCCCCCCTCACCAGCCCCTCACAGGGGACTGTCCTCTCCCCAGCTTCCCCTGAGATGTGCCCTTGCCCCTCCCTGTCCTTTGTCTCCCTGCTGGCAAGGTGACCACCCCACCTTCTCCCCAGCTGCCCCAGCCTGTTACAGCTGGGTGGGCCAGAGCAGGGGTCCCGCCCCGGTCTGCGTCCCTGTGTCTGGGGAAGCCTTCTGCCTCCTCTAGTGGTCTCTAAAATGGTCACACACATGGGTCACATCACAGATATACAGGAGTAACATACGGGGAAAGTGAGGCACAGAGACAACTCAGAAATGTGGGGTGTGACTGGGGCCTCCTGGGATACCTTCCTGGACGTGCAAAAATCAGGGCAAGCTGCAAAACTGGGACCCAAACTCCCCACATACCGATGGGTGGTACTTAAACCAGTCTCCCTATCAGTCACAACCAGGCTTCTGGTTCCGCACACTGGGTACCAAGAAATCCACCCAAAATAGAAACAGCTCCCTTTATTGCACTCCAGCTCCTCTGGCTCCCACCTAGCCACACGGTCCCTTAAAGAGATAGGTTCTCCTGACCCCAAAGGGCAAGCCACAGCACACAAAACAACATAGGTTTGGATCTTCCAAAATACCCCACTGATAGCCAATCCTTTAGCAACTACAACTAAAGGTTTAATGTAAAAGGAAAAGAAGCAAAATATGAGAGATCTTAAAGGGTCAAAGCGAATACATACAAATGATTTAAAGTTGATGAAAAGCAGTTTGCAGGCTTGTTCCTCTGGGAAACAGCCAGCAGCTGGGTGGGCCTCAATCCTTTGTCCAGTCACAGAGGAATAGCTCCAGAGGTGGGTGTTGGCTGTAGACTGGGGACTTAAGACAAGATGGAATCAGGGCTGCTGCCTTTTATCACCTCTGGCCTTCTCCATGCTGTGTGCAGTTCTTTCCAACCAAACTGGAGTTGAGCCACATGTTCAAGTCCCAGTGGCTCAAGAGCTTTCTCCCTGGGCCCCTTGTACTTGGGAGCTTCCTTAAGGAGCCATTAAGTAAACAATGGCTGTATCATCCTGTCTGTGGAGTTTCCCCAGAATCACCCAAGTTAAAGTAAAGATAGAACAACCATATTCCTAACTTCTAATACAAATACAATTCCTACGCATAAACTATATAATCATTTCCAGAAAATTACTACCTTTCTATTAATACCAAACATGGCAT
This sequence comes from Pelusios castaneus, assembly GCA_007922175.1. Taxonomy (NCBI): domain Eukaryota; kingdom Metazoa; phylum Chordata; order Testudines; family Pelomedusidae; genus Pelusios; species Pelusios castaneus. The sequence goes on from VOCT01075872.1 coordinate 5,507, forward strand.
CATTCCTATGAATTATAGCAATTATGAAATATTAATACAAACTAATATCATAAATGGTTCCCTAAATCTGGACAGCATCACATGGGGTTGCCTCACCCCAGAAGTCCCTTCACAGTACCTGGCTCTGGCCGTGCTAGAGGAGGCTGTGGGTATGGGGTGGGGTTCAGCCACCTGTGAAAGGCACGAGCCCAGAAGCCGCGTTGGATGGCCCAGAGGTCTCTGGGTAACAGGCTTTCTCTGTCCTCTCTCCCTGCGGGGTCCAGACCATGGCAAAGCAGATCCGGTTCCTGCACGCCATCCCCCTCATGTGCTTCTGCGCAGAGAAGATGGGACGGGACACTCTGGAGCCCCCCAGCTCCAAAGCGGTGGTGGCGGAGAGGATGGTGGTGAGTGAGACACAGCTCTGGGTGCTGGCGGGAGGGCAGTAGAGCTGAGAGGAGAAGGGGACTTGCGTGGCCTGGAGGTAGATCAGTGCCTTGGGGCAGAGGGCAGGGACCCTTGGGCTGAGTACTGGACAGCAGCAGAAGGGAAATTGTGGGGGGCAGCACTGGGGTGGTGGGGAATCGTGGGGCAGGTGAGATGGAAAGACGAGAGGGGCAGTTGTGGGTGGCGGGTGAGTGAGGAGTGGGATTGAAGGTAGGAAGGAATTGGGGGGACAGGGACCAGTTTTGCTGGGGATCCCAGTATCCATGTGTGGGACCTGGGCAGCCTCCTCCCTGCTCCTGAATCTCACACAGGGCTTTGTCTCCTCTGACTCTCCCAGGAGCTGCTGGAGGCTCTTCCCTTGGACTCTGGGCCCAGCTCCATCCTCTCCTGCTCCTTGGTGGCCGTGGCCAAACTCAGGTACCAGGGCCCCTGCCCAGCTCACCCAGCCTCTGCTCCACAGCTCATAGTCGGGAGTCTCCCAGCTGTGTTCTCCCACCTTTGGCAGGGATGGGGCCACACTCCCGGCTGTGCTGGGATCTCCCGGCCCCCGGGCAGCACTGCCTCAAAGAGAGGGGCACAGCCAGAGGTGCAGGGGGGCAGCAGGGCCCACAGGGAGGGCCGAGGAACGGGCGCTGTCCCAGCCCTGCACTGACTGGCTGGGTGACCTCAGCCCAGTCTCTGCCCTGCCTGGTGCCAGCTTCCATCCTTCCCGCACGGTGTCTGGTTCCTCCTGGTCTGATGCGCGTCACTCCCTGTCTCAGCCCCACTCTAACGCCAGCTTCTCTCTGCCCCCAGCAAACTGCGCCCACCCCTGGAGAGACAGCTGGAATCTCGCCTCCTGCGAGCCACCATGTCCCGGATCTTCGCCACGGACACGGTCAAGAACCCCTACGCTCAGGTACAGCCTCATCCTGCTCCTCCATGCTGGGGCAGGAGTGGAGTCTAATCCCTGCTCCTTCCCTGCACTGCAGCTGTTGAGATAGGGATGGGGTAGAAGAGATGAGACGAGTCTGGAGGGAAACCCAGGGCTGCAGCGTCTCTTCCTCCACGGGACATTCCTTCCTTCCTTCCTTCCTTCCTTCCTTCCTTCCTTCCTTCCTTCCTTCCTTCCCTGTTCAGTGCCCTGACCCCTGGATAGCACCACAAGGCAGCTCCCACCCACAGCAGCTTGGCGGTGTCCTGCCCTGCTATTCACAGGCCATGCAGAAAAGCCCTAAGATAAGGGTTGAGGACCCAGCTGTCCCTGTCCTGAGCTCTGGCTAACTGCACAGGGAGGGATTGGGATGGGAGGGACCAGGCTGTTTGCAGGTCTCACCAGGGCTTCCCACACACCCACCCCACTCACCCTGTGGTAGGGATACCCACACTCCCATGGGGTTGCTGACCCCTGGCTCTCCATCCCGATTGCAGGCTCACTTAAAGATCGTGGAGCAGAAGTTGGAGGAGATGCTGAGGAGTCTGCTGACAGCGACCCCGAATGTCAACAATCTCCAGCACATCTTGGAGGTGAGCGTGGTGGGGCTGGGTCAGGGGATGTGGGGAGTTCTGCTGAAAACCCCAGCAGGAGCTGCATAGGAAAGATACATACTCCTCTCAATGGGACCCCTGGGGCCATATTGGGCTAAGCCAGTCAGGACCAGGCAGTTCTGTCCTTCTTCTGGGGACATATGGACAGAGCTGGGCCTGCCAGCCTGGATCTGCTCTGCCGTGTGTGAAGGGGAGACCGACGTTGGCCTCCTCTAACACCATAACCTGCCTCCTTCTCCCACAGCACATCGTCAACTGGATCTGCTCCAGAAACCCCAGGGAGAGAGCCAGGGCCGTGAGGACCAGCGCCATCCTACTCCGATTCGCCGCCCTCCACCCAGAGTTTGACGTAAGTGACCTTTGAGTCCCAATCTCTGACCCCGCGCACAGGCAGGGCTGGCTCCACAGGCCATGGAATCGGGGGTGCTGGGGCCCTGGGTTGGGAGGGGTTGTGTGCGGACACAGCGTGAGCTGTGAGTCAGATGATCAAGAGATAAGTTCCTCTTCTCCCCGCCAAGTGGTGTCCCCAGGGCGCAGGGAGGATTCTGCCCCACAGCCCCTGCAGCCAGATTGGGCCTGACCCTGGGCCCTTCTTGTCACCTGGAGGAGCAGGGGAATCAAGTCCTCATGCAGGGCCCTGCCCTTGTTCCCAGCCTTGGAGAGTGGGGGAGATGAAGGGGAGATGCTGATGGAGCCTCCTCCTCTTCCTCCCACCAGAACACGTCGGAGTTCCCCCGGCTGGGGCATCTGGTTGCACACCTGGGTATCACCATCACCGACCCAGAAGACGACACTGGCCGACTGGCTAAGGAGGGGATTTACCACCTCTACGAACTGCTGCTGCGCCACAGGGGTAAGTGATGTCCACAAGGCCCTGGGACCCTAGAAAAATGCTCCCATCATCTCAGATGGAGCCAGCTGGACACTGGAACCCTAGAGGAGCGAGTCCCTCCTCGGATGTCGACACGGCTAGAGGAGGAGTCCATCCTGTCCCACTGTACTAGGGGCAAAAGAGAGGAAAAGTGCCAGTGGAACCAGCTTTCTCCCCATAGCCCAGGGAAATGAGCCCCCTTGGCTCTGCCAGCTGAGGAGGGGGGGAGAGGAGCTGCTGGGAGCCATGGTGGGAAAGCAGCCCAGTGAGAGGAGGGGCAGTAATATTGGGCACAGGCCAGGCAGGCCAGACTTGGATGGTGCCAGCTGGATACCCAGGGCAGAGCCTGACCCCAGTGGGAGCAGGGGGGCCCAGCATTCAGCCCCCAGAGGAAGAGGGAGCTGATCCCACAGCCTAGAGACTGTTGGGGTCACGTGAACCCCAGATTGACACAATAGAGCCCCAGAGACTCCCCCCAAAGGGAGTCTGGCTCTTCCATGGAGGCACCAAGACAGCGAGGTGATGGATGGAAACTGGCCCCGAACCAGGAATGACAAACCTGAGGCATGTCTCTCTCTCCCTTAGGGCTGAACATATTTGAGGCGGAAGAGCTTTGGAGCCGGGACACACACAAGGACAGGCGGCTCCTGGCCTTTGTGAACACGGCCAGGGTGGGGCAGGTAAGAGCACTCAGCCAGGGCACCGCACTTGGCCAGCAGCTGCATCCTGGCTCCAGGAGAAGAGCCTGCTGCTCATTCCCAGCTGGGAGAGTTCCTCCTTCAGCCCCAGGGGAGGCTGGCGTGGAGGGTCCCACACTGGAGTCTCACTAATGTCTGAGGCTGGTGCGGTGGGTGGATTCTGTGCGGCACAACCCAGACCCACTGGGATGGGAGTGAGACCTTCCCGCCCAGGCTATGGAGCTTCCTTGGGGCGTCTGGCCCAGCCTTGTTCCCTCTTGGTTTTAGGTCTTCGGGAAGCTCTTCTTGGAGGAGCAAAGGAAATCGTTCCTGCGGACGGCGCTGCAGGCCACCCACCACCCTGTAGTGCACATCAGTGAGGCTGCGCTGGTGCTCGCCTACGGCCTCCAGGGAAAAGCCGACCAGCTGCTGGGGGACATGGTGAGTGGCTGGGGTGTGGCAGGGGTTGGGGTGGGGTCAGGGCCTTTCCCTGCTGAGACTCTGCCACCATTTGGGGACCTGGAAGCAGTGAGGTGGGTGGAGAAGGAGAGACTCAGGAGCCTGAGAACAGGAGCTCACCCTCCAAGGGAGTTTGGGGGCTGCTGGGAGGACACAGACGCCTGTTTTGGGGCTGGTTGGGTGACTCCATCCCTTAGATGCTGGAGGGGCTGCATGGGAAACTCTGCTGGTCACGGGGCATCAATGCCCCCATGCTCAGGGCAGCAGAGTCTCTGAGTGCTTCTGGTTTCTTGGCAGCTGGAGGACACATTGGCCAGGATTCGGCAGCAGCTCTTTTCCCTGTAGAGCCTCAAACAGGTGCCTGAGGGGCTGAACTTCCTGGACAACATTGGCAGCCCCTAAAGGATCCCTCCATCTCCTAGAGCCCCTGTTCCTGACTGCAGGTACCATTGGGTTTCCCTGTCCATGGGGCTGGCGGGAGGGGAGAGATCCCTGGGCACTGATGTAAAATCTGCACTTTCTCAGTGGCCAGGGTGATTCCTCTGCCCCCAGATCACTTCCTCTTTGGTCTCAGTTGCTTCATTCCCCTCTCAGCTGTCCTGGGATTGACCTTCTGTCCCCACCCCGTCTGCTCCTAGGGAGAGCTGTCCCAGCCGGCGTGGTGCAAAGGGGCAGATTGTCAGGGCCATGGCCTGTCTCTGCCACTGGGACCCTCAAAGCTCCTCACTGGGGCTGGAAAGGGGCTGTTGTTCTCCAGGTGCAGGATCCCCGGCCTGTGCTCTGGGTGGGTTTATGGTTCTGGAGTAACAGTTAGTGACGGGGGTGATGTGTCGCAGGGATGGGCTGTTCCAGCCCTTTTCTCCCCCGACCCTTCTTAGCTGGTGATGTCCTACACGGACGGCCCATTTGTCCGGCCTTGCCCCATCCCTAGAGTCTCAGTGGAACTCATCGGAGGTTAGTGTAAAGGAGGGAAGGTGCTTGGGGGACAGGGACAGGAACACTAGGACAGCCAGGGAGCAGCTGTGTCTGGGAACAGAGACAGAGACGGGGTCTGTTCACTCCAAGTGGGGAGAGGCTCTGTGGATCCTGTCGCTCAGAAAGCCTGTTGTGGAGCAGGGGGACTGTGGTGACCTTTTGGGTCCTGGTTCCCGTGAAGCCAGCCAGCTCCTCAAGAGACTGCACTTTGGGGGAAACCAGCTTTATTAGCATGGAAAGTGTAGGGACTTGCTGGCGTTTTCTGATTTTGGTCTGTATTACAACCGTTATTGTCCACGGCTCTCCCCTGTTCTTAGCTGACTCTGGTCTCTCTTTATGGAATCTCCCTAGGTTTATTGTAAGTGCTGTGTGGGATACAAGAGCAGCGACTTCAGGTAAAATGGGTGAAGGGGGCGCGCTGCTCCTTTGGGGACAGAGGATCTGAGATTTCTGTGAGTAGCCAGTGTCGAGGGTGGATTCCCAGGGCAATGCAGGAAACAGACTTGGACCCTGGGCTCCATCTATGGTTAATCTGCAAGGCAAAGACAGGGCTGGCATAGCCCAGTGAGGAGTGCGTGAGTGGCTAATGAGCCGGTGGTGAGAGGGAGCGGATGTCTATCCACCGTGGGCGAGGAGGATCCATCTTGGTGGAGGCAGGGGTGGGAAGGTGACCCTGAGTCCTGGGCCCTGAGATCCATCACTTTGACCCTTCTCTCCCACAGACACTGTCACGGGAACGGGGAAGGGAACAGTCCTGAGTCCCACCTTTCATCCACGGAGCTGCAGAATTGAGCAGGGTTCAGGAACCTCTGAATCTTGCCCAGTACACGGGGAAGGAGGCAGTATCTGACCACAGACGGGCCAGTCTCTGAGCTAGTGGGGCAATTCTGGGATACAGCCCAAGGGACGGGGCCAAATCCTGAGAGCAGCAAAAGCTTTTCTGAGGCTCTTCCCTCCCAGGGCCACATTCCACCATGGACCCTGAGGATCAGCGCCACGCGGAGCGGTGCGGGGGGGCTCATTGGGCAGAACTGGCAACTGCCCATTGATCCTGACAGGTCTCCTTCTCCCACAGCACATCAGCGTCCGGAGCCAGACAGAGACCAGAGAGCCACGGCCGTGAGGAGGACCCCGACCTGCCTCCAGTCACCACCCGCCTCCTAGGATTTGACGTAAGGGCCCTTTACCCCGACTTCGGCTCCCGGCACGGCCAGGCTGGTTCTGACGGGTTCTGGGAGCTGTGGGTGCAGGCCCCCAACAGGGCCCGTGCTTCCAGCTCACTCTCCTTCCCCCAGCATGGGAGTGTGAGGGGAGCTGAGCCGGGCTCCTTCGCTGGAGCCTTTTGCCCCCGGCTGGGAGCTGTGTGGGCCCTGCCCCTCCTGGGCACATCTGGGTCAGAGAGTCCAGAACCTGCATCCTGTGTGCCAGCTTTTTGTGCAGGGTGCAAAGATCCCGGGTGCTGAGTGCAAAGGTGGGATATCAGAGCTGCCCGAAGGGTTAGACTGTAACTAGAAGGACACTGAGGCGGCCCCGGCTTTACTTGTGTCCACAGATCCCGACAGAAGAAAGGAGATTGTGCGACTGGCCCGTCTCTGCGTCCCTGTGATTGTGTTGCCGTCCCAGTCTCCCGTCCTGCTCTGCTCTGCTGTTTCCTGCCGTCCTGTTCCCGTCGTCTTCCCGCCGTCTCCTAGTCGTGGTTCCTGGTCCCTTTGTGCTGGCTTTGTTCAATTCCCCTTTGTTGTTTCCTGTAAATAAATTGTTTCATTTGCTCTTTCTGGCTGTCGCAGTTGTGGTTCCTGGTTACACCTTCCTTGTCTTTTTTTCCTGAATAAACCGTTTTATTCGTTTCAGTTCAGCTTCAGTGTCCGTGTCGTAATTACCGGGTGAGAAGGGCAGCGAACCTCAAGGGTCCCTCATTAGTTTTGAGATTATTTCCTGGGTGGGGAAAGGGTTTGTCAGCTTCGGGTCATTTCTAGTTTTTTCCCTTTTTGTTTTCAGTAACAGGGCAGCAACTGCGGGGGGGACCTGTGTGGTCTCACCTTGAACTATTTGTTGAAATGTTGTTTTTCATCTGCACAGACCCAGCCACGGTGCAAAGCCCCTCTGGGATATGTGTGAGTAGCTGACAGTCCCCACTGGAGCCCCTGGCATCAAGCGATGGTGCCAGGAGGGGCCGGAAGAGTCTGGCTGGTTCTGAGGAGCCCGGGAGTTGTTCAGGCTGAGAGTGTCTGGCAGTGTCAGGTCCGACAGGCCCTGCCCAGAGACACCCTGTTACGGGCTCTGCCCGGTGCCGGCTGTTATGTGGGAAAGCGTAACCCTGACCCAGGCTGACTCTCCCACGAGGAAAACTCCCTCCTTCCCCACCTGGCAATCAGCCGCTCTTGGGGATGGGTAACCGAGGCTATCATTGCTATCCCATCATCACCGAAAAACTCTCCCGTAACCCCGCTGCTTTCTGTGTGTCTGGCAGGCTGCTTTGAGGAAGAGGAGGCCCAGAGGCAAAAAGAAGCCTGAAATAAAACGCTGCTGCCCTGTGCACAGCAGAGAACTAGGGTCTGTCCCGGCAGCTCCCACTGGTCCTGGGAAGGGTCTGGCTCACCCAGAGCTGTGCAGAGGAACTGGCTGGGCTCTGTTCACAGGCTGTCCCTGAAACATGGGGCTCCCGAGCACTAGGGAGCAGAGGGTGCCCACACTTGTCTCAATGTCTCTGTTCTGCCTCACGTCTAGCAGCTTTTGGACTCTGGAAGGAAGAGCTGAAGGAAACCTGTGCATCCCTAGAGACGTGGTAAGCGAATCCCCCACCATAAATCTGCAGCGGGTCAATCCCCACATCCAGCCTCATCCACTTCATCCCTCCCACCAGGGCGGCAGCTTTCCTACCCCTCCCTGTCCCACATAGCAGGCATGGGATTTTTCTCCTTTAGCATCGAACAATTTGTTCCCACCCAGCAGAAGCTGCCACCTCTAATCCATCCCCCTGCACAGGGAAGTGGGTCGTTCACCTCTTG
>VOCT01075905.1:0-10384 GCA_007922175.1 Pelusios castaneus
TTAAACATATCCTCCCTGTTTCTTCGAGAACGCCGCCTAATGTTTCTCATTCGGTCAGCTGGGGTAGACACCGGCCTTGTGAAGCTCAATTCTAATACAAAAATAACAATATAGACATTGTTAACACATAGCATAGATAGCCAATGTAACCTTCCAGTAGCACATTCCACTGGAAGGTACAGGGCGGTCAACACACTACGCTGCGCTGAAGCAGACAAGGTACATTCTAATAGACGGCTTACCGGGGGCTAAGAATCGGAAGAGGGCACACAGATGGAACCCAATATCCCTCTCCTCAGAGTGCCCCTTCCATCTAGAATACATCTCCTACATGCCGCCGGTAGCAGGCCGGGACCGTATGCTGCTGCACTGTGTGCTGCCATGGTTCCCAGGGCTGTGCTTTGCAGCTGGAGAGGCAGAGTGTCCGTCTTTGGGAGCGCAGACACAAACGCTCTCCCATCTAACCTGAGTATTAGGCTCTGGAGGTACATCGAGGAAACCTTTTCTGACCTAAATGCAGATGATTATTTTACAATCACTGCTTGTATTGATGCCCTGCTAATGAATGCAGAGTAAATAGCGTGCACAGCGGGGACCCGCAAGCACCCCCACCCCAGACAATGATATTTTAGCAGGAGCAGAGCTGAATGAAGGAGAAACTTACCTGAACCCCCCTCTGCCGCCTCAGAGAACAAGCTGCAGTTCAAGCCTTGGGTGGACGTCTCAGCGGGGCTGCTGAAGAGCTCCTGGCTACACGCGGTTGCGCTTTCCTCCGTGTCATCCTCCATCTCCTCCTCCTCCTCCTCCTCAACAACGTCCTCATCCTGCTCGGCTCTGGCAATCACCGGACGAGGAGGGGCTGAAGTGTCCACGGGATTTTTGGCAGTGGTTGTGGGGTCCCCGCTGAGGATGGCTTCTATTTCCTTATAGTACCTGCATGTTGCAGGCGCTGATCCAGAACGGCGGTTTCCCTCCTTCGCTCGGTGATAGGTAATTCTGAGCTCCTTCACCTTTGATCTACACTGCACTGTGTCTCTATCATGCCCTCTCTCTGACATGGCCCGAGAAATTATGCCAAATGTGTCATAATTCCTCCTGCTGCCGCGTAGCTGCGCCTGCACGGCGGACTCTCCCCAGATGCTGATCAGGTCCAGCACCTCTGCCGTGCTCCAAAGGGGTGCGCGTCTTCCACGGCGGGCCGCCATTGCTACTGATGATCGGAGCACAAACACACTCCACGAGGAAGAGAGCAGGAAGTGAAACAGACTTGAAATTTGAAAATCCCGGGAATAAGTTCGGGGCAGGGCGGGGACAGTTTCGTCACGGCCACAGAGCGGGTGGGGGGGGAGACCAGAGAGGACGACTTGGGAATGCTGGGACAGTTCCGGACTCCAGTCAATGCGCGGTAAGCGTACACACGAGCTCAAACGCGCAATATATGATCCGCAACAGCTGTTACCACTCTCGTCGGAGTGGTTGTTGGATTGCGCGACAACAAGGCACTTAACGCGCAAGAGCCCTGTTGCACGTGTGTACGCCGTTGTTGCTATCGCGCGGTAATGAGCTTTAATGCGCGATAATCTGATCGTGTGTACAAGGCCTCAGAGGCAGTGAGGTGCTTAAACAGTGTGGTAAAGGAGTGTGTTTGTGTGTAAAATGGGAGAAGAAGATCTACACATAAGTAGACTATTTCCCTGCTGAGTGATGTTTCATGTGCCACAGGAAACTGAACAACTAAAGGCAAAATCTGGCTTGTAATGGGAACCCAGCTGTTATCTTTCTTACGGAGAGGAAGCTGTGCTAGACAGATATTCCCTGCCTGAGGAGCTCACATGTAGAAGCTGGGTGTGTCTTTCTCTCCCAAAATCACCACCATCATTTCATCACAGCTCCAGTTTGGGCACCTAATGAAATTGACGCTGGTATAAACCTTCCCTTCTTCTGCATCTCTGCCTCGGTCTCTCTCTCCCTGACAGCCATCCCTGAATCCCTCCAGTCAGGGGATCTGCTCCTGGCCTCTTTGAAGGGTCGGCAGCAAGTATCAGACCCAGCACTCCACTGACGCCCAGAGGATACTTATGCTCTACTCAGGGCTGGTGAGACTGGAGTACTGGGGCCAGCTTTGGGCAGTACCAGAAAGATTAGAGAGAGTCCAGAGGAGAGCAACAAATAGAAGAGGTTTTGCCACATCTACTGTACTGATAGAGCAGGGTAATGGTGCCTCTATTGTGGGGAACGTCTCTGGCCTATACACTATCCCAGCAGTGTTGACTAGTGAAAGGATCTGAATTCTCGCTCTCACTCCCTTTACCCAGAGGCCTATCTGATATTGAGAGCCGTGCTTCCCCTCCCCATGTGGCAGAGTCTTTCTAACCTCACAAATGTCAGTCCTGGGATTCCTGAGGGGCTCGACCCCCAATCTTGTAGTGAGAGGGGTGAGGGTGTCTCCCCACTGGACATTTCCTTGACTCTCAGATCACTGCATAGAGTTCAAAGCAAATATAATTGGTTAAATAGCAACCAATTAGAAAAATAAGGGAAAAAATGGGAACGGTTAAAGGAAAACACCTCATGCTGACACAGGGACCCCACAAACATGTGGGCAAGATTTATGAGTCAGAAGGAAAGAATTCTCTGTAATAACTCAGAACCCACCCTTATCAATCATCCCATCAACACATTTACCACCAGGAGCCAAATATCTGTCAATTGCTAAAGTAGGCTGTCCCATTATCTCATGTCCTCCATGAATTTATCAAGCTCAGTTTTGAAGACAGCTAGATTCCCCCCCACCCCCACCGATCCCCTTGGAAGGCTATTCCAGAACTTCACTCTTGTGATGGATAGAAACCTGCATCTAATTTCGAGTCTAAACATTCTGATGGCCAGATTATAGCCATTAGTTTGTGTGTCCACATTGGCGCTGATTGGAATACGGTTGTCACCCTCTTGTCTGTCTGTACAGATCGGTTTGCATTCCTGTAGGTAGGTAGGAATTTGTTTAAAAAAAAGCAGTCCAAGTGTGACTTTCCTCTCCTGCAGCCTGGACTGGTGTGTCACCTCAGTTCTTAACCCCAGGGTCCCAAACTTACCCCGCCTTGCTGTGTGAACCCCCACTCCTGCTTCAGGTCACGCCCAGCCACCTGCATGTAATTGAGCCTTAAGTCAGTGGGGGAGCACTCTCACTACACACTCACAGGATAGTCCTCAGTCCCCCAGCAAACATTCCCAGTCCCAGATACAACCCCCAGAAGTAGTCTTGCAAGGTTCAAGGCACCCCCACTGGGCCTTGCGAGTTCATTTGCACTTGCCCATCGATTTAACAAAGAAATTGAAATGCACCAGCTTTTGTTTCCAGAGAAGCCTTACACACTCATTTAAACATTGGGTCAAAGGCTACAGCAGTGGGGGGGGGGAACACACAGAATTTTGCTGTCTCTTTCTCAGCCTTGAGCTCTGGCTGTTTCTAGATTTGTATTTTTTTTTCATCTTTCTGTCTGGGAACAGTCTTTGTGACCTCCTAGATACCCATTCTTGAGGAGTGCCTTTCTAACCTATCAGAAACTGTATTTGATTCCTGTAACATGAACTAAAGTCTATAAGAGAAGTTGTTGCTACGTCACAGGTTGGAGATTTTCTTTGTTCTCTCCCCGTGAGTGCTCCCGTATACAGATCTAAGTAAAGGCTTGCTAATCACACTTAAGAGATTTGCATTTTTCCTCGACACATTGCACTGCTTTAGATAAAAGAAATGTAAGTTGACTAACTGCAGTAAGATTTTAAATGAATACAAGTCAAACTAATATGAAGTCAATTAATCATTCAGTCAAGGAGATATCCACCTCAGATGGAAAAAGATCACATCCAAACTATCACTGGTAGAGTATATGTTCAGCTTTCCACACAGGCTTGGCTGTGATCATGATCTTTAGCCAAACTCTGCTCTGACTAGTGGTCAGTCCTTGATGTTGCTTGGAAGATGGAATCTGGTGAAGAGCTCCAAACAGCTCAAAGTCTCTCTTTCTTTTCCAAACTCCCTTGACCATCCCTGCAGCCAAATCATTCATCATGTCTAGCAATGGGCATGATCTTTTCCTATTGAACCAAGGTCTTAAACTACATTGTTCTTGTATGCATGTCTCAGTTGGGTGTAATCTGCAGGGAATGTGTAACCTGTCCATTTTCTAAGGTGCTAGATATGATTTTGTACAGTTACCCGATCACCAAGCCCAGGAAGACTGTGCTAACCATTCCATCCCGAACCCTGAGGATAATCTAAGTAGACATGCATGCGGAGGCCTGTGATGAGGACTTCCTGGAAACCTAGAATCTCCTGACAACTCAATACCCTAATGCCACCCAAGTAGAAGGGAACCTTAATTCCAGCTTGGCAGAAATCAGCCCAATTCCCAGCCACCCACACCGGCTAGCACTGAGAATGTGGAGCTTGTCAGGGTAAACCTTGGCATGTATCACTCTTTATGGATTATTACTAATATTATTGTGCAGCACTCCTCTGCAAATGTTCCCACTAGACCCTCTGACACCCTAAAAGCACCTCCAGTGCACATAGAAACTGCCAGCCAGACTGGGAAAGTTATTCCCTTTCTGTACTCCCCCCTTCACAGCCTCCCACTCAATGGCACAATCAAGCAGCATATTCTGCCCAGCCAAAAATCCCAATGCAGCCAGCCCTTCTCAGACCCACCAGTCACCATCTCTGGTGACTCTCCCCTCTTTCTGCAGGAATAAAGCTGGATGCACAGCTGTACATTGTCAGGGCTGAGATTCAACACAAGAGCAACAAGCATTTCAGACAATATTGCCCTGGCCGTTGTCTTTTTTTCTGTGGGACACCTTGCTGGTATTCGGACCTCTGTATAGGTCAGCCTCCCACGCATTGCTACGGGACAGCCATCATCCACCCTCACCAAGGTTGTGCAAAATGCAACATGCTGCTATAAATGCTCGAAAGCCTCTCTCTACTGCTTCCAGCCTAGTCCACAAATAGCTCCACCTCCCTTTCAGACAGCCAAATGCATGCTTGAACTACCATTCTGCAATTGCTGAGGTGACAGTTAAACAGTTCCTTCCTTTTTTCCAACCAACTTGTGAATGGTTTCGTTAACTAGGGAAGCCAATGGGACCTGTCTGTGCCTAGGGCAGCCCAGCTGAAAATGCCAGGGTCAGGGCAGGCAGCAGCAGGAGAGCAGATTCTCCTGCACCTAGTGGAGAACACTAAAGTCAAGACTCCAGCTAACCACAAATGAAGCTTCTGATCTCCCATGCTGGTTATCAAGAAGCTAAAACAAGAAATACAACACAGCCCCCTTTACTGCATTTCAGTCTCTGGTTTCCAGTCAGCAACTAAGTCCAGTAAAAAGAGAGAAATTATTAAAACTCTATTCACTTTACCAGCAAATTACCTTAAGTAGGAGCTGAGGCTGCATGGCCCAAACATGAACTGTAGTTATACATAGTTGGTGGCGGGGAAAAGGTTATAAATAAAAAACACAGATCGTGTACACACCAGAGAACTGAGTGTGGTTTGTGTGCTCAGAAGACCTGGAAGGGAGGGGAGGCTGGGGGACTATGTTCCCTCTAAGCTGCGCAGGTGCGTGGCCATTGCACACCCGTGCATTTAGAGACCCCTGCACAGTGTGAACAGTTTGTAACCCTTTTCTGTATCTCCCCCCTTCTCCCCAGCCCAACCCCATGTCTCCCCGCTTCTCCCCAGCCTGACTGTTATGCAAAAATAACACCCAGGATCTTTTTAAGAGGGAAGAGGCAATATGCCGCATTTATTAGGAAAACAATTGCGTTAATATTAATAACTAATATTTAATATTTAATACACACATTTAATGGCAGATGTGACTGATCTTGTTCTTGATGGGGCTTTTTGTCCCTTTCTTTCTAGGATAGATTCTTCTTGCTTTTGCTGGGTTTGTCTGCATTGTTCTTCAGCCATCAAGGTGGTGCTGGCAGTTTGTCATCAGGACAGGCCGGAGTTGGAGACTGATCACTTCACACACACCCTTCTTTCACACATCCAAACTACATTCACACATCTAAACAAAAGTTTCATCAAAATTTAGGCTGAGAATTACAAAATGAAGAGAACAATTCAAAATGGAGTTTTGTTACAGTATGGCATTACAAGTGAATGAAGAAGCATGGTATTTTTTAAATCAATGAATATTCTATATAGAAGTTTCTGTTTGAAGCAATACTATGGTATAAATTTATCTTTAGCGCTACACGACCCCGCGTCTCTCCCCTTCTCCAGCCCGACCCCATGGTTAAAAGACAGACCAGAGTAATAAAATGAATAAATTTCACTTAAGTATGCGTCTTAGAAACAATGAATTTGTACCCTGGAAGCTCCCACTTTTTGACCATATATTGTTTCAAAGGAATGATTGGAAGTTGAGCTTTAATTAAATCCAGAAATAATGGAAAACCAATTGAAAGGGGGTTAAGTTTTTCTAAAAAATAAATAAATAAAAGAGGTTCAATTAGTAAAAACAGACAAAATAACTGAAATGCTGTAATTTCCATTGTTTTCTAAAGGGAAAAACTAGAACAAAACAAAAACAAAAACTAGTGCTTGGGAAGCACAATGCTATATTAAACTGAAGGCCTCCACTGAGACTACTAATTGAAGGAGACACACAGGCGTCTTAAAATTGCTTTGCCTCAAACTATATATTTTAGCAAATATCCCAGGCATAAATAATATGATGTAGGTCATCACATCACAGGGCAGGGTGACAAATCGCTCCTGTTGGAAAGACATATTATCCCCCTGTGACTATTTTTTACTACAAGTCCATAAAGCATACTTTCAGTATAAATACATTATTTCTTAAATCTTACCCCCTCATTCCTACATCTAACAATGATTATGGAGCATGAAAAGTTATGAGCTTCCTGTAGACACCTAATATGTTACTCTGCATATGCATTCTGGAAATGTAACAAAGACAGGTGAGAAAAATCAGTGAAGTGTAGATGATGGTAGAGGCTAGATAGGCAGCAAGTGTCATGTCACATTTGTTAACATTTATTTTGATTTGCTGTTACAGCCTGACCTGATCCTATGTCATACATTCCACTGCATTTAAATTTCCTCCCATTCTGTAAGTTCTCCCATCTTCAAAGCATCTAGCAAAGTGCAATTTTCTCCCACGAAAGTTCATGCAATATATAAATCTGTTAGTCTTTAAAAGTGCCACAGGACTGTTTCTCTGCAATAGACTAACATGGCTATCCCTTTGGAACTTGACTATGGTATTTCAGTTTAACATTTTTATTAAATTTCTAATGAAAAAACAACATCTATGCATTTCTTTTTAATTAAGGCTCTTAGGCATGCTGAGGCTCCTGGCGCCAAAAAAACTGTTGCCCATGTGGTCCCATGCCTCACAAATTGCCACTCAGTGGAGTGCCATAACTTGCTCAGCTGAATCTTCAGTTTAGAGGTAACATTGGTCACATCACAACATCTAATTTTCAGGTTCCTAGAATACCACTGCAATCTATAAAGCTTGGTGGGAGGAGGTGGGAATTGTTTGTGCTGCTAGTCAATTTTAACTTTTATCTCATGGTAACACATTTGCCTGGGATGTGTGGGACCCAGGTTCAGTGTTCCCCTGTTTGCCTGAATGGGAGAAAGTATTTGAACTGGGGTTACCTATCTTCTAGCTGGTTACTCCTACCACAGAGCTGTTGAGATTCCTCAGTCTCTCCCGTCCTCACCTCACCCTGAGCATGAAACTTGGATCAGCTTACAACCACCCAGAAGCATCTTTCTCATTCTGGTTGGGGGTCGGGAATTTTGTTCCTACATATGGCGTTGGTAGTACTATCTGCCTAACTCTCAAATAGAACTTCACATGGGCTGAGACTCTAGCCATTATCTTGAATGATTGTGGTGAAAGAATCTTAAATTTAAAATCCTCCCATCTACTTTTTATTCATTTCTCTCTTGTAAAACAGTTTTGGGCCATTCCTCAGCTGGGATAAAGTTTCATAGCTCCACAATGCTGCTGAGATCTGCCCCATGAAGTTTTCGGTGCATTGAATGTCACCTCTTCCAATACAACTACTTACACTAAGTCAAGCATGAGGGCTAACACGGCATCTAGAAGAGACGTCACTTCAAAGGAGGGGTTGTCTGGTTATCATGAGGTGAACATAAGACTGGTGACCCAGGTTATAATCTGTTTTGCAAGACTTCCTGTATGGCCTCAGGCAAGTCATTTCATTTCTCTGGACCTTATTCCCCAGCTGTGAAAAGGGCTGAGAATATTTCTCTACATCACACAGCTTGTGTGAGGATAAACACACTGAAGACTTGTATGTCGTTCAGCTTTTGTGATCCGGGAGGCCATAGAAGAATCTGAAGTGATAGAAGGGAAACGCACATCCAGAGCTACCTCCACTGCTGCAATCAGTTTCTCAAGTTACCCATCAACAGAACCTCTAGAGCTTAGTAGGTCACAAAGAGCAGCACCTCTGAAGAGAGAAACCAGAACCCCACTGACTCCCACTTTAAAAACCTCTAAAGTAAAAATCAATGTGGTTTGCTTGCCTAATGGTCTTATTGACCTAAAGAAACTCAGATACAGCCCTATGAACAAGAATTAACACTCAGACCAGAAAATTATTTTTTAAAACAAATATTTGTTATTAATATCAACACAATAAAGTTCAAAAACTGAAAATAGTTTACCTCAGCAATCACTCCATCGGATACAGTGGGCACAGCAGAAAATGGCTGCTAGAGAGAATGCTGCCCCAACAGTACACTGCAGTAAGTGTAATTGTAAACATTCAAACAATAAAAATCCTTAACATTTATCATTAATACCCATAGAAAACTTAGTTATCTTATCATTTAGCAAATGTTGATCAGAGAGTTGCTGAATTGGTGGAAATGAGACTGACCATCCACCCATCTGCTCACACCACTTTATATACAGGCAGACTTCAGACACCTTTACTTACAACACCGCCTTACTAAGATCCCTCTGACTCAACAGAAAGATCCTTCTGCTCTGTCCAAGCAAAGGATTGCCTTTCGGTTAAGAGCACAAGACAAGTATTCCATTAGCCTGATCTCTCCAACCTTAAGAGCACCTACGCTTTGAGATGGTTCTTACTGATGATTTCTCTCCTTCATCTTCTGTCTCTTTTCCTTCTCACTGTCTGGTGTGCTGGACTCAGCTGCAGTGATGTGTAGGTCTCCTCTTCAATCTGCTCCTTTGACATGCCCCATGCTGTCCCTGTTGCCTCAGTTATTTATAGGCTAGTGGCGGTAGCATGTATAATATGGGGGTTATTGAGGGACAGCGTTCTCAGGACAATATAGGGGACAACTTAGGGTGACACTCAGGAAAAAGGTTGATGAGAGACGGCATTCTAAGGGCTGTGTAAGGAATTGCATAGATACCCTTGAATGATTGAGTAACAGATGGCATTTTGGGGGCTACATAATAGATATCTAGCATAGGGTGACACCAGTGGGGGATGGAGGGACAAGGGCTGGTATTGCAGATCAATTACCAAATGCTAACATCCTTATCAGTTACCTCTTATCTATGTCTCGTCACAAGTTACTGTATTTACATATCACAAGGTGTTTTAGTAGTGTCCTCATCCTATAGCTGGTTAATAGCTTTACTGCTGCCTTGCAGGAATTTAAACGCCCTTTGAGGCTTTTCTGCCAAATTTCTCCCTAGAATTCTATTTGATAGTTTTAAACATTTTGGGACAAAAATCCTTGGCTGCAATTCCCCTCCTTGCTGCATTTGTAAACCTGTTTACAAGTCCAGCACTATTTAATTGTGAGTTCCAATTCGTGAGGATTTTTGTCCCATTTGGCCTCATGGCACTCCTATGGAAGAGACCCAGTCATGATATCGTCATACTCACAAGTCTTCATCTAGGGTTCCCACCTTAATTGCACTCCATGGGGAATTATACCAACATCTTGTCTGAAAATTTTGCATCTGTTCCAATTCACCAAGTTTTCTTTTGACCCAAATGCTAAAGCTATAAAAGCATTATAGCCGTCACTAACTGAGATATTAAAAAGTATCACAACAGGATGGAAAACAACATACTTTGTTGCTGTAGGAAACAGTACCATGAATATTCTCTACCAGCTTTACTTAATTCCCTTTTTTTCCCCACCCATTACCTTTTCAATTTGTTTTGCAGAATGATGTACAATAACCAAAACTTCTGTGTTTTCCTTAACTTCTGTGGCTTGTTTTTGCAATTCTGGATGTTCTATTAGTTTCTTCATTAAACTTGTATTAATGCTAAAAGAATTGGATTTATGTGTTCCTACATTTGTTATTGATTTCTAGTCTCA
>VOCT01075962.1:0-11054 GCA_007922175.1 Pelusios castaneus
GGTGCTCATCTCCTTTCTTCAAAAGGTCTACCACTACCTCTCGGAGCTCTTTCACCAGTCTATCCTGTATTGCGCTGCTCCTGTGGCTTTTTGCAATTCATTATTTTTGTCCCACAACTGCAGCACCCATTCCCTCATTAACTTCACCTGTTCCCCTAGGGTTTCTGCCAAAGCAGCAGCATTGCTTAGCTGTACCTTATTCTCCTCAACTTGGTGCTTAAATTCACAACACTTATCACACACCACTTCCCATCTTACAAACCATTCCTCACATGCAGACAAAGAGAAATAAGCAGCAGCAGAAGTTTGTGCTGATTTAGAGGAGGAACACTGAACAATATACCCCTCAAAGGCTATGTCTATACTGAGAAATTTAGGTCTACTTTACTAAGTCGACTTTAAGTTGACCTTATTAAGTCTACTAAGAGAGTCCACACAGGACCTTAGAGGCTATGTCTACTCTTACTAAAATTAGTTTGAATTAGTTAATTTGAACTAACTAATTTGAACTAATTTTAGTTAGTTCAAAGTAAGTTCATTCGAACTAGAAAAATTTAGTTCGAACTAAGCAAGGGCCATTCGTGGCCCTTGCTTAGTTTGAATTAGTGATTTAAATGAATTCAGTGGGCTGGTTAGTTCAAACTAAGCAATTAGTTCGAACTAACATGGCCACATTGGTTAATTCGAACTAACTAGTTCAAATTAACCCTTAGTTTGAATAGCATATTTGAATTTATTAGTTCGAATTCAGGAAACCCTTAACTTTTAGGAATGTGCCTGGGACTAAACTGATGAGCCATTAAGGACATAAGGAATACAACCACTGTGTCCTTAATGGCTCATCATTTTAGTCCCTGGGACCATTGTCCCTGGCAGTTTGATAAAGTATGTTAAATTTATGGAGGGGATGATATGATTAGCCTATTTTGGAAATTGACTGATATTTGGCTACTTGTGGTACATATACAAATGGCCTTAGAGGGGAGAGTACATGGGGTGGGTTCTGAGTTATTACAGAGAATTGTTTCTTGGGTAACTGATCGTTGAGACTTGCCCACGTCCTCAGGGTTTAACTGTTCACCATATTTGGGGGTCGGGAATGATTTTCCCCCAGGGCTGATTGGCCTGGGATCCAGGGATTTTTCGCCTTCCTCTGTAGCACAGGGCATGACTCACCTACTGGTGAATTCTCTGTATCTTAAAGTCCTTAAATCATGCTTTAAGGAGGTAAATAGCTCAGTCATAGGTTGGTGGCCTATTGCTGGAGTGGGTGGGTGAGGTCTTGAGGCCTACATTTTGCAGCAGGGCAAAAAAAACCCCACAAAGCAGGGTAGGCTCACACACTCCAATCAGGATATCCTGGGAGCAAGGACAGTCTCTTCCCTGGCCTCAGCCTACTGACATCATTGTGAGATAGCATTCACCTTGGCAAAGGGCAGCCTGCGGTGCCAGCTCCATTCGCAGAGATGGTGGCTATTTTGGAGAAGGGCTGAGAACTCTGCCAATGTGTAGATCATGAGATGCTGAAACCCCCTGATAAACACCGATAGGCTCCTGAGAGAGTTATGAGTGCAGGGATTGCTGCCCCTCCCCCAGCTCAGCTCACATCCCCCCGTCTCTGGCAGGTCTATGGCTCTGTGAGGACCATAAGCCATGGGAACCCGGCTAGGCATGAGGTGTTGGTGGATACATGGCCTGACTTCAAAGTCATCCTCGCCCCACCACGCAGAGAGGTGCCATTCCTTAGCAACCGTGCTGCGAGAGGGGGTCAGGCTGGTTCAGAAGATTGGGGAGTGCCATGTGGGGGCCTTTCCCCTCTATAGAGGCCTCACATGGAGACTAGACTGGGCATCATGCTTGGGCATCAGGGTCTGCACACATACAAAATACACATTTGACTGCCTAGAAAGGAGTAGTGCAGAAAGAGATCTGGATGTCATAATGGACCACAAGCTAAATATGAGTCAACAGTGTAACACTGTTACAAAAAAACAAACACCATTTTGGGAAGTATTAACAGGAGTATTGTAAGTACTGCTCCACTCCTCCTTGATTAGGCCTCATCTGGAGAATTGTGTCCAGATCAGGGTGCCTCATTTCCGGAAAGATGTGGACAAATAGGAGAAAGTCCAGAGAAGAGCAACATGAATGATTAAAGGTCTGGAACACTGGGTACGAGAGAAGACTGAAAGAGCTGGGTTTGTTCAGTCTGGAAAAGAGGAGACTGAGAGGGGACATGATAACAGTTTTCAAGTACCTAAGGGGTTGTTATAACGGAGGACAGAGAAAAATTGTTCTCCTTAACTGCTGATAATAGGACGAGAAGCAGTGAGCTTAAATTACGGCAAGGGAGGTTTAGGTTGGACATTAGGAAAATGTTTCGAACTATCACTGGGATAAGTTGTGTCAAGGAAAGACGTAAATCTCTTAAGTGTGATTAGCAAGCCTTTCCTTAGATCTGCACACGTGAGCACTCACGGGGAGAGAACAAAGGAAATCTCCAACCTGTGACGTAGCAACAGCTTCTCTTATAGACTTTAGTTCATGTTACAGGAATCAAATACAGTTTCTGTATTCTCCCAGCTGCACAGGTTAAAAAGGCACTCCTCCCAGATTTACATTACTCTGCTCTGGTAAAAACATTTCGAGGTCAGTGTGATTCTTTCCAGACAGAGAGATGAGAAAGACAATACAAATCCAGAAACAGCCAGAGCTCAAGGCTGAGAAATAGACAGAGACAGCAAAATCCTTTATCAGTTCTCTCCCCCACCCTGCTACTGTAGCCTTTAACAATCTCCCCCATGTGAGACTTTATAAGTCTCACTACTTCAAAACTCTATATTCATAACATTTTGGATCTTTTGACGTTTCAGGGATTCTTGCTGGGTTGGTTACTCCAGCTGCACGGTCGCCGGTCCTTCTTCTTGACTGGACACCTCCTTCAGTGGAGGTCTGGTTTCCTTACACTGCAGCGCATGAACCCACGTTGCCCTGCCTTTGGGGTTCCAGCGTGTTTTTCCTCTGATAACACTTCAGATTTTCACCTGCAAAGATATACTGTGGAGACTTTTAGTTAAATCTAAACAATACCAAACAGAAGCACTATTGAATCTTAAGGATTTGGCATACTTCAGCTAGGACCTTCCCCATGAAGTGAGGACCCCTGTCCGAGTTCAATTCCAGAGGTATTCCGAATCTAGGTACAAACTTCCTTAATAAGCATTTCACTACTACAGCTATATCAGCTCTGACTCATCCCCAGAACATGCATACTGTTACTAAAACATACTAAAACCATTACACTTAGGTAGTTGCATGTATTCAATCTGCATATTTACAAAAAAGGGGGACCCCATGGTGGGGGCTGTGCTACCCTCTTGCTCTTTACAGGCTTACCTACATTGTAGGCCAAACAAATAGGGCAAGATGAACAGAAGGCACTGACTCAGCTGTTCAAATTTAGAACAAACCAGTGGTTAAAGTATAATTTGACGGGCCCCGGAATCCTCCTAATCTCCAGTCCCCCTTCCCGTATTGTCTGGGCCCCCTCATGCATGTTTGGGTCCCAGCCCAGATAGGCATTTGCAACCACTTCTCAGTACCACATGCATCAGTTATCACTCCATAAAAATGCTTATAATTTTATGTGGCATTTATGTCTATAGCAATTATTGTCACACACTAGCAAACATTACATAACACAAGACTATCAGATCACTCCCTCCCCTGCCTCATTAATTCAAGTATGATGATGAAAGCTCATGCAATAAATACATTTGTTAGTCTTTAAAAGTGCCACAGGACTCCTTGTTTGTTTTGCTGAACTAGACTAACACGGCTACCCCTTTGGAACTTATCTACCATATGGTTTCCACTGGTCTTATCCCTGGTGGGAACTTTCGTAAAAAATGCTAACATACACAAGGCTATAATGAAGACTTCAAGAGTATATGACTTCTGTAGCATTGCCAATAGCTTGGGTGCTGATTGAAGTACTTGGAACTATGTTATTTAAACATAGATAGAAAAGGGAAGATGGCATTAAAATCACCACAATTTGTGATTGATAAAATCAGGCCTCACTTTTCCACAGCACCTTCTATCTGAAAAGCTGAAATCACTTTACAAGGGATAATGAACCAAGCTTTGTACCACCTCCTAAAGCAGTGGTTCTCAAACTTTTTGCATTGGTGATCCCTTTCACACAGCCGGCCTCCAAGTGTGGTCCCCTGACAAATTAAAAATACATTTTTTTCTTGGCAACACTATTTTAAATGCTAAATTTATAACCAAACCTTCTGCCTAAAATGAATTTATCTTTTCTCACCACTTTGAACTTAAGACTAAACCACATTTTTATAGAATTATTTTTAGATGCAGAGAAGTTATTTTTTAAATTGTTATTGTTTAATACTGGTGGGCACAAAGAATTTGTATCAATACAGCTTTTCAGAGCAAACTTAGCACCCCATTGCCTCCCTTGCTTCCGCACAGCTATTGGAAGCTCTGGGTGGCTCACAACCCCCACATAATAACCTTGTGACCCCCTAAGGGGTTGCAACTCCCATTTGAGAGCCTTTGTCTTAAAGGGACACACTAACCTCATTTTACAGGTTGGGAAACTGAGACACAGAGCTGTGAAGTGACTTCGCCCAAAGTCCCACAGCAGTTTCATGGCAGAGCTAGGACTAAGACCCAGAACTCAAGACTCTCATGCTTTAACCACTGAACAATACTAGCCCCTAATATAACCCCACACCCAGCAAACCTTTGCACAGAGATGAATGCATTTTTCATTAGGATCTTAAGGAGTATTAAACCATTCACTAGTAAAAACTATTTAGACCTTAACCCTGTAGACAATTTCCCTTTGACCACTGTAACACCACATGTGCAGCGTGTCAGAACGTTTTTAGCAAACGCACCATGGATGCCACCAATGTTCCCTCTAAGCTGATGATGCAGCTGAGCAAGTTATGGTATTTGCTGAGCAGCAATTTGTGAGGCATGGTGCCGCATGGGCAACAGTTTTTTTGGCACCAGAAGCAGCAGCATGCCTAAGTTCCTCAATCAAAAGAAATGCATAGATGTGTTTTCATTCAAACTTTAATAAAAATGTTAAACTGAAATACTGAAGTTTTATTAATTTACTAAACAAATGTGAGACAATGACACTTGCTGTCGCACCTATCCAGCCTCTACCGTCATCTACACCTCACAGTTTTTTCGCCTGTCTTTGTCACATTTCCAGCCTACATATACAGAGGCAAGGTCAACCTCATGATAGAAGGGTCACAAATTCTATTAGCAAATATCCATAAAACTCTAAATACACAAATGGTGATTTTCAAAGGCTTATAACTTGACCAAATCTGGGTGTGTTTTCATGGGGACCTTTCTGTCCCCAGAACTATCACTCTATCAGTTTTACCATGGAGGCACTAGAGTTCTTCAAGGAGAAGACATTTAAGATTAGCAAAATTAGTTATTTTCCACAAAGCTCGCTTTTGGAAAGGGCTGAGTCACTTTTATTGAAACTTAAAAATTGAGCTTGAGGCAGAAAGTGAGCAGCCCACAAGAGAATGTTAATTCTTATAAACAACTAAGAATAGTGGGCTTCTAAAATATTAGGCAATCAGGTGTTATTCTTCCTATAGAGAATACATGATACAGTAGTCTAAGTATTCTATCATCATGAGTCTGAGGAAGCAGTTCATGAGTGACAAAAGGAGTTATGCAGGTCATCCTCAACTTATGCCAACTACAATCCATCATATACTCTGTATGTGATACTTACATTACATGAAAAAAGTTATTGTAGGAATGCTTTAGAGACTTAAAAAACATTTATTGCAAATATTTTTCAAACTCTCACTATAACAGCAGGTGTATTAGTTACCATGAGTTCAGTGTTCCTTGGGTCAGAGGAAGACACAAAACCCTCAAAGTTGCACCCCAACCTTGTCCACTAGTGCCCACATCAGACCCCTCTTTCCCCATGTCCTCCTGAGCCCCCATCCGCATTACCTAAGCTCCCTGCCCCCAGAACCCTACTCCAGCCCTCCTAACTCCCCAGCTTCCCCCATCTACACTCCACCCCCCTTCAGCCCCCAAGTCCCCTCCACACCTTCCCAGGCCCCTCCATCCCTAGCCCCCACTCCAGTCCCCCAACCTCCTCCATCCCTCCCCAGCTCCCCACCCAGTCCCCCCTCCAGCTGCCCATGGTTCTCTCCACCACTACCCAGCCCCTACCCAGTCTCCTTCTCCCCATGCCCCCTCCACCCCTTCCCAGGCCTCTAATTCCATCCATCCCTCCCCAGTCCCCCAACCCTGACCCCCCGCTCAACCGACTCGCGAGGCCAGACCCCTCTATTCCCACCCTGGTCTCCGCCTTCCCCCCTTACCTTAACCCCTGATACAAAGGCCCAGGGCTGGCCTGCGGCGGCGGAGCACGGCAGCCGGCAGAGTGGCTGGATCAGGCCGTGCTGCCGCCCGCCACGCTCTGCTCCTGCTGCATGCCGGCCCCTCAGGCCTGATCCCGCCCCTCTGCTGCCGCCGCACGCCGCCACCTGCTCCTCTGCCCCCCGAAGCCCCTTTCCCGGCTCCTCTGCCCCTTTCCTGGCTCCACTGCCCGCCGCCTCCCCGCAGCCCCCTTACCTGGCTGGAGGCTCGGAGCATCAGGGGTCGCCGGCAGAGCCGCTTCTGGGCCAGGCCGCTCCCGCCCTGAGCATGCTCTGTCTGAGCATGCTCAGGGCAGGAGATCTGAATCTCCCCAGCCTGTCCACAACAGGAGTCTGCGGCTTTACTGGGGCCCCTGGGCGGAACACAGCGTTCCGCCTGGGTTTTCTATTTTTAGGGGCCCCGGAATGCTGGCCCCTAAAGATTGGGGCCCCCGGAACGCTGTCCCGGTGCGTTCCCCCTTACTTTAACATCTGGAACAAACCAATCTTTGGCCAGCAAGATGGCCAATGCTTCCTTGCCTACGTGAAATTAGGCAGGAAGCTTGATGACGCAACAGGGCAGCCATCCCTGTCCCGCCATATGCTATCTGGGTGCAAGATGCACCCTACCTTCCTCCATTGGGTCTTCTCAGATTTAGGGGCCAAATTTTGTATAATGCCAAGGTCTTTTTCAGAGATCTCAGCGGGAGGAGGCACTTTTTGTTGCATTAATAAAGCAGCCTGGTCAGCCCTCAGCTAAATCATTTTCCTTACTTGTTTCATCACTTTCATATATATGTGTGTGTGTCTCACAATGCACGACAGCTATCTCACTGGGGAGTTGGACTGCCTCTAGGAGGTGACCTACATATAGACTGTTCTTAATGGCCTTTCCAGTGGGGGTTAAAACTTCCTTTCTTTTCAAAGCTGTCTAAAATCTTGCACTACCCCAAAGGCATATCTAGAATCAGTCTAGACGTTTACTCTCTTTTTCTTAGCTAGCCCGCTGGTTCTTTCTAAAGCAATGAGTTCAGTGATTTGAGCGGATTTCTCATTGTCTATTAGACCACTTTCCACCACCTTGTATAGGGTGCAAACAGCATAGCCTGCAACCAATTTTCCTTTTTCATCTTGTTGACAGGAGCCATCAGTATAGTACTCTGCATCTAGGCTGGCCAGGGGCACGTCTTGCAGATTAGCTCAGGGCCTTTCATACTGTTGAATAACTTCTTTGCAAGAGTGATCTTCATAATCTTCGATTATAGGCATCAGGATAGCTGGGTTAAGGATATTTCCCTTTTCTATTCTTATATGCGGTGAGGAAAGTAACATAGCTTTGTACCTGATAATTCAAGAGGCCCACAGGTGCTGAATTTTGTTATTAAGCAGTAAAATAGCCATGATATGAGGAACCCTCACAGTTGGGAGGTTTCCTAAACTGTAGGGGAAGATTGTTTCACCAACAGGGCAGTACAATGGCATTCTCAGCTCTCAGGTCTTGGATGAACCGGTAGGATGGGTGTGTTGCATGGGCTTTTGTTTGTGACTGTCAGCCCCTGCTGTGGGAGAGCCTCCACCATGGGTGCAATTTCTTCCTTTGACTTTGAATTTAATGGATATTGCTGCTTCCTGGGTAATTGCTTAGTCGGGTCCACTAGAATTTTGATGGGGGTAGCACTCAGGATTCTTCCCTCTTCGTTCTCCTGTTGTGCCCATAACTGGGGTGGAACTACTTTTAGGAGTTTGGTGTGCCTTATTTTTGCAACTTCCAGGTGATTTGGTTCAAGGTCCATCTTATGAAGAACCGCCAAAACTTCAGGCTCCTTGGGTGCGGGAACTTCTAGGTGGATACCAGATGGGGTGCAATAGATGATGCATCCAAGCTTGCAGAGCAGATCACGTCCCAATAAATTCACTGGACTACTGGTGCTAAGTAGGAAGACATACTATTCTTCCAGTGGACCAATCTGAACTTTAGCAGGCTCCGAGACCGGGTATTGCTCCACGTGATTGCTTATCCCTACAGGTCTTACAGTGGCTGCAGAGGGTTGTAGTGATAGAAAGTCCTGTACCCTGAGAGTGGATCAAGTATCCCTGGTGTCAATAAGGAGAGGGGCACTAGTAACGGATTTGCAATGGAATTGATGAAACATGAGTTGCCTGTAGGCTTTGTCAGTAAGTGTCATTGTAAAATACTGAAGCTGCTGCAGGCTGATTGGTTGTGGTGATAGTGGCTGCTGTTGGAGGAATGCCATTGTATCTCAAGAAAGTATTTTTCATGCGTTCCATGTAATAGGCTGGATTTTCCCCTTCCTTTTGTTTACATGCACTGATCTTAGCCCAATCTATCTTTTTCGGGCATACCTCCAAGATGGAATCCACTAGGGTCTGCCGGCGTGTTCTCATATCCGCAATTACTGCAGGGGCAGTTGCCAGCCGCTGAGCCCTGGTAACTAGTGGCTGACGAAGCTCAGAGGGCATAATCAGCCTGAGCAGCTGATTCATATCAGCGTGATTGGGATCATAACACTCCACAGTAATTTGAAGTTGTTCTTTAAATTTCGCAGGGTCTTCCCAAATATTTGGAAACCCAGCCACCAGATTTTTAAGGTCTGTGGGGCTCCACGGGACATGGACAAGCTCCATGCGAGTATGTCCCGGTACCATCTGTAAAGGTGCCTGTATAATCTCCTGCTTAACTTCCCGCTTTTGTCCCTGGAGAGGGTGTTTAGGCTGGAAATAAGATGACAGGCCATCCTCTAAACATTGTGCTTCAGTGTGCTGTTGGTGAAGTAGGCTGCTTGCCTCTCCTGCTATCTGGTCTAACTGCTCTGGAGCTTTCTGCTCCTTCTGAATTACAGAATCAGCCTCCAGCATGGATTGACCACCAGCACTACGTGGGTGTAAGCTTCATTGCTGTTCAAGTGGGGGTGCAGAGGCAGCAGGACGAGGCACCGGAGGTGGTGGAGGGGATGGGAAAGGGCACCCTGCATCTAACACATCTGGGCTAGCTCTCCCCTCCTCCTCCTCCTCCTCAATCTGCTTCCCTTTTGGCTGTGTGACAGGCAGCTGTGGATACAGACCCTGTACTTTTCTGTCAGTAGCTTTCTCTAGCTGACCCTGCAGTTTCACAACATCATCTTTTAATTTAGACACATTTTCTTTCCAACTCTTTACTAGGGATTCCCTATCCCTCTTGACTGACTCATCATACCACAAAAAATACAATTGCCAGTGTTTCTGAGGTATCTTGGAACTCAGAGCTTCCAACGCTCCCTTGAAATGTAACTTTTTCCTTGTCAAAACTATCTTCCAAGGGGAATTTCAGCACTGGGTTGTCCTTTGTATACTGGTTCCATTTAGGTAAAAGGATACAAGTTTCAGATCCATAGTGAACAAACATAAAATAACCTGGGGTGCCCACGGGGTGTGTGTGTGTGGTAACCTTTGTCTCACCCACCCCCATTTCTCGTTCCCCTTCAAACAACAAGCAGACCCAGACTTCACAACATGCGATGCCCACTGGGGCACGAACTCACAGAGCACTCCCCTTGTGTTCAGGACACCACCGGTCACAGCCGTGAGGCTCGTGGCAGGCCTGGTGTGGCTGGAATACTCTGTGGCCAGCCTTAGTCAGCGGCTGGGTTTACGTGTGTATTAGCAGGCACACAATCACAGCATGCTCTCAGTCACTCTGGCACTCCCCCCCATTTCACAGAGTCCAAGGACTAAACAGAAAACTCATAGGTATCTTTCAGAGGAGCCGAAGGCATCCACAGGAGCCCAAGGCGTCCTACATCCGAAGCCCATGGCATTCAGTCCCCGAAGCCCAAGGCATTCGGGCCTGGTCTTGGTAATCACACTTAAAGAAATATGTCCGGTATTCCAGGCTCTCCTGTGTCCACCGCCTCCCCCCTCGTCTGCTCACCAGGCTGTCCGTCTGCGAGAAACGGCCTCAAGTGAAGGCGCCTTCCCGGACACCAGAGTGGAGGCGAGGGAGGGAGAAGAGCAGCAGGCAGCAGGCATAGGTGAGCTGGATCCGAGTCAAAAAGGCATCATAAATATTGTCAAGGAAAAATGCTAATCTCTTAAGTGTAATTAGCAAGCCTTTACTTGTATCTGTATACGGGAGCGTTCACGGGGAGAGAACAAAGGAAATCTCTGACCTGTGACGTAGCAACAACTTCTCTTATAGACTTTAGTTCATGTTACAGGAATCAAATACAGTTTCTGTATTCTCCCAGCTGAACATTACCCCACCCTGGTAAAAACATTTAGATGTCAGTGTGATTCTTTCCAGACAGAGAGATAAGAAAAACAATACAAATCCATAAACAGCCAGAGCTCAAGGCTGAGAAAGAGACAGAGACAACAAAATCCTTTATCAGTGCCCCCCCCCCACGCTGTAGCCTTTGACAGGTGGGCCACTTTAAAGTTGTATGGCTGTAGAGCCAGATACCATCGAATGATCCGTGGGTTGCTATTCTTCATAGCGTGCATCCAACTCAAGGGTGCGTGGTCTCTGACCAATGTAAAATTAGCCCCTAGACGGTAGTAGCATCAGGCATCTATGACCCATTTCGCTGCCAAGACCTCCTTTTCAATGGTAGAATA
>VOCT01075965.1:0-13151 GCA_007922175.1 Pelusios castaneus
TGGATTTTCTAAAGCAGCGACTATATGGGGACACAAAAGTGTGTCAGAAAGAGTTGGGGGGGGGGGGTGTCAGAAAACTGGCAGCTCAGCTTGGAGCTAGCTTGGGGCTCCTGCCTCCCACTACTCTCTGTTGCCCTAAAGAGCCGGCTCCTGCTGCACAACAGAGAGCAGCCAGGGCCAGATGAGTAAAGGGACATAGGGGCTGCAACCCAAAGATTCTGGGCTGGTCGGGGAGGCACCACCTGCTCCACAAAAATAAACCCAGCCCCAGGGGGCCAGATCACCAGGGCACCAGCCTGTACTGGCTTGACTCTGGCCCCACCCAGATGCCAGCGTGCCCCATCCTACAGAGTGCTGCAGTCTCCCAACTGCTCCCAGCCCAAGAACCACCACTACCGGCAGATTATAGTTTGTCATGCAGGGGACCATCATCTGTCAGTTGTGCTGCAATGGAAAAAAGGTTGAGAACCACTGTTCTAAAGGTTCAAGGTGTCCCATTCCCAGTGCTGTGCCTCGGTTCTCAGGCTGTGAAATGGGTATAAAATGGACTTTCCTACCTCACTGGAGTGTGATAATGATGAATTCAATGAAAACCATAGAGTGCTCTGGTAGCACGGGAATTGATTGGGGGGCAAAGTGGGACATAGCTCTATCTTAAGACAAACAAATGTATTTTACTCTGGGATTGATGCAAAGAACACTTCAGTGAATGCACTGAGTCCTTGCAGTGCCTTCATTAGTCTTTGGACCAATCCCCAGTGCAGCAATTAATACACAGGTGTGCACACCACCGGCAGTCGCATATGGCCCACTTCAGACTTTCATCCACTTGAAGCTTGAACTGACTGGTGGTCGTGTCCCAGAGTGGGGCTGTCTCTAACTCCTCCCACCCAGCCCCTCCCACAGTCCCAGAGGCTTCTGGATGGAGCTGGCAGCCGCTGATCATCCTCCGCCCTCCCTTTTCTTCTGCAGGCCCAGCAGCCTCCCGGTTGGAACATAGTGGTCTCTCTTCCCAGGGCTCAGCTGTCTTTTACTTCCCTTAATTTTTATTATTTATTAATTTTTATAAATATAATATTTTATGTATAATCTTAAATTTAATTATCCTTATTTTTATTTAGTTTATTGATTTGATTTTTATATTATTTATTTATTAACCCTCACACCATTCCCATACCGCCCCTCTGCTGCTGTATTTGGCCCACTATGCAGGGGATGTGGCCCTCAGACCAGAAAGTTTTTCCTTTTCTGACCTAACATCACACTGTAAAGGGGATGGTGTTTCACAGCACCCAACAAGTGTTTACATTTCTTCAAAAACTGTCCTTTTTCTGTGAAGCAGAATTATCTGGCAGAGAATTATCCATGGACTGAGGGTGAAGATCACCACCAGATTAGTGACCCCACCCCTCCAGTCCATCATCTTCACTCAGGGCTCAGCTTCTCCATTCATGGGGATAAGGAGACAGTGTGACATTGTACTGTGCTTGTATGCTCTTGACTCCACCAGGCCACAGATAGATGGGTCAAAAACGCTGTCGTAGGGTCTGCCAGGCCCAGGGCTATCCACACACCTGGGAAATCGTCCCCTCCATCTGACCCTAAAGAATTTAAATACATCCGCTTCCCTTGGAACTCCCTGTCTAGGAGACCCCCTTGTTGTGCCTGGAAGAGTCCCTCCATACCCCATACACTCCATCTTCCCAGTCAGAGGGATTACCAGCCAGTGTTAAAGTCAGAAGGGTTTATTAGTTCTCAGGCTCAGAGCATAAAAGGGTTTGCTAGAAGACTAATTAGAAGGTACAGCTGCAACAACCTGGGGACCCCCATTCTCAGGGTTCACTCCCCACTGACCTCTCAAGGGGACTCCTTTCCCCCCTCCCCACACCACCCTATGCCCTAGCCCCACCCAGTCCTTTGTCTTCTTCCCAGGCTAGGTGACCAGCCCCCAACTGGTTGGGGTCAAGGCAGGAGGTTCCTTGCAAGGTGTATCTACATGTGACCAGGGAAGGCCCATCCACAGTGGTCTCTGAAATGAATGAAATGTCAGACCACCAATATACATGAGTAACACATGTGGAGAAACCGAGGCACCCCTCACAGCACCCAGAGAAAACCACAAGGGTATCTTCACTTCATCACAGAGAGTCAAATATTTCAGGGGAAAATCATGCTGAGTCAGGGGGAGCATTGCAGAGGAAGGGCGGATGCATCTGAATGCTACTTCTTCACTAACATGGCCGTTGAGCATCGGCTTCCTGCGCTCCCCAGGGGCCGATGAAATCAGCAGATCCTGTCTCTTTCCAGACATCTGTCTGCGGTGTCGCGAAGGGGAAACCCTTTGTGTCTTTCTCTGTTGTGGATCGAAAGCGCCTCCTCCAGGAAACACTTTTTCCTTCGGGCTTTGCAAGGCGAGGTTTTTCTCTGAACGTACCCTGGATTCTCCACACACTGGGTGTTTCATACAGGAATACAGGGCGATGTCCTCGGGTCTCAGGCTGTTCATTTGTAGGTAGAAATTAGAACTGTCCTTGGAGGCGGTGAAATCTCGCTTTATTGTAGCAGAGGTAAAATCACTCTGTCCTGGTTTATAAAATTTGACCAGCCACTCACCCTTTTCCAGGCTCCTGTCTGAACAACACATAGACCAGTGGGAGACAGTGAATCCACTCACGGCGCATTTCAGCCGAGTAGATTCTCTGGGCTTCTTGATTTCTGGACCGGCTGGGCCAGAACAATCTGTAACCTGGTCTTGTGAAAATGGGAGAGAGAAAAAGGGAATCATGAGAAAACTAGCAACCGGAAACACATTCTGCTTCAGTTAACAGGAGAATAACATTAAAAGCATATCACAAAATACGTTTCTATCCCTGCAGAAAAGCAGTAAGGCGTGCCCCTTCTCCAGGGTATTTATGGGGAGCAAACACCTTCCAGAGCTACCAAAAGGAAAAGAAAAAGGAGTCAAATTCTCATTGTCCCCGAGGCTGGAGGGGAAAGTTCTCAGCGGAGTAGCTGGTAAGCGCACTGATAACGGGGCTGCAGTGTGTCTGTCCGGGTGTTGCTGGGACAGACAGGGAGACTTTAACAGGAAGCAGTCACCGCCATTTGCATATCCCACTTCTTCTGAGAGACAAACTCCTTCCCTGAGCACTTCATTTTCTTTTCTTGGGGTCCAAGGAACATGGACAAGCCCTTTCTTCCTGTTCTGGGGCTGCCCCAAAGTCCATAAATTCAGTGGGAGTCTTTCCTTTGAGTTCATTGAACCTTTTACCTGACACAGCTAAATTTGGAAAATCTTCCCAGTGAATTTTCTCTCCAGTTTCAGGGGGAGTTGCCAGAGTGAAAGTGCTGCTGATGTTTCTCTGTACAGCCGAGCAGTTTATGTTAGACAGGGCTGAAAACTGATGTTTTCCAGCGCTAGTGCCCCATTTCAGTCCTTTCCGCGAGGCTGTCTTGCTTTTCTCATTGCTACCTTCTCCTCTTCAGTGCAGGAAGAGGACCGTGCAGCCCTCCCCTCTCTCATTCTTCTTGTCCCTCCCGCCCCCTGGTTGGAGATTTCCTTTGTTCTCTCCCCGTGAGCACTCTCGTATTCTGATTTCAGTAAAGGTTTGTGTTCACCTGGAAGGGGTAAATAAAATCATAGACCAGCTCTCGAAACTGGTTGAATGTTTCCCAATCTGTGTTAAGTCCAATTCCATTTTCGGGTTCCCATCATAAAATGGGGGGGGGGGATCTGTTTAGTTCAGGGGATTCATTCCAGATTTAGACAAGTATAATTGTAAGCAGAATGTAAGTAGGTGTTTTAAAGTCCAGTCTCTTCATTTGTAACAGAAAGAAAGTTCATGAGAGCTATTTTCTGTGAGTACATGAGTGTTTCTTTGAGTTCTTGAAGGCAGGGGTGTGTCGGTGAAGGCCTATTGTGTGTATGTGCTGACCTGTACAGGGGTTTGTATGGATGCCTGAAAAAAGATGTGTTTGTGTGTGATTGTGTACAGAGTCTATGTGTTCATGTAGGTGTAAATATTTTGATGTTTGTGTTTGTTTACGTGTGTGTATATTTGTGGTATGTTGTGTGAGTGTGTTCATGCATTCACTGGTGTGTGTGCAGGTATCTCTGCGTTTGTGTGTGTTCCCGTTTTCATGTTGCTCCCTCTGTCCGCAATAGGCACGGGAGGGGGAAGAGCTCTTGGCCTGGCGGTGCAGATATCCATGGGAATTTCAGGGTGAACCATCAAAGTCCATTTGGAAATGCTGCAGGCTGTGAGCAGTTATCACCAGGGACCGACATTTCTTCCTCTGATGGATTCTGTCCGATGCTCCAGTCCCCTTGACCCTTGCAATCCGTGACCTGTTAGAGCCCACAGCCAGCGGAGAGCCTCTGCAGCAGCTGTCAGGAAGTTTTTGCCTGAGCCCAGACTGGCTTCGCCTCACTGTGGCTCGTCTCATTCCGTAATACACGGCGGTGTCCTCTGCTTTCAGGCTGGTCATTTGTAGGTA
The DNA here is from genome assembly GCA_007922175.1 of Pelusios castaneus. Classification (NCBI taxonomy): domain Eukaryota; kingdom Metazoa; phylum Chordata; order Testudines; family Pelomedusidae; genus Pelusios; species Pelusios castaneus. The sequence continues at coordinate 4,498 of VOCT01075965.1, forward strand.
GAAATTGGAGCTGTTCTTGGAGGCTGTGAGTCGCCCCCTTATTGTGGAAGAATAAAACTCGCTCCCTGGTTTCCAGTAGTGGATCAACTACTCGAGCCCCTTTCCAGGCTCCTGTCTGACCCAATCCGTGTAATAGTCGGAGACCGAGAACCCGCTTACGGCGCATTTTAGCTGAGAGGATTCTCCCGGCTTCTTCACTTCTGGACCCGACTGGGCCGGAATAATCTGTGAACTGGCCCCTGTGGGAAAAGGGGCAGAGAGAAGGGACCAATGAAGGAACCAGCCACATGACACACATTCTCCTTCAGTTAACAGAAGAAGCGTAACAATTAAAGAATATTACAAAACACTTGTATATCTCTGTAGAAAACCAGCAAGGTGTGCCCACTTCTCCGGGGGATTTATGAGGAGCAAATACCTTCCAGAGCTGTCAGAAGGAGAAGTAAAAGGAGCCAAAATCTCATTGTGCCTGGTATTGGACGGGAAAGTCCTTAAGCGAGTAGTTGGTAACGGCACAGACACAGGGGGCTGAAATGTGTCTGTCTGGGTTTTGCTGGGACAGAGAGAGATTTAAACAGGAAGAAGTCACCGGTATTTGCATATTCCGGTTCTTATAACAGACACACTCCCTCCCTGAATGTCACATTTACTTTTCGTGGGTTAATGGCAATCACAGATGAGGGTATGGGTAAGTATTTTTCTTGTTTTGGTCTTCCCCCAAAGTTCATAAAACTCAGTGGGACTCTTCCCTTTAACTTCTGTTCACATTCCCTTCTTCACTTACATGTGTGTATTCTTCCAGTCACAATCTGTATTTCACAGGTCAGCTAAGAAAGTTGTTAGAAAATAAGATCAACAAAATAAAAGAGCCAAAGTTTACCTTGTACTATCACATCTGCTGCAGATGATAACATTTCATCTGGCACTCTACTAGCCGTAACACTACATAAACGTACAGTAATATTTGCCATCTCTCTGGTTATGGTAGTTGTGGGACCGCCCATGTGACAAATTGGAAATACTGTTGGAATTTTCTTTGGGTGTTATGTGCAGTGCCTCAGTTTCCCCTGCTTTTCAACTCATGTGATGGGATCCAGGTGTTTGATTATTACAGGGACCAGTGGAGGGCAAATGAGTCTTCCCCAGTCACAAAAAGGCACATCTGTTCAGGAACCGCCCCTCAGTCCAACCAATTCACACATGTTATGGCAGATCAAGACCAAGGAGAGTGTCCACCAAGCCTGGAACGAAGACAAAGGACTGGGGAGCAACTAAGAGAGAGAACGGAGCAGTGCCGGGGTGTGGATCTATGAAAGTAGGCACACAGAGCATGGCTCGTGTTCCCCTCAGTTCTCTGCTGTAACCCCTAGTGAATCTGCTATCAAGTCTTTCTAGCCCTGATCCTGAGAGCTAATAAAGCCTTTTGACTTTCACGCTCACTGAAAATCCATTCTGCATGGAAAGTGGGGTCTGGGGCTCTTTGACCTGTGGAGGAACTCCCTTGGCCTGTTTATGGGGAGGGGGTTCCATGGGGGGTCTTAAGCATGATTACTGAGAGACTTCATCACAACCTGTTGCCAAAGGATCTCTGCATCTCACTTTAAAAAACAAAACAAAACCTCACAGAATACACCGATTTGATTTATTTTAACAAAGCCAGGATCCAGGCACCAGGAGGCAGATTTTTAAAGGTATTTATTTGCCTTGAAATGAAGGAAGGCACCCAGTGGGATCAACAAAAGTGTCTAGGCCTCTAAAACCTCCTGATTTCAGTGGAGTTAGGGAGCCTTCTAAATTTCACCAGGTACACTTGTTCTTCTTTGGAAACCTAAATGCCTTTTAATATCTGGCTCCAAGTGACTTGCCCAGGCTCACACAGAAAAACCAATATGAAAACAATAGTATTTAGAAATGTTTTCATCTACAGCTCAAAGGAAGAAGGCAAACCTTCCTTAGAGCTTCCTCTCAAAGTCACTGGATTTCACCTGTATTGGATATGAGTGGGACTTCAGGATCTCATTTCTGTGGTTGCTTTTCTTTTTGGAAAATTTCCTAGTAACTTTTTTCACAGCTTTGATTTCAGGGGGTGTTCCACAGTCAAAGTATACCTGCTGTTTCTCTGCAACTGATCAGAGCTTTTTTTTTTTTTTAAACACCCCAGAGCCCTGATTCAGTTTTGTCTCCTCATTGCTGCCTCCTCATTTTCAGTAGAAAAATGGGGTTCTGAAGCCCTATTTTCATTTATATGGTAAATGAAAGCCAAAATAAATATTTTGGAGCATTCTATATTTATTCATTTTAACTGGGATGTGAAAAAGGCCATCTTTGGTGGGAAAATTACTAAAATGAAAAAAATAAGCAAGGAAAAGAAACAAACTATCAAATTATTAATTATTATTATTATTATGAAAGAAGAAGAAGGAAACAAACTTGGTGGGTTCCAAGGGCCAGTACTGAGAGATCTCTCTTTCTGCTTGAATAGCTCACTGACAGTGGTAACCCTAAGCACAGCACGTTTTATTTAGGAAGGTGCTAGCCTGCCCCAGAATGGATTAAGGGTCAGCAACCCAAAAGCTAAAAAGAGCCATTTAAAAAAAATCATTCTGTAGCCAAGTGTTTTGAGAGCCGCAGTTGGTATAGCCTCCTGATGAGGGGAGCTGGGCCACAGCGTGAAGGAGGGAGCCCAAAGCCTTGCATGGGCTGAACCTGTGGCCTGTGTTATACAGGAGGTTGGATCAGTTTATCACACTGCTCCCTTCCCGCCCCTACCTCTATGAATCCGTGACAATCAGGGAGACTGTGTGCTCAGAATTTGTCCCCTGGAGAGGAAAGAAAAAGGAAGGGTCCCAGATAAGACTGGTCCATCCTTTGTAGGAACTTATATAAACAAACTGTTCCTCAGTAAAATAAAAGATTAAGACGAGGGCGAGGAAGGGTTTGCTGTAGCTCTCTCGTTTTTCATAGCGGATCTCATTTTCACTTACAGACCTGTCTATCTACCTAATCTTTTGGTGATAAAATACCCTCCAAAGCCGCTGCAATGATCAGTAAATGGAGCCAAACTCTCATTCTCTCTGGAGTTGGAAGGGAAAGTTCTCACGGTGGTTGGCCGGTCACGACACGGACACTGAGGGTTGAGGATTGTCTCTCCGGGTACAGCCGGGGCAGGGAGATGGACAGATTAAAAAGGAAACTGTCGGCCTTATTTGCATATTCCCCATCTTATAAAAGAGATACCCATAATATCTTAGAGCAAATTTAGGTTTTTACTGTGAAGTTAAGAAAGGCTCAGACTCACCTTCTCACAGTGGGGGATCGAACAAAATTGCATTTGAGCTTCCTTCTTTAATTTATGGAGGTCAAATTCATCTCTTCTCTTCCACTTCCCTAACTCCTAAAATTTATTCACGCCCAGAAGACTCATTCTAACCGTCACCTGGAAGCGTTTCTCAACCTGAAATTGAAGGTGTCCTTTAAAATTTACACGAGTCCAAAATCTGATCACATGTGTGTATTCTAATCCGGATTTGAAATATTAATTCTCATTTTACGTGTATATCCTGAATTTAATGCTTAAGTGCTGACTCTAACGATAAGGGAAAACTATTTCCCTACTTTTAATACAAATAATTGTCCCCATTTTATTTTATTTTTTAAATCTTTCTACTAGGAAGGGGTAAGTGACCTCTCCAAATTCACCCAACAATTTCCTGGCAGAGGTGATAACAGATCCGAGGTCCCATGCGCCCGGGACTTGACCCTCACGTGAAAGCGCATCTCCCACAGCTGGGTGTAGATAAAGCTGATAGAGCAGCATTTTCCACTGATTTAGTGTTTTCACTCAGTGCTTCGTAAAACTGTTTTCAGGACAAACCGCAGGGCAGCGACTTCGGATTTAGAGCTAAATTACCGAGAAGAGAAAATGCTCCGTTCTCTTCATGTTTGAACTTCAAACACACAGTACTTGCACTTCTGGGTCTGTTTGTGTTTATTTATGTTTGTGTTAGAGTTTTTGTGTGTTTATATATATAGATGAATTTATCTGTCGTGTGTGATTGCTCTGGCTTTTTTGCATTTAGCCATAGTTTTTTTCTGGGCTGATTATTTATGTGTGTATGTATGTGTTTGTGTGCTTCCTCTGTATGTGTGCTTGTGTATTATTTTGTATGCGCCTCTGGTTTGTTCGTGTGCCAAGAATAAAAAAAGACCATTCGGGGTGACGATAAATCTTTCCTTCCCAGTGTCTGATACTCACAGGAATTCCAGGGTGAGTAAATTAAAGAAAACATGAACCTCTAGTGGTCTGCAAATAATGATAGTCTGCGATACTTTCTCAGTGCTGCTCCCATCACTGTGTGCTCTGCAGCCTGCGGCTGGTCAGCACCCTCAGCTGTGCGCCCATTTCTGATTTGCCTGCAGGGAAGGTTTTTGCATGAGCCCACACCGGCTTCCCGTCTCTGTGTGTATCTCTTGCGCAGTAATACACGCAGTGACAGGAGTCTGTGAATTGTCTCCTCTGGTGTAGACTGGGCAGGGAAAGAGGGAGATTTAAAGAGGAACTTGTCCCCGCCCTCATCTGCATATCCGCCTCCTTATGAATCACTCATGAATCCTCACTTAAAGAGCTCGATTGTCCTGCCTGGGGATCCAGAGAGCTGCACCAGAAAGTGAGGAAGGATCACTCCGGAGTTAAGGCCATCACCGGGCACTCTTGTCTTCCCAGGCTGGTTTCCCTGCTTTGCCCCAGACATCGTACGTTACTGGGGGCAGATCCCCTGGGACCGTGTCGGTCTCTGTATGGAGGCATCGAGCGGGATTTTCTGTAGGACTGAGGCGTTCAACTCCCAGCGCTGCACCTCAGTTCTCAGGCTGTGAAATGGGAATAAAGGGACTTTCCTACCTGGCTGGGGTGTGATGATAATGTTGCAGGTGGACGCCTGAAGACAGGCAGGGGCTAGCAACAGTGTGTTCGTTGCCCTGAGTGCGCAGCACCAATAATCACACCAGGGCGGAGAAGCACACTAAGATTTATTTGAGCTCTCAAGCAGGCACACGGAGACAGGCACGTCTCAAAGCATGCGCCCCTCCCACTTGGTTACAGTAACTTTTATATAGTTTTTTTGGCTGTGTATGTGAAAAGTTCCCACTGCACCCTCCTCTTTGGGTGAGAACCAAACTTTCAAGGCTGTGTTATAATTACAAGCAGAGACCGGCTGAGACTGGTACTGTTATTTCATTATAGGGAACAGGTTATCAGTTCCTGCAACCAGGGAACTTCCTTATATGGGGCTGTTGTTGGGATTGTTGGGTGCCAGTTATGTCCCAGCTGTGTCCGAGTCTGGAGCGAAGGGGATTCATCAACATTGTGGCCTTCCACCCCCCCCCCCCAGTTACCCAGTGCGCAACCCCAGACACAGCCAGGGGCATCAACAATAATGAATGCAATATAAGTCCCAAAGTGCTCAGATAGTATGGGGAATGAGGTGGGACAGAGATATAGGTAAGACAAACACATGTGTGTCACTGTAAGAAAGAAAGAAAGAAAGAAAGAAAGAAAGAAAGAAAGAAAGAAAGAAGGGACCGGGCAGAGCGATGGCGGCCAGCTGTGCCCCCGCCAGGGGATCCAGGACCAGCTGGGGTTGAGACCAGAAATTTGGGGCCGGGTGCAGCAGGAGCCTGATTCAGCCCTGGCTGGCCGCCTCGGCAGCCTGATCGGGACCCTACCCGGCTACCAGATCGGGCCCAGGGGTGAACTTAGGCCCAGGCTTCAAACCCAATTTGGGGGCAGCAATGCAGTGGTAGCCGAGGCCCCTGAGGGATGGGGGGAGGGTGCGGCCCAGAAGAAGGAAGCACTGGGGAGGCAGTCAGCTGCAGCCCGGCTGCCAGTTCCTAGCCGGCGGGGGCATGGCCACTTGAAAAGCCGGCCGGGGATTGGGAACCCCTGAATTTCGAGTATTGTCGTGGGCCGCAGGAGGTAACTCCCCGGACTTAATGTGTGAGACCCTTAGGCCTAAAGTGTCCTCCCTCTTCCCATTCCAGGATTTGATCCAAATGCAATTGGACTATTCACTTTGCACAGTTGCAGATATGTTTAGAAGACAGGCTAAATCTTGGCCAGTGGCTGTTTTACAAAATATATGGCCTAACTCAACTAGTAGCTCTGGGTATGGTGCAGAAATCACTTACTGAAATTCTGTAGCTTATGCTACACCACAGGACAGACAGGAGGACCATTCTACAGGTCAAATGAAGATTTATCTGATTTTGCTGATTCATGTAATACCCACCTATAATATGTGCCATGTATATGCCTAATAAATATTACATTGAGAAGGAAAGTGAAAATGCATCAAACCAGTCTACTAACAGCATTACTGTAGGGTCTAGGCGGCTGCAATAAGAGAAACAGACATGAGGCTGCAGGTTCTAGAGATGAGAATTCTTTAGAAGAAGTCAGGGGTAAAGTGTAATGATTTTCAGAGCCACGGGGAAGTGGAAGGGAGAACGGAATGTGACAGTGTACAGAACTGGCAACAATCAAAAAGACCAAAGTGATGGTAACACTGTAGAAGACACAGATGATAGGATAACAATAGTGCAAATATTAGGTTCACTCAGTCCTAGAGGCAGACCATCAGCTGAAGCCTGTAAACTTACTACAGAGAATACCTTCCAATGTATCCCTGGCAGGTCTTGCCCACATGCTCAGGGTCTAACTAATTGTCATATTTAGAATGGGGAAGGGATTTTCCCACAGGTCCGATTATCAGAGACCACAGGGTTTTTCACCTTCCTCTGCAGCATGGGGCAGAGGTTACTTGCAGGTTTATACCAGTGTAAACAGTGGATTCTCTGTAACTTGAAGTCTTTAAACCATGATCTGAGGTCTTTATACAGCTACCTGTAAAGATATCTAGGGACCAGGACAAGAAAAAGAAGCCCTATAATATTTGTCCTTTAGGTAAAAGAATATGACATCATTTCATTTTATTTACTGCTGACCTCTGCAGTTCCTTGGGAATATCGCACCCTTCTCCAAATCGGTTTTTGTCCTGACCATAATAGCTTTTTGCCCACCGTGGGATTCTCGAACAATAGTACAGAGCGGTGTCCTCAGGTCTCAGGCCAGTCATTTGCAAATAGGCCCGGTTTAGGTGATTGTCTCGGGAGATAGTGAGTCGCCCTTTGAATGGCTGTGCGCAGTTCGTGGTACTTGAAGCTGGATTTATTTCCCCTATCCTCCAGTCCCTTTCCAGGCGCCTGTCTGATCCATTGCATCCAGTAGTCGGTGAAAGTGAACTCAGAAGCTTGACAGGAGAGGCGCAGAGAATCTCCTGTTTTTTTTACATCCCCTCCTGACTCCATCAACTGGCGCTGTGAAAAAGCACCTGAAAATAAAGACACAGTGAGATTCAGAGAGACACTGGCTCCTGTGAGACTGTTACAAAACCTAGCGTCTCTTCAGGAGATAACATGTACCTGTGACAGCTGTTTCGAGGAGAAGGAAAAATGCCCACAGTGTCATGTTCCCGAGTGCGGAGAGCTCTCAGGGCGTTTGGCTGGGCTCGGAACCCCAGAGCTTCAAGCTCCGGGGAATCGCTGGCTTAAAACAGGAAATGTAAGAGGATAATTTGCATGGATAGCTCTATATAAGAGAGATATGAATGCGATCAGAAATTATTTGTGCTTCCCCTATGACTTACTCAATGGGGTCCATAGATTCTCTATGGCCCAACGGGGCCCTTTGGATCATTTACTGTGACCTCTTCTATGGCACAGGCCAAAGAACTTCCCTCTAAAAATCCTAGAGAACATATTTTAGGGGAAAAGCCCAAACACCCAATCTAGACCTTAAAATTAGCAGTGATGGAAAAGTCACCAGGAGACTTGGTAAATTTTGCCAATGGATAATTCCTCTCATGGTGTAAAATTTAGCTTACGTCCGTCCAATATGATTTCATGGCTTAAATTACTTACTGGTTGGAGGGCCCATAGGCAGATCTTTGGGGCATTAAAGCCCTTCCAATACTGAGGAATTAAATGGTTCATAAGCTTTGTATACAAATCTCTGCCAAGGGTTGAATAATTTAACCTAGGGAAAACAAAGAATGCCAGTTCCAAGTGAGTAGGGTAAGTGTGGGAAATTCCTTTGATCCCTACTCCCCCCCCCACCTTCCCTTTGCTTAATTTGTCTCCTTCACCCATTGAACTCTTTCTTTCTGTTCTCTTACTCTCTCACAGAGGGAGAGACAGATTCTGAAAGCCTACATTTTGCCTATGCAAACCAGTTGTGTCCTCTTGTGCCTGTCTGTCATGAATCTGACACGTATCAATCACTGGGGATGAAATCCAAGTTCCATTGAGCCAGTGGGAGTTTTGTCTGTGACGTGAATGATGCCAAAATTCACTCGGTGGCCATTATTTGGCAGCTCAAGTAAGTAGCGAAGGTAACTGCGCTGGAATGGAGCATTCAGCCTGCACCGGCCCTCGCCTTGTTTTCTTTTGTGATACTTGTCCAGGCCTGGCTCCTTCAGAGACCGCACGTGAAATGGATCCCCTGCACCTTTCTTTCTAGTAAGCTGCCTAACTTTTTCCATGTGGTAGAAGGTAGGAAAATGATGTGCTGCTACCTTCTGACTCTGCTTGTGAGACAA
>VOCT01075966.1:0-11558 GCA_007922175.1 Pelusios castaneus
TGTAACAGCAAATCAAAATAGGTGTTAGGATTCAGAACACTGGGGAACAGCACATAGAGGAGGGGGAGGTCAAATCACTTGTTGTAATGCGAGAAAAATCCATAGTCCCTGTTTAACCAGGTTTGATTTGCTGTTACAGCCTGACCTGATGCTATGTCATACACTCCCCTGCACTTAATTTCCTCCCACTCTGTAACTTTCCTATCTTCAAAGCGTCTGACGAAGTGGAATTTTCTCCCACGAAAGCTCATGCGATAAATAAATCTGTTAGTCTTTAAAAGTGCCACAGGACTCTGTTGTCTTTCTACAATAGACTAACACGGCTACCCCTTTGGAATTTCCCTAAATTCAGACAGTGTCACACCGTGCCCACATGCCCTGCCCTTTGGTGGGCATGCCAGGCTCCCCCTGTGCCCCCTCCAGCAGGGAGGGCATTGGTGTAGTCCTGGGGTAGCCCTAAGTCGACTTAGGGCTATCCCAGGGCTACACTGGCTTAATTCGACTTAAAAAAGTCGAATTAAGCCTTAGGTCGAGTAGAAAGGTGATTTAATAAAGTCGACTTAATTTTCATTAAGTCGACTTAATTTTCATTAAGTCGACTTAAGCAAAGTGTAGTGTAGACGCAGGGCACATTAAGTCGACTTAAGCCAAACTTAAGTCGACTTAATTTACCAGTGTAGACGCAGCCTCTCTGTCCTCACAGACATTGCTTACATCTCTTATATCATCATATCTTCTGATTTTAGAGGCAAAAATAAGGTTTTCCTACTTTTTATTCCTCCTAACTCTACAAAGCCAACACAGCTATGGCAGGGCAAGTCAGAATCTAGTCTAGCTTGTGCCTTCTCAGCAGATTTGTTCATGGAGTTCCACTGGCAAGGCCAATCAAATAGTGCATCCCCACTTGTGACAAAGGGGATGGCATGGGTGCCATTAAGGGCAGAATCTGAAGGCAGGAGGAGCTGAATTTGGCATGAAGAATTCTTATTGGCCATGATGCGTGGGGAGAAAACACCCCAGCTCAGAAGCTAGGGAAGTTAGAAAAACTGAGCACATTTGATCTGGAGTCCTTAAGACAAAAGAAAAATGGAACCCAAAAATCACATTTGTTACAGTCACTTTTCAGAGTATAATTTCGTTTTGAAGTTGCATGAACATGGGCTTTAGCATTTAATTCTTTAAGGTTAAAACTGTTTAGAGTCAGTTCTGAAAGGCTTACCTTGATCAATTTCCTGCTCCAGGAGTTAGGCCACTGAGATCAGTGGCCCTGTTCTTGGAGTTGTGGGGCCTAAAGACAGAATTGTGCTTGTGCTTGCTCTTGCTCTTTTTCAGCATTAGCTATATTGACTCCATTTTACTATTTTGTATAACCATTAGCTGTTAAGCCCCTTGAAGATTAAGCTGTTAGGCCCCTTGAAGATTATTTTTTTACTATATATCCTTAGCTACCAAACCCCCAGGCGGGTTGCTTGTTCTGCTGAAGATATAAGCGATGTGCTGCTATCTAGGCATAGACACATAACAGAAAGTGTCTGCGGTCAGATCAACATCTGGACCTGTCAAGGATGAGTTGTGACCATAACGTCAGATACGCTGTAACCAAAGAGTATAACTGTACTGCTTTTCCCGCTTGTTGTTGTTGCCTTTGTTTCCCCTTGAGGGGTGCAGAGACAACCTCGCGGCCGCGATAATAAACAAGAGCTCTTTTCTCTCCTTCAGTCTTGTTGGTCAGTTTGTAGGGAATGACATTTCTGGTGGCAGCGGTGGGATTGGAGGCTCCGTGGACTCGTCGAGGAATCGCCCGAGGCGCCATCTCTCGCTTTATGAGAACAGCGGGCACTTACTGGCAGGCCCACTGACCTCCCGATCCCGAACCCGAGACTGAACGAGACAGGTGTGGTGCAGGAGGGAGTGCACCAGGAGTGGTTCGAGGGAGGACCACAGGGAAGACCGAGGCCTCGGCAGGTAGGCAGCCCAGTAGGAGGCTGCCAGGAACTCCGGGACAGCCCGGGACGCCGTTGATCATATCCCACAGAGTAGATAAGTATGGTTCTGTGTGTGTGATTTCTCTTGGTCAAAACAGCGGTAGCAAAGGTCCTGCTTCGGGAGATTGTCCCCCGGTTTGGAATCCCCCGAACTCTTAGCAGTGATCGAGGCACCCACTTCACGAGTCAGGTCATCCAAAACCTGGGAAAAGCATTACAAATCCAGCTCAAATATCATTGTGCCTACCACCCCCAGGCCTCTGGGGTTGTGGAAAGATTGAATGGTTCTATAAAAAATCAGTTGGCTAAACTGTGTGAACACCCGGGACTCAAATGGCCTGAGGCTCTACCCATTGTCCTTATGAATTTAAGAGCCTCTGCCAACCGAACCTTCAGTCTAACACCCCATGAAATAGTAATGGGAAGACCGATGCGAATTAATCCCTGTCTTGGCCACTGCCAGCTTCCCTTGGGACAGGCCGATGATATCCTACTGTCATGTTTAAAGACTCTCACCTCCACATTGCAGCAAAAACACCAACAGGTTCGAGCAGCACTGAAAGAGCATCAGCAGAGCTCTGAACCTCCTGGAGGAGCTGGCCCTCCCTTGCCGGGGGATTGAGTGTTTGTCAAGGTGCACCTGCGCAAAAACTGCCTCAGACCCCGGTGGAAGGGGCCGCACCAGGTACTGTTATCTACTCCCACAGTGGTCAAGGTACAAGGAAACAGCAGCTGGATCCACTTATCCCATGTGAAGACTGCACCTGTTCCCACGGAAGCAGCGACACCCGTGACTCCTCGGATCCTTCAGGTACGGCGGGGTGAAGCCATAGACAACGAAGCCCTGAATACTGGACCAGAAACCATCCATGGCTCCCAAGATGGTGAAACTATTGACAACGAAATCCAGAAGAGCTGCCCTGGCAGGCCAACCAGGTTCCAGGGTTATAGGGGTCAGCCAGCGTGACCATTCCCACATTTTTTTCCTCTTCCCACACTCACTACCCTTCAGGGGGCCCTGGAAATAGGATGTTGAAGGGTGAAAAACTGGGGATTGGGCTTGGAATCGTGCGCATAATGGCAGGGATCCTTATTCTATTCTCACTATGTATACCGGGGGCAGGAGAACAAAACTCAGTCACCCGTAATGAAAACAGCTTACTTGAGTGGACTCATAGGCTGGCTACTACCCTAAATGCTTCCAATAGGTGGGTCTGCCAGCCTCCTCCTCCTCCGAGTACCTCTATGGGCATCCCCCTCCACCCAGAACCCCTTAATACCTTGGATATGACCCTCAATATCATGCCATGGGACCTCCATAATCACTCTATCCAATGGGGAGAGGAGGAAAATGAAATAATTATTGTATATGATACACCAGGACTTTTATGCTTTACTGCCAACCGTTCAGTACCCAATGCCAATGCCAGCTGGGTGGGAGATAGTCGATGCGATTTCACCTCCTATTGCTCTCCTGATTCTTGCTGGTGGAAATCCCCCCGAGGCAAGGTATTTAACAGTGTAAACCGTGCCTATAGATGGGAGCCCCAAAACACGCTTCCCCACGGTGGGAAATATAGCAATACCACCACCTACCGTGAATTTGTTAATACTCTTTGTAAATCCTTGTTCCACCAAGCTAAGGGAACTGTTGGTGATTACCCCTGTACAGAAGCTTTCCAGTGCACCCCTCTCAACAGCACCCAATCATACTTATTAGGTGACCCTCGTGTCTTGCTGGAATGCAAGCATTTAAATCGTTCTGCCATGCACAACCTTGACTGGGGAAATTGTGCTGTGGTTGATGGGGGCTGGTTCGATATCAGGGAGATCACTAAGGGCAGGGAGCTCTCGCTCACCCCTGATACCATTTGCTCTTTAGGATGGTTCCTCCCCTTCGAAGGCCCCTATGATTTCCTGTTCACTCCGGTACCCCCAAAGGGGCCCAGGGCACTAAAGGGCCACTATTTTGTATGTGGGCATAAAGCCTACAAGCAACTTCCTGCATTTTGGTATGGCACCTGTAACATTGCCAGACTATGGCCAGCTGTCAAGGTGCTCAAACATGCCCCCAGTGGGGTCCATATTCACACGGGTAGCGCTAAAAGACACCTTTACACAGGAAAGGCAAAAAGGCCCAGAAGGCGCCCCCTAAGGTCCATAAGAGATAAAACTTCTAACTCGTATATCCTAGGTATGGGCACAAGTAATACAGAGGGGGAAGGGGAATTCAACAAATATGCCCAGTATATGGGCCGAGAAGAAGCCCACTCTTGGTTAAAAAGTGTGAACCCCCTTACTGAAGCCAAATACTCCGGGTCCGCTGTTTTCCCTTGGGTCGGAGTGGTGGTTGTGGGTCGCACTGTGGTTTGCCTGCAGGCCCTCCTGGAAATCTTGGCCAACGAAACCTCAGATGCCCTTAGGGCCTTGGCTGAGGAGCAGCGCCAAATTCGCTGTATGGTCCTGCAAAACCGCCTGGTGTTGGATTATTTACTAGCAACCCAGGGTGGGGTGTGTGGCTTGGTAAGTGGAACTTGCTGCATGTACATCACTGATAACTATGAGCTTGTTATGCAAAAAGCCAATTTTATCCAGACAGCGGCCAAGGCTGGGGGAAGAGCAGTAGATTGGTGGGCCTGGCTCACATCCTGGATGCCAAATATCGGAAGTTGGGGACAAAAAATATTGTTAGCCCTCCTTGCGGGCCTTGCTGTTCTGGTTATGCTGTCTCTCTTCATATCTGTTTTAATAGCTATATGCAAAGGCCTTATAAGTAAACTGGTTAGAACCCCTGCACAAATGTTTGTTTTCAAACACACCCCCAATGGAGGAGAAGAAATTTTTATGCAACAGGGAGTCCCCAGTAGAGGAGGGGAGACTCTCATGCAACTGGAGCACGAAAACCAAATGTAATTGATTCTTTAGAGAATCAAAAGGGGAGAGATGTGGGACCTCAAGACAGAATTATGCTTCTGCTTGCTCTTGCTCTTTTTCAGCATTAGCTATATTGACTCCATTTTACTATTTTGTATAACCGTTAGCTGTTAAGCCCCTTGAAGATTAAGCTGTTAGGCCCCTTGAAGATTATTTTTTTACTATATATCCTTAGCTACCAAACCCCCAGGCGGGTTGCTTGTTCTGCTAAAGATATAAGTGATGTGCTGCTATCTAGGCATAGAAGTGACCACACATAACAGAAAGTGTCTGCAGTCAGATCAACATCTGGACCTGTCAAGGATGAGTTGTGACCATAACGTCAGATACGCTGTAACCAAAGAGTATAACTGTACTGCTTTTCCCGCTTGTTGTTGTTGCCTTTGTTTCCCCTTGAGGGGTGCAGAGACAACCTCGCGGCCGCGATAATAAACAAGAGCTCTTTTCTCTCCTTCAGTCTCGTTGGTCAGTTTGTAGGGAACGACAGAGTAAATGACTACTCAGAATGGCGGAACTGGGTACTTAGAAGGTTCTCTAGCATTGGGTTGAGCCCTACAAGTATTTAATTTCTTATAACTCCTCCCAGGAGGAAACAGAGAAGCTAATAGCTCTTCTCCCCCACTTATATTTATGGCAAGGATTTCAGTGATAACAGTCACTCTTGAAGAAATGTATTTCTTTGTGTGCGTGTCCATTCTGCATCTTGTTCTCAAAATTTGCTCACTGGAGACCAGTAAGAGATTCTTTTAAAAGTTACACTTTGCTTGTGCATATTCTTTTAACATTGAATTATATTGTGCATTTTTATATTAATTATACAAACGTGTTTAATCTGATCATTTGTAATATTTTTTAAAAATCAGTCTTTTTGTATCAAAATAACTGTTATTTTATAATTTTCTTCTATAGGTCTCTGAATAATAGATTGAGAATTTTAATTTTCTTTTACTAAGATGGTTAGTCAATGAGGGTGAAACTTCCTATTAAATATAGAATGCTAAATGAAAATCACATAGTTCTGATTAAATTCTGACAAGGTGGGTGAGGTAATATTTTTTATTCAACCAATATTTTTTTTACCTCACCTACCTTGTTTGTATAATATCCTTGCACCGACATAGCTACAACCACATGAAATTCTTACAGGTAATTAAATTGTGTATGCTCATATAGTTTACTAGCAGCATCAAATTCTGACTTTCTAGTAACTTCTCCAGCACTTTTTTATTTCACTACATGTTTAACGAAAACCCTTCTTGTCAATCATATGTATTTTTTTCTTCACAACCATACCCAATTATACTAGACTGTTATCCAAATATTTTTAAGAAAGAAGCAATTCCTGAACCAGACTGACCACTAGCATTGACTCGGCAATTTCTTTTCTGAACCTGACAAGCATAAATGATTGGAACGGAGAAAATAATTTTTTACAGATAAGTTCTCATCCTAAAAAAAGATGAAATGATTTAAAAGAGAACTAAGAAGCTTTGAAAGAAAATGAATGATATTTTAAACAATATATGTTTCTAGAAAAATGCCCAATTTATTTCCTTAGCTATTCTGGGAGCCATATACTATTCAAATGAATATTAGGATGTTAGGATCTGATTCTGATCTCAGTTATCCCAGTGCAAATATAGAGCGACTCCACTAAAATTAATGAAGCTAGATCACAATCTGATCTCATTTACATTGCTACAAATCCCGAGTAACTCAAATGAAATCATGGGAACTATATAGAATATATAGTACGATAAAAGAGAACAAAATCTGAGTGCATCATCTAGTAGAGTCTGTAGTTGATCCTGTGATTGATAAATGAACCTTTCCATCTGTGAAACACATAGGGTTTTGTTTTTTGTTTGTTTTTTAGTTTACATTGAAGTTTAAACACATTTAAACAATATCTTCTAGAAAATTATTTCATATCTCTAACATTTCTGTGAGGAGTATTTTATACCTAGTTGTTGATTAAATTGCATGTCTGAAAGGTAAATGTAAACTGCTTACAGTCTGTGCCATAGCAAGGTTCACTTTATTCTTTCACAGCTATAGTATGAGTCAGATTTTCAAAGATATTTAAGTGCCTTGAGGTGCCTAATGGAATTTTAAGTGTTTAAAGTGTTTAAGCAGGTTAGGTTCCAAACTCACTTTGACATTAGAGGGAGGAAGGTACCTAACTTGCTTATACATTTTGGAAAATTCTAGTAGGCGCCAATCTGCACGTTTAGGCACCCAAATAACTTTTTTAAAAAATCTAATCCTAAGTGCATTGACTCAGGCTATGTACACACGATCAGATTAAAGCGCAACAAGGCAATCGCGCTACAAAACTCACGTGACCTTTATTGCGGGACAACGCGTACACACGTTGCTCCCTGCAACGCAACAAAATTACACGCATTATCGCGGTTGAGCGCAATGACTTCTGGGCACCTATCCCATCGTTCCATTTTCCCTGAATCGGCGTTATGAATCATGGGATGAAGGAAAGGAACGCAAAGCGCCATGGGTAAACTCTCAGTTTCCCATGGTGCTTTGTGTTCCCCTAGCGTCTTCCTCGTTGCCAATAGCAACTCGCGCCTATTTTCAACATTGCAGTGACGCAACGCACCACTTGCAATCAATCGCTACAGCGACAGCATGGATCCTGCTATGATCTCCATTGTCGCCTTCAACATTCTGAATACATCTCGGCTTGTTGCTCAGTACGCAATGAGCTCCGAGTCAGATGAGGACACCGAGGAGCAGGGGCTGATCGATGCCATGCAGAGCAACAGCACCGCGTTGCTCAGCTCCTTCACCGATCATCTGCACACGGTGCAACGCCGTTTCTGGTCGCGAGAGACGAGCACCGAGTGGTGGGATCGCATTGTTATGCAGCTGTGGGATGACGAGCAGTGGGTACAGAACTTTCGAATGCGGAAAGCAACCTTTCTGGAACTGTGCTCAGAGTTGGCCCCTGCCCTGCGACGGAAAGACACCAACATGAGGTCAGCCCTAACTGTGGAGAAGCGTGTTGCGATTGCTGTATGGAAGATGGCGACTCCCGACTGCTATCGGTCCGTTGCAAACCAGTTTGGAGTCGGGAGGACCACCGTCGGATTAGCCCTCTCACAAGTGTGCCAAGCCATCAATCGCATCCTGCTACGGAGGACAGTGACATTGGGCAATGTTCGAGAGATTGTGGACGGCTTTGCTGCCATGGGATTCCCTAACTGCGGGGGAGCCATAGATGGCACACACATCCCTATTTTGGCTCCAGACCATCTCGCGACGGAGTACATAAACAGGAAGGGCTACTTCTCCATGGTGCTGCAAGCACTCGTGGATCACAAGGGTCGTTTCACGGACATCAATGCTGGGTGGTCGGGAAAGGTGCATGATGCCCGCATTTTCAGGAACACTGGTCTGTACCGGAAGCTGCAAGGGGGCACCTTTTTCCCTGATCAAAAAATAACAGTGGGGGAGGTGGAGATGCCCATAGTCATCCTCGGAGACCCAGCATACCCACTGATGCCATGGCTCATGAAACCCTACACTGGGAACCTTGATCGCAGCAAGGAGCGGTTCAATTACCGATTGAGCCGCTGCAGAATGACTGTGGAGTGTGCCTTCGGCCGTTTAAAAGGGCGCTGGCGCTGTTTGTATGGGAGGCTGGACTTGGCGGAGGACCAGATCCCTGCCGTGATTGCGTCATGTTGTGTCCTCCATAACATTTGTGAAAGTAGGGGAGAAAAGTTTTCCCCTACGTGGGCTACGGAGGCACAGCGCCTCGAGGAAGCATTCGAGCAGCCAGCCACTAGGAGTATTAGGGTGGCACAAGGAGAAGCTGCTCGCATAAGGGAGGCACTCAGGGAGCATTTCAATGATGCCCTTCCCTAGTTCAGTTCCATGACGCATGAGGTGCACCTTAGGATCATTTCAATAATGTGTATAAATAAATGCATTCTTCAAAGTATTTGTTACTGTTTTTATTGAAACCGGAAAGATGGGGGTGGGGTTACAGGTTGGTGTAGCTCCGGGTCTCGTAAAAGTAGCTTGGGGGGGGGGGGCTGGATGTTGTCCTGTACCGGGGTGGAGGGTGGCCTTCAAAGAAATGCTTTGAGGGACTGCGGTGTGTGGGAGGCATACACGGCTGAACTGTCTGGAGTGGAGCCCGGACATTTATCGCCTGGGACTGCAAAGCTATCATGTTCTTTAGCAGTTCTGTTTGCTCCTTCATGACGCTTATCAGTTCGTCCCTGTGTTTCTGCCTCCTCTGCTGGGATTCCTCTCTCCAGGCTCTATTCTCCCTTGCGGATTCTTGTGTTGCTTTCAGCAGGTCGTTAAACATATCCTCCCTGTTTCTTCGAGAACGCCGCCTAATGTTTCTCATTCGGTCAGCTGGGGTAGACACCGGCCTTGTGAAGCTCAATTCTAATACAAAAATAACAATATAGACATTGTTAACACATAGCATAGATAGCCAATGTAACCTTCCAGTAGCACATTCCACTGGAAGGTACAGGGCGGTCAACACACTACGCTGCGCTGAAGCAGACAAGGTACATTCTAATAGACGGCTTACCGGGGGCTAAGAATCGGAAGAGGGCACACAGATGGAACCCAATATCCCTCTCCTCAGAGTGCCCCTTCCATCTAGAATACATCTCCTACATGCCGCCGGTAGCAGGCCGGGACCGTATGCTGCTGCACTGTGTGCTGCCATGGTTCCCAGGGCTGTGCTTTGCAGCTGGAGAGGCAGAGTGTCCGTCTTTGGGAGCGCAGACACAAACGCTCTCCCATCTAACCTGAGTATTAGGCTCTGGAGGTACATCGAGGAAACCTTTTCTGACCTAAATGCAGATGATTATTTTACAATCACTGCTTGTATTGATGCCCTGCTAATGAATGCAGAGTAAATAGCGTGCACAGCGGGGACCCGCAAGCACCCCCACCCCAGACAATGATATTTTAGCAGGAGCAGAGCTGAATGAAGGAGAAACTTACCTGAACCCCCCTCTGCCGCCTCAGAGAACAAGCTGCAGTTCAAGCCTTGGGTGGACGTCTCAGCGGGGCTGCTGAAGAGCTCCTGGCTACACGCGGTTGCGCTTTCCTCCGTGTCATCCTCCATCTCCTCCTCCTCCTCCTCCTCAACAACGTCCTCATCCTGCTCGGCTCTGGCAATCACCGGACGAGGAGGGGCTGAAGTGTCCACGGGACTTTTGGCAGTGGTTGTGGGGTCCCCGCTGAGGATGGCTTCTATTTCCTTATAGTACCTGCATGTTGCAGGCGCTGATCCAGAACGGCGGTTTCCCTCCTTCGCTCGGTGATAGGTAATTCTGAGCTCCTTCACCTTTGATCTACACTGCACTGTGTCTCTATCATGCCCTCTCTCTGACATGGCCCGAGAAATTATGCCAAATGTGTCATAATTCCTCCTGCTGCCGCGTAGCTGCGCCTGCACGGCAGACTCTCCCCAGATGCTGATCAGGTCCAGCACCTCTGCCGTGCTCCAAAGGGGTGCGCGTCTTCCACGGCGGGCCGCCATTGCTACTGATGATCGGAGCACAAACACACTCCACGAGGAAGAGAGCAGGAAGTGAAAGAGACTTGAAATTTGAAAATCCCGGGAATAAGTTCGGGGCAGGGCGGGGATAGTTTCGTCACGGCCACAGAGCGGGTGGGGGGAAGACCAGAGAGGACGACTTGGGAATGCTGGGACAGTTCCGGACTCCAGTCAATGCACGGTAAGCGTACACACGAGCTCAAACGCGCAATATATGATCCGCAACAGCTGTTACCACTCTCGTCGGAGTGGTTGTTGGATTGCGCGACAACAAGGCACTTAACGCGCAAGAGCCCTGTTGCACGTGTGTACGCCGTTGTTGCTATCGCGCGGTAATGAGCTTTAATGCGCGATAATCTGATCGTGTGTACAAGGCCTGAGAACATCCCCAAAGAGATTTGTACAAAGTCAGTTTTTGAGTGAGACAGTTATGTGAGAGAAGCTTGCACTGTGAGCTCTGCAGCTACTTGTTTTAATAAAGTGTTTTAAAAATGATAGATAATAATAGAGAAATCTTTCATTTAATTATGAATTGAGAAATTCATCCATGGGGGCAATCTACAGCCATCATTTTCCAGTGAGCTTCCTGGTGGAAATTATGTTGTTCATTTAGCAATCTATAATTAGCATCAACATGAACCTGTATTGAACCCATTTCTCCAGAGGTTCATTTGAGGATTTTATTAAGGTGCAGAGAGGGGGACTGTTCTCTGTGTGTTGTAAAGGATCTCTGGCTGATGCTACCTGTGGTGTATCCACTCTTGAAGTACCCAGAGTGCTCACTCCCCAGGGCATGACTAAGGCATGGTGGTGTTCAGCTGATTTCTATGTCTACGTCTATACTGGCAATTTAAATCGACTTAAGGAGGCTTACGTCGACTTATATTAAGCTGGGTCAACACTAGGTTTTCATTAAGTTTACTTAAGAAATTCTTTAAGTTGACTTAATGGAAGCTTAAATCGACTTAATAACTACCACTCATTAGTCAAATTCCAAAGGGGTAGCCGTGTTAGTCTATTGTAGAAAGACAACAGAGTTCTGTGGCACTTTTAAAGACTAACAGATTTATTTATCGCATGAGCTT
>VOCT01075968.1:0-15995 GCA_007922175.1 Pelusios castaneus
GTGGGGTCTGTGGGCCTCTCTGTTTTCTCCAAGTAATTCTCCCCATTCTCATCTCCTTTCAGAGCCCCTGGCCTGCAGCGTAGCCCCGCTGCACCCCAAGATCCCACTGAGCAGGAGGCCCCAACCTTTTCCAAACCAGGGCCCTGCGATGGGCTCTGCTCCCGGCACAGTTAAGCTGGGGGGCGATCAGCCAATTAAGCTGCAAAGGGGAAGCGACTTAAGCTGTGGGCAGGGAGTGAACAAGAAGAAAGCTCTTGGGGGAGGGAGCTCCTATACAGCCCAGGGGCTGGGCCCACTGGGGGGGCAGCAGGGAAGAAGCCCCCCAAGGAGAGTTAGGAGCTCCAGAGGCAGGGGTTAGCTACAGGCCTAGGAGAGAGGGGGCTGATGAGAAGGCTGATGAAGGAGAAGCTTAAAGAAGCGGGGCAGGAAGCAGCCCAGGAGGGGGGTTCGCAGCGTGACCTGCCCCAGCGACTGAGAGACGGGGTGGCTGCGATGGCGGAAGAGACAAAAGGAGGCGCTGTACTGCAGCTTGTCGCCAGAAGGGGGTGCCCCACTCAGCGAGTGACGATCATTGCAGATCCCGCGCGGTCCCCATTTGGGATATAACAAGAGCCCCCCCTCCCATGGAGCTCTGGGAGAAAGAGGGATTGTAGGGGAATGGGGTACTGTCCCTTTAAAAGGTTTGTTTGCCATCTGGTGGTGCTCACAGGGTTCTATGGCTGAAGCCCCCAGAGCCCCCACACGCGGCCAGGCCCCACATGGCTGGGAAACGGGGCTATTTGGAAATAGGGAATTTCCCCTATTGTGCAGTGATCAGTGACCCGACCGCATCCATTCCCTGACCCCACTGTGATCCCCAGAGGCAGGGCCCTGTGGGGTGAATCCACAGAGCCACACCACGTCTGCACTAGCTGCCGACCTGGCCTATGGAAGCCAAACCCAGAAGAGACCCACCTAGCCTGACCACCAACCGAAGCCACGGCCCCACAGGTCATGAATCCAGCCAAAAAGGTTTCTCCCCCCCACCCCATGCGGATTTTAGTCCTGGTGAGGAGTGCAACAAGGCAGGAAAAAATTCCTTGTTTCTTTGGCAGGAAACTGAACTTTGGCTCCATCGTTAAACACCTACGAGCAGGTTCACACGTGCCAACCTCTAGCGAAGGTCGCTGAGCCACAGAACCAGGAGCTGGGGAGCTTTGTCCTGGCTAGAGGCTGGGTTCCAATAAAGAGATAACAACCTACCACAAGAGGTGATGGAATCTCTCCCCTAGCTCAAGCAGGGGCAATGTGTGCCTTCAGCAATGCAGATCCTGGGTTTGATTCCTGCTCGTCACTTATGCTGGTTCTTTCATGATGACAGCGCCTTTAGCAGCTGCTTTGGGTTATATTTAGGGGTTCTAGGAGCAAATGGGTTTTTAGCTCTGCCATTGTTAAACTTTGGCCATTACAGAGTCCCCCGCTCCATCCCAGCCCAGTTTGCTTTGCAAAGACAATCTTCTCTCTCCTCAAAGCTCTGCTACAAGAAAGCATCTTGGGCCAGGTCCCGGAGCGAGCTCTGAGCACAGGTTATGGGGGATGTCTGCAGCGTCTAATGACATCCACAGCTGCCTGAGCTCGTGTGATGGTGAAGTCAAACAGGCAGCAGAAGAAGGAATTGAAAAGGTGGCAGGTCAGCTGGGCCCTGAAGGAGCCATGAAGGAGCGACTCCAGCGGGGTGCCTGCACCGATGGGCACCGCTGGAGAAAACCTTCCAACGACCGCACATGGCGCCCGCACACCTCCTTGGAATGGACGTGAGCCAGCACTCGGAGAAGAAGAGTCTTTGAGACCAAGAATTTAGCAAGATTCAAGGGGCGAGTGGACGTTTCTACGGGTCATGAGAACAGCTGAGTGATCAATGCTAAAGGTCACCAATGTTTGGGAAGGGAGATCAAAACTGCTTCTGGCTTGAGCTCATCTGAATATTAGAGACCAGGAATAGGGGCAGATTATGCCCAGCTCCCCCTGCAGGGCCTTTCCACCGCCCTCTGCAGCACCCGGTGTTGAACCGTTGGAGCTGGGATACCGGGGTAGATGCCGACGGGCCTCAGCTCTGGTCCAGGCTAGAGGCACCTGTATTTTGTGCAAGTGCCAGCATTGCACATCAGCCCTGCCAGCTCCATGGTTTTGGCTCTTTGGAGTCAGCACTGCTATGGAGGCAGATTAAACCCAGGAATCGCCTACTGGCTGCATCACACTGTACGATGCCTCCTCTGCCCTCGACCACTCGTCCTCTCAGCTCATCCTGAAAGCAGCCAGGCGGCACCGCCTTTCCAGAACCCTGCTTTATTCCAGAAATGACATTCAATTTTGGTTCCCCACCGCAGGCTTCTGACAGTCTGTGGCGGCTGGGCACGGAGCTTCCACCGTATTTATCGATCCTGTCCTGGAGGGTTCAGAGTGTGGTAGCGCCACAATCCAGTGTCCCGCGCTGCCAGGTGCTGTACGTGCCCCCAGCCAAAGAGACGGCAACTGCTCCAAAGCGCTTTCCCCCACACCTCCGACACGCTCCCGCTGAGCAGAGAGGAGGCTCCTGAAGAAGGGGAGCCAGGTACTGGGTTCTCAGTGGGGCAGTCAGAGCTCTCCATCCTCAGGTGTCCCGAGGCTTACAAACTCGCACCGAGTTGCAGGGCGATGTGAGACTGGGTGTCTCTAAGGGCTTCGGGATATGGAGAAATTGATGGGAACCGTTACCATGGCCTATCTCCCCATCCGGACACTCCGCTCTGGAATAATCAGTGCGGTTCCAAAGGGACCTGGTCTGTAAAAGCGATTGTGATCAATCCCCCCCCGTGGGCAGGCCCTGAGGATTCTGCCACACCGCTCCCGATACCAGCTGTCGCCATATAAACCCTGTGTTGCTGACTGGGCGAATGGCTGCGCTGATTCCTTTTTGGACCTAGATAGGCCCCAGAAGACTGGCTGCTGTTAACCCCCACGGTCCAGGGCTGGGTGCAGGAATGGTGGGGTGAGATCTCTTCTGGGGGAAACGTTTGAACGAAGGATTCCTGAGCTCTGCAAGTTCCCTGGATTCAGTGCTGTGTCCTCCCCTGAACGGCTGTGTTTCCATGGTAGGGGACAGGTAGGATTTGATACAAAACCCCAAACCACAACTATTGGCTGCACTTCGCAGAGAAGGGCTTTGGCACATGCCGGCCCCATTCTTCATTCACGCCACCGCGGCTGCATAAAGGGGGAGAAATGGCCCCCTTAGGAGACCCCATCACCTCCACGGCTTCCCTGTAAAGACTACTCCAAACAATAAGGGAAAAGGTGGATCGGGGCAGGGCCAGACAGCCCTGCCCTCTGACTATTCTCTACCCCCAAGGATCTGTGTGGGGCATGGCAGGGGTGCACTGTGCTGTGGCTATTCTCTCCCCCCCCCCCCCCGCCCGAACCTATGGGGGACAGTGCACTGAGCTATTTCCATGGTCCACAAATTCAGACTCCAAGGTCAGAAGGGACCAATATGATCATCCAGTCTGACCTCCCGCACAACGCAGGCCACAAAACCTCACCCACCCACTCCTGTAATAAACCTCTAACCTAGGACTGAGTTCTTAAAGTCCTCAAATCATGATTTAAAGACTTTAAAATACAGAGAATCTACCAGCAAGTGAGCCATGCCCAATGCTACAGAGGAAGGCGAAAAACCTTCAGAGCCCAACACAATCTGTCCTGGGGGAAAATTCCTTCCCGACCCCAGATAGGGTGATCAGTTAAATCCTGAGCATGTGGGCAAGTCACAACAGCCAGTCAAGAAAAAATTCTCTGTAATAACTCAGAACCCCCCATCTAATGCCCCTTCCCAGGTCCCTGGGATATGTATCACCAGTAGTAAAAAATGGACAATTGCCAAACGAAGCTGTCCCATCATATCATCCCCTCCATACATTTATCAAGCTCAGTTTTGAAGGTAACTGTGGTTTTTGTCCCCCACAGCTCCCTTTGGAAGGCTATTCCAGAACTTTACTCCTCTGATGGTTAGAAACCTGCGTCTAATTTCAAACCTAAATTCCCTGATGGCCAGTTTATATCCATTAGTTCTGGTGTCCACACTGGCGCTGTATTCAAATAATTCCTCTTCCTCCCTGATGTTAATCCCTCTGATGTATTTATAGAAAGCGAACGTATCCCCCTGTAGAAAGTGGAGTTTAGATGGGGGTTTATTAAGGGTATTTGCAATAGTTTTTAAGCATAGAGTTAGAACAGATTAGGCCCAAGTAAGGAACCAATTTTCAAAGGTCTCTGACCAGTAACAAACAACTTGCACCTATATTTGAACCTATGCCAAAAACTCAGGCCGTCACAATACCTAGAACTACTTTGCCGTCTCTATACCAAGAATTCGGCTGCCCACAGACTAAAAACTAGGACGCAAAGCGCCCGTCTGCAAAAGGTGTAAAAACGTCAGACAAAAGTGGGGGCAAGAGGGATTAAAACCCTATAAATATAGCCCCGCATCCCCAAAAGGGGGGTTAGCGATAAAGCTCTGTGATCTCATGATGCCCCGATCTCTGGGCTTGCCCTTGGGTCGCTGGCCAGCGAGGACCATGGTAGCCAGGGCAGAAGCGTCAGCACCCCCGATCCAGACAGGTGACGGGACTGGCATGAAGGAGTGGATCAGAAAGGTCAGACCATGATCCTAGGTGTGACGGACCTGACACGTTGGCGTTGAGCTTGGTGAGTAACTAGTTACAAGCACACAGAAATCTCGGTGAATGTTGGTTCCATAGTAGCTACAGATTTATGAAACAGTAATGGGAAGATTTTAGTACCCCGGGTCCTGGGGCAAGGACCAATGTAGTTTAGAACCCCGTGCCTGGGAGAACAGGTTGGCTAGGGATACGGTTAGGGACCAAATAGTTAGCACCCCGAGCCTGGGAGGACAGGCTGGTTAGACTGCAGTCCCCTTTAAAGGTAGGGGCAACAGCAGTGTAATAAGAGTAGCTTTAGCATTTAACTTGGGCATTAAGTCCCACATGTAATCTTTGCCTTTAAGACTTGCTGCTATATAAGAAACATAAGGAAACTGCATCACAGCGTAAGGCACACACATAAAGATCTTTGCTCTAAAAACCGCATCTCTGTATCTCTCTCTCTGGTGCCTGTCACACTGTTGCTAGACAGGAAACGCAAGTCTGTGAAAAATAAAACTCTTATTTACTACCCTTTTGGTGATTTCTTTCCTATTCCTCCTGTCACTACTAACCTCCCTTGTGGCCACTTCATTTTCATTCCCTCCTTCATGGGAAAAACACCCAGCCCTATTAATGTTTGTGTGGGTTATCGGCGGGTTCGGTCCCATTCTCTATTGCTCATATAGCCTGACTTCTTCTGCTTTAATAAAGGCCTCCAAACTGTCCCCAGATAAAGGTAGAGGTATAACCTCTACGGCCAAAAGAACCCTGGTCCCCACGCAATCCCCGATGAATAACATCCCGGGGATGGACCCTAAACATTCCAGTGGAGCATGTCGACCCCCCTCAACCGTCTTTTGGTCAGGCTAAACAAGCCAAACTCTTTGAGTCTCCTCTCATAGGGAAGGTTTTCCAGTCCGTAACCCTTCTCTGCACATGTTCCAGTTTGAATTCATATTTCTTAAACATGGGGGACCAGAACTGCACGCACTATTCCAGATGAGCGCCAGCGCCTTGTATAACGGTACTAACACCTCCCTGTCTCTACTGGAAACACCCCTTCTGATGCACCCCAGCACCACATTAGCTTTTTTCACGGCCGCATCGCATTGGTAACTCGTCATCCTGTGATCAGTCAGTACGCCCAGGTCCTTCTCCTCCTCCGTCACTTCCAACTGATGCTTCCCCAACTTATAAGAAAAATTCTTGTTATCTGTCCCTAAATGCATCACCTGGCACTTCTCGTTATTCAATTTCATCCTATTCCTAATACTCCAGTTTACAAGGTCATCCAGATCTTTCTGTATGGTATCCCGATCCTCCTCTGTATTGGCCACACCTCCCAACTTGGTGTCATCTGCAAACTTAATTAGCACATTCCCGCTTTTTATGCCAAGGTCAGTAATAAAAAGGTGGAATAAGATCGGTCCCAAGACCGATCTTTGCGGAATTCCACTAGTAACCTCCTTCCATGTAGACAGTTCACCCTCTGTAGTCTCCCCTTTAACCATTTCCTTATCCACCTTTCTATTTTCATATGAATCCCCATCTTTTCTAATTTAACTAATAATTCCCTATGTGGAACCATATCAAATACCTTGCTGAAATCTAAGTAAATTAGGTCCACCGCATTCCCTTTACCCAAAAAATCTGTTATCTTCTCAAAAAAGGAGATCAGGTTGGTCTGGCACGATCTATCTTTTGTAAAGCCATGTTGTATTTTATCCCAGTTACTATTCACCTCAATATCCTTAAGTACTTTCTCTTTCCAAATTTTCTCCAAGACCTTGCATGCTACCGAGGTCAAACTAACAGGCATGTAGTTACCTGGATCACTTTTACTCCCTTTCTTGAAAATAGGAACTACATTAGCAATTCTCCAGTCATAAGGTACAACCCCTGTGTTCACAGATACATTAAAAATCCTTGCTAATGGGCTGGCAATTTCATGTGCCAGTTCCTTTAATATTCTTGGATGGGGATTAACCGGACCCCCCGATTTAGTTCCATTAAGGTGCTCAAATGTGGCTTCTACCTCAGATATGGTAATTTCCACCTCCACATCCTCATTCCCATTAATTACCCTACCTCTATCCCCAAGCTAACCATCACCCTTATTAAAGACAGAGGCAAAGTATTTATTTAGATATTCAGCCATGTCCAGATTATCCGTGATCTTCGCCCCATCCTCACTGTTTCGTGATCCCACTTCCTCCTTCTTCGTTTTCTTCCTATTTGTAAGGCTAAAGAACCTTTTGCTATTGGTTTTAATTCCCTTTGCAAGGTCTGACTCTGCTTGGCTTTTGGCCTTCCTCACTTGATCTCTCCAGCTATGTCGACACTTAGGGATTTAGGTCGACTTTAGTAAATCGACTTTAATAAGTCGAGTTTAAGTCGGCCTTATTAAGTTGACTTAGTCCTGTGGGGACTCTCTAAGTCGACATAGAGACTTTACACTAGACTCTCTAAGTTGACTATTCAGGTCCAGGGGGAAGTAAGGCTCCTTTGGAGCCTCGGCTCCACAGGCTACAAGGGCTTGTCCTCGGCGCCATTCTGTCTGGGACCGCACTCCAGTTGTTTGGGGAGGCCCGGGGGCTTCCCCGCCAGCTGGAGCGCTGTGCCAGCAACTTCTGGGTCTCCCCAAAGAGCTGGAGAGCCGCCGAGGTGGCAACTGCCAGCACTCCAGGCGTGTTGGGTCCGCAGTCTACTGGGTTCGGCCCCACACACTCGTCAATATCTGCAACACAAGAGGGGACGCTCTGTCCGTCCTGGCAGGGAGACATTACCCGTATCCCCCCTGCACTGAGCCGGGTGACGGGACCCAGGCGAGGGGTCCCTGGAGCCAGACAATCCAAGGCCTGATTCTCGGCAACACTCAGGTCGCCCCAGGCTGGTCTGGCAGCGTAACAGCCCCTGGAGAATCCCCCGCCCAGCGTCAGGGGCCCCCGCTGGTGTGGAACGGCTTTAGGGGCTGTGACGCTGTCAGGATTTAGGGAACCATTTATGATATTATTTTGTATTAATATTTTATGATTGTTATAATCCATAGGAACTAGGCCATGTTTGGTGTCAATAGAAAGGTAATAATCTGTGGGGAAGGATTACATAGTTTATGTGTAGGATTTGTATTCATATTAGAAGTTAGGAATATGATTGTTATATTTTAACTTGTGTAAGGCTGGGGAAACTCCCCAGACTGAATGTCTATCCAGCCATTGTCTCCTTAATGGCCCATTAAGGAAGCTCCCCAGTATAATGGGCTGAAGAAGAAAACCTGTTGAGCCACTAGGACTTAAACATGTGACCCAGCTCCAGTTTGATTGGAGAGACCTGCACACAGCATGGAGAAGGCCAGAGATGATATAAGGCAGCAACTCCAACTCCATTTTGCTCTCAAGTCCTCAGTCTACAGCCAACACCCATCCCTGGAACTATTCCTCGGAGACTGAACAAAGGATTGAGGCCCACCCTGATGCTGGGTGTTTACCAGAGGAACAAACCTGCAAACTGCTTTTCATGAACTTTAAATCATTTGTATGTATGTGACTTGCTTTGACCCTTTAACATCTCATATTTTGCTTCTTTTCTTCTTGTATTAAACCTTTAGTTGTAGTTGCTAAAGGATTGGCTATCAGTGTGGTATTTTGGGTAAGATCCAAACCTATATTGTTCTGTGTGCTGTGGCTGGCCCTGTGGGGTCAGGAGAACCTATATCTTTAAGGGACCGTGCAGCTAGGTGGGAGCCAGAGGAGCTGGAGTGCAATAAAGGGAGCTGTTTCTATTTTGGGCAGATTTCTTGGTACCCAGTGTGGGGAACCAGAAGCCTGTTTGTGACTGATGGGGAGACTGGTTTAAGTACCACCCATCAGTGTGTGGGGAGCTTGGCTCCCGGTTTTGCAGCTTGCCCTGATTTTTGCACGTCCAGGAAGGTATCCCAGGAGGCCCCAGTCACAGGGGCCCTGCCCCCACCCTGTTCCCAGGCCAGGGGCATCCCGCACTGTGGCTATTCCTTCCCCCAGGGCCCAGGGAGCGCAGCGCCCACTGAGCTATTTCCATGACCCACACACGAGGCCCCTTCCTAGGCCAGCGAGGCCACAAAGAGTCTGGATGCTGTGTGCTGGGGCCAGTGAGAGTCCCGCCCCACCCGCCCCCCCACATCCCCGATGCTTCTCTGCAGCACAAGGAGTTTCCTGCGTGGGTCTGCTTCTATCTCCAGGGGTTTATTCCTCGTCCAAGCACAAGGGACAGGGTGAGGCTGGGCCCAGCTCTGCGGGAGCAGGCGAGGGTCACGTCTCAGCACAGCCTTGGTGGTGGCTACATGACATTGCCAAAGGTGGTTCTGTGCCAGCCTGGAATGGGCACTGGGGGGAGATCTCGGCCGGGGTAGGGGGCAGAGGGCAGCTCACCCCGGCAGTCGCTCTCACTCTCGTTCCTGAACCTGGCTTTCCCAGATCTGGACTCGTATCCATCGACGCAGACACAGAAGTAACTCCCAGGCACATTGTTGCAGTTTGTGCTGACTCCGCAGACTACCGGGTTCGGCTCCACACACTCGTTAATATCTGGAACACGAGAGGGGACACTCTGTCCGTCCTGGCAGGGAGACGTTCCCCGTATCCCCCCTGCACTGAGCCAGGTGACGGGACCCAGGTAATTCTTGGCAACACTCAGGCTGCCCCAGGCTGCTCTGGAGAATACAGTGTGTTGGAAATCATTTTAGCCTCACAAGCTCTCATTTTACATCTGCCAGGGGCCTCCCTGGTCCTGCCTGCTGGCTGGGGGCTCTGTGCAGAAGTGTGTGATCCGGGTTTCTCAGCAGTCTGTCTGCAAAGACCTAGCCTAGAGGAAGGAGGGTGGTGAGGGGGAGTTATGCCCTTTCCCTGGGAGCAGCCTGCTTTGTCTCTCTCTGGTTGGGGTTCTCGGTTGTTTGGGTTCTGGATTCTAAGAAAGAAACTCGTGTTGTGCTGCAGCCGGCCAGAAAGCGTTGTATATGCTTCGATTCTAAGTGTGTGCATGCTGCAAACCTAAGAGATGGGAACAGTCACTCTGGCATCCATGGGTAACTCCCCTGTCCCACAATGGAGCTAATAATTACAATGGGGCCAAGATTTGGGGAGATTTAGGAGTCCATGTTTAAAGGTTGGTCTATCAAGGGGTGGAAATGTGGCAGAAATCCCTGTCAAGGGCCAATCACAGAGGAACACACCGCATTGTCAGCCTGGATCTGTCCGAAGGCCAATTTACTCCGGTGTCCTGTCTGCGACTGTGCTACGGAGGATGGTGTAAGGGTCTGCAGCAGTTACGGGATTATCTGCCCCCATGAAGATCTGCACCTGATCTCCAATAATCAAACGTTGGCTTCAGCTCTAACTTGGGAGGTTTTACTTCCTTCCAGAATGACTGTGAACTAACACAGCCCCAGGTACTGTGGCGCCCACAGAAACGGCCGGTCCCCCTTTAAAACCCGACACACTCACATCCTCGATACCATTTGGGACTCCACGTGCCGCAGTGGGAGGAAGGGGTTCACTCTCTGGGTCTGTTGTAGGCATTGGGGGGTTTATGCCCCTGTGTAGTCCCGCATCCGGCTCAGTCCCTCTGATTCCCCCCATGCTGTGGGAATCACCCCCCACTGGCAGGACCCACCTTCGCAGGTGGCATTTTACTGGGGGAGATGTACCCGGGCAGGCAGACACACTCGTAGCTCCCCAGGGTGTTGATGCACATGGCTACCGCAGGGGTCTGTGGTGTTTCTGGGGTTGGACGGCCGGCACTCATTGGCTACGTCCACACTACAAAAAGTGGGATCCGGAGAAGGACACCTGCTAGTACAAACCAGCCCTGCCGAGACACCGAACAAGCTTCCCCCGAGGTCACAGCACGTTCAATGAGTCTCTTATTTCAGTCAAATTTGAGCTGGTAGGCTGCTCTCACACCAGGATTTGGCCATTTAAAGTCACATGGTGTCAATCCTATTGCCTGATTGGATGACCTACCCTAAATGAGTCCTGTGTGGCACTTATCCAGACTAACCAGTTTATTAAGGCAGAAGCTTTCGTGGGTATAACCCACTTCCCACAGGTCGCCTTCTTTGTGTTGCCGAAATAGACTAACCCAGCGAGCCCTCTGGAACGGGTCACCTGTGTGAATCGGGATCCCACTGAAATCCCAGGACATTCGGCACCATGGAGCGGTCGGTGGCTGTTCTGGGGATGCTACATGGCGCTTTTCAGTCTGGCACTATGAGTCCCGTTGAATTGAAGGAAATCAGCATCCCTCAGGACACACTCAGCACCTATCATCATCCTGCATTAGCACAGAAGCACAAGCCTGAGATGTGACTCTGTCCAGGTTTGCTGTCAGTCTGCCCCAGAGCTCTGCCTCTGCTGGGGTCGTCTTAAATGCTAGTGACTGACCGCTCAGCCCCCGCTCTCATGACCCCTGCATTCCCCACTCCCCGAGCGCGTGACCCCTCTGGGGTAGGATGGGTAGCCCCATTACCGTCACAGGAGGTTGTTCCATCGTTGAAGAAGCGATGCCCATTCGACTGGAATCCATCCAGGCAGGTGCAGTGGGTGCTGTTCACACACTTGGCGTCTGCCGGGCAAGTCAGATCTTCACTGCAGTTCGCAGGGGAACCTGCTGGGAATCGAAGCCGGGTGAGAATGATGCACCGTGAGCCATCTGTTCCATTCCCCACGTTTATCTTGCTCCCTTGGCTCTGCCTCAGATGCTCCCAATACTCCCTCGGCAGCTAAAGTCTCCTACTCGCTTCTCACTCGGGCAGAGATCACCCAACGTCTGCTCTTTGGTGGACACGGTCAGTCCCTTTTGGGTGTGCCTCAGGGGCGTGAGGCGCCCCCAATACGGCACCAGGCAGGTGTAGCGCGGGTAGGAACTGTACATTGTTCTCCAGGGCAGTTCTGCCAACGGTCTGTATTTTGACCCACAGCCCAACCCCACAGTCCCAGCCTGGGCTTCCTCTTCTCCACAGCTCTGCTCCCTCCTGACCCACAGCCCCTGCTCCTCTGGCCTGCATTTCCACCCCCCCAATCTCCATTTGTGTCTCCTGCTGTCCTAACCCCAAGCTCCCCCAACACACAGAACTGGGCCAGGAGAGCTGGTGAGGGAGTCTAGATGGACAGACAAACTGAGGGATCAAAGCTCACACATGGAGGGGCCAGATCCTCAGTGGGTGTAAGCTGGCATCACTCCTTTAACTTCAGGGAGTTCTGCTGATTTACTGATTTACACACCTATTGACAGTCTGATATATTGTATGAGCCCAGCGTATATTGGTCTGTATTGGTCAAAAATAGATTTAAAACCCCCACCTAAACAATCCAGTCAGTCCTAATAACTCAGCTGCAATGATCCCTGCCCCCCACACACTATTAGAGCCCCCATATTCCCCCCGAGAGCTGCCAAGACTGTGTCTCTTCATGGGAGAGACACATTCTGGGTGGGGTGTCGTGATAGACACGAACGTGTCACATACAGCATTACATTCTGCCAGCCGGCGAACTTACCCTTTGATGCTTGGGTGCTCCCAGGTGGTAGAGAGGGGAATGAGATGAGGAGGAGAAATACTGGAGAAAAAGAAAAAGTAAATGTGTTTTTAAAGTGTTAAATCCAGAAATGAGAGAGAGAGAGAGAGAGAGAGAGAGAGAGAGACAGAGAGAGCACGCTCTTTTGGCTCCATCCATGGACCAATTTTGGCTTCTTTACCCAATTATGATTCTGCTATAAATCCAATTAAGTCAATTCTTTCATTAATAATGATAATTATTGTAGTAATTTGTGCCCCTTGGGAAAACTGGCTTAACCAGCTGCCCCTTGCCCAGATGCTCTGTTTTACAACCTCCAGCACAGTTTCATTCCCACAGATGGGCGGTTCAGCCAAGGAACATCTCCTTCAGCTATGGCCGGCTGCTGGAATTGCCGCATCAATTAAGGAAGGCTTTGGGCTGCTCTGCTCGCAGAGACCAGACTGAGCCACTTTTATCCCCTAAAGAGTCAAGAGCTGAGAACGTGGCCAAAAGCCACCCATGACCCATCCACCCTCTCCTCTTCTAGGGTGCGTCTACACTTGTAAATGAAGTCGACTTAATTTACTCTGTCTCTACACGACACTTTCCTTAAGTCGACTTAATGAAAATTAAGTCGACTTTGTAAAACCCCATTTTAAGTTGACTTTTGGCTTAAGTAGACTTTCTAAAGTCGACTTAAGACAGTGTAGACGTGGAGTAGCCCTAAGTCGACTCTAAGTCGACTTAGGGCTCTCCAGGACTCCCCCACTGCCCTCCCTGCCAAAGTGGCTGGCACAGGTAGAGCCTGGCATGCCTCCCCACAGGCCCTGCCCCGATGCCCTGCCAGGGTCCCTGTCCCACTTTGCCCTATTGTCCCCAGGTACAATGGGGCAAAGGCTGAGCCCCTGGCACATGGCAAGAGGTGCCCCCCTGCCATCGTGGACCTGTCCCAGGTCCCCCTAACCCCTACAAGTTGACCTAGGTGTCCAGTGTGGACGCTCTAGGTCAACTTTGAAGGGTCCCCCCAAAGTCGACTTAAAATTTAAATGTAGATATGCTCTCGACTTAAATTAACAAGTATAGACATAGCCCTTGGGAGCACCCCCCAGTCAGCCTCAGGAATCCCAGTGGATCCGAGGGCCGTTCAGTAAGTCTGGATGGAGTCTCAGTTGGTGTAACGCATACATTGGAAGGATCAACGGAAACTGCAAGTTACACCAACATAGTGTAACCCATCTGCCTAAAATAAGGCTCTCTCTTTAAGAGACCTACTGAGGGTGGGCTACTGTTGCTGGGCAGATTAGCTACCCACAACTAGAAACTTCTAGAAGCAGGGAGTGGTAGCATTTTTGAGCATGCTCCACAGGATACCCTGCTGCTGTGATGTGGAGTGGTCAGTCAGATCACATGAGAGCAGCAGTCTGTGCAGACAGGAGCTGCTTTGAGAAGAGCCCATGTGCTCAGTTTTCAGGAGAAAAGCTGAGCCAGGAGTGAACAAGATGTTTCCTCCCTCTAATGGAATCATCTGCAACAGATTTTGCAGATATGCATATGCGACTGAGGCTGGTTGCAAAGGAGAAGGAAAAGCCTGCATGGAATGCTACAGAAGATTCCTGCAAAGAAAAAGAGGACAGCTATTTCTTGCCACTCAAGTCTCTATACTGGAACAAAGACTGTAGCTGAGAGTTGGGTGAACTCCACCTGGACTTTGGGACTCTTGGGTATCTTTCATGTGGGGGTTTCTGTAGGGATTGTTCTTGGTTAATTGTATTTTGTTTTCTTAGGCTAAAGTTTAGTTAATAAAGTTCATCGTTATATTTGGTTTTAGTAGTATTTTAATGTGGGGTGGTCACTCTGAGCAATCATTGCTGCGAGTCCCATACAGACTGGATCCTGGGTCTCCAGCTGCTTTCTCCACAGGGATTGGGGTTTATTTCTGTGAGGCACTGGAGAAGGGCAATTGAATTAATTTTAGCACACCCGAAGGTTACAATAGCACATTCATAGGTGTAAATTCCTGCTCAAGAAGACTCGTCCGCTCTCGCGCCCATGGAGCTAGTCCACTAAAAATAGAAGCATGGTCTTAGTCGGACAAATAGCAGGACAGGCTGACAGACCCAAGACAATCCTGCCAAGATCTCAGGTACATACTCAGGGCGGCTAGTTCCTCCCACCACCACAACGACACTTCTATTTGTAGCACAAAGCTACAGGAGAGCTAGCGGCTATGTCGTTTCAAGCTAGAACATTCCCCTTCTAGCTCTACTGGAGACACACCCATAGACCCCCCTGGACACTCCTTGCCCCACCATTGAGTTCAGCCAGTGGCCTTCGTTCCACTCACCCAATGGATACGCATCACCTCGGGCTCCCATAATGGCTCAGCTGCTGAGGGGAGAGGACGAGCTCTGAGCTTTGCAGCCTCTTTATTTAAGAGTCTCTAGAGAGGAAGCCAGGTTGACTCATGTCCTGTTGTAGTCGACCGTATCAACCAACAGTAAGGCACACAGGAAAACCTTATCTTCTCACCATACCTTGTTCTCCTTCCTTCTGCCCAAGTGCATCCCCCAGCCCTGTAATTGTTTACTTTGCTGAGTAACTGAGATCCTACGGGGGAAACTGACCACAGAGCTGCATCTCACAGAATCACGGAAATGTAGAGTTGCAAGAGGGCTCAGGAGGTCAAACAGCCCAACCCCATGCACCGAGGCAGGACCTTGAACATCCGTGGCTGTTGTTTGTCCAACCTCTTAATAAAAAGCTCCAATGACGGGGATTCTGCAACCCCCCTACACTGCCAAACCATCGTTAGTGTTAGAAAGCTTTCCCCGATGGCTAAACTTAATCTCCCTTGCTCCTAAGTCACCCGATTCCTTCTGGTCCTACCTTTCGTGGACATGAGAGCCAAATAATCACTGCCTTCTTTAAAAAAGCCGTTTACAGATTTCAAATTTGTTATCATGTTCCCTCCCCAGCCCCTTCTGAGCCTTTTCTTCTCTGGACTAAATGTGCCCAGGTCTTCCAGCCTTTCCTCACAGGCCAGGTTTATAAACCTCTGATCATTTGTGTGGATCTTCTCTGGAAACTGTACAATGGGTCCTCGTCTTTCTGGATGTGCAGCACCCAAATATGGACTCAACACTGCAGAGTTGAGCAGAGAAGAACACTTGCCTCCTTCTCTTGCCTACACAACTCCTGTTAATACATTCAGGAATGACCTCTGCCTCTTTTCCAACAGCATCGTGCTGCAGACTCACATTCAATTTGTGATCCACCAGAACTCTCAAACCCTTTCCTCCAGTACCTTTCAGTAAGGATTTCCAGTCAGCTTTGCAACCCCCTCATGGTAATTTCATCTAGCCCACATTTCCTTAACGTACTTATGAAAAGATCATGTGGGACTATGTCAAAAGACTTACTAAATCCAAGATACATCATGTCCTCCTTTTCCCCATCCACTAGGCTGCATACCAGATCAAAGAAGGAAATGACATCTGTTTGGTATGATTTGTTCTTGATAAACCCTTTTTGTTTTTTATTACTTACCTTCTTATTCTCTAGGTTTTTGAATTGGAAAAGCAGCCCTGCCTCTTTTCTGTTGGGTGGCAGAGTTCCTGGATGGAGCAGGAGGTGGGCAGGAAGCCAGGTAGGGAGGATCCAGTGACATCCATGTCTCAGAAAAGATCAAATCTGTAATCAGCCATACGTGAGCAGAACTGGGAATGTATGGCTAGATGTGTTCAGGGTATTTCTTTGTTTTGGTTCTTTTTTGGATTCCCCTGTGCTG
>VOCT01075969.1:0-12973 GCA_007922175.1 Pelusios castaneus
AATTCCTAGACATAAACTATATAATCATTCCCAGCAAATTACTACCTTTCTATTGATACCAAACATGACATAGTTCCTATGGATTATAGCATTTATGAGATATCCATAGAAAATAATATCATAAATGCTTCCCTAAATCTAGACAGCATCACACACAGGGCTCTGCCCTGCCAGGGTCCCTGTCCCCCTTTGCCCCATTGTACACAGGGAGTGCCCCCCCACCACTATGGACCTGCCCAAGGTCCCCCTAGCCCCACAAAGTCGACCTAGAGCGTCCAGTGTGGACGCTCTAGGTCGACTTTGTAAGTTCCCCTTTAAGTCGTCTTTAATTTTCAGTGTAGACACACTAAGTCGACTTAGTTAAAGTCGACTTAAAAGTGCAAGTGTAGACACAGACAGAAAGACTAAGTACCTTAATTCAAAAGAAATGCAGAGATGTTGTTTTTCATTCGAACTTTAATAAAAATGTTAAACTGAAATACTATAGTTTTATTAATTTACTAAACAAATGTGAGATAATGACACTTGCTGCCTATCTAGCCTCTACCATCTACACCTCATAGCTTTAGTCACCTGTATTTTGCCATCTGGTCATGAATATCTTTTGTGTTATGAATGGGGGTAAACTTAAAATTTTAAAATGTGGGGGTTGGGCTGGGGAGAAGGGGAGAGATGTGGGGGTCAGACTGAGGAGAAGAGATGCGGGGATCAGGCTGGGGAGAAAAGATGTGGGGAAGATCAGGCTGGGGAGAAGAGACACAGGGATGATCGGGCTGGAGAAAAGAGACACAGGGAAGATCTGGCTAGAGAGAAGAGATGCAGGGAAGATCAGGCTGGAGAGAAGAGACGCGGGAAAGATCGGGCTGGAGAAAAGAGCCGTGGGGAAGATCAGGCTGGGGAGAAGAGACACGGGGAAGATCGGCCTAGAGCGAAGAGACGCAGGGAAGATCAGGCTGGAGAGAAGAGACACGGGAAAGATTGGGCTAGAGAGAAGAGACGCAGGGACGATCAGGCTGGAGAGAAGAGATGCGGGAGAGATCGGGCTGGGGAGAAGAGACGCAGGGAAGATCGGATTAGAGAGAAGAGACGCAGGGAAGATCAGGCTGGAGAGAAGAGACACAGGAAGATTGGGCTGGGGAGAAGAGATGAAGGGGGGATCAGGCTAGGGAGAATAGACATGGGGATTGGGAAGGGGAGAGGAGACACGGGATTGGGCTGTGTGGGCATCTATGATAGATGTGTGGGTAGGCAACAGCCACTGCGCGGCCACACACCCACACAGCTTAGAGGGAACATATATGATTTCTGATTTATACTTCCTTTCAGAGCAGAGACAGCTCTCTTTCCTACAAAGAATAACTCCCAACACCTATTTTGATTTGCTGTTACAGCCTGTGTCATACATTTCCCTGCATTTAATTTCCTCCCATTCTGTAAATTCCCCATCTTCAAAGCTTCTGAGAAAATGGGATATTCTCCCATGAAAGCTCATGAGATAAATAATTTTTTTAGTCTTTAAAAGTGCCAGAGGACTCCTTGGCTATGTCTACACTAGCAATTTAAGAATGCTTAAGTTGACCTAAATTACTCCATGTCCACACCAGGCTTTCATTAAGTCAACTTAAGGGCGTCCTTAGGACGACTTAATAACTACAGCCTGTTAGGTCGACTTAAGGTCTAAATCGACCATATTAAGTTGACCTAACACCTGTGTGGATGCCCTAGGTTGACTTAATTACTTAAGTTGACCCAGGGCTGGGGAAGGAAGCCACGGCTCGGGGACAAGGAGCCCCAGGGGCTCCCCTGCCCGGGAGCTGCCGGCAGTTGTCTTCCCTGTGCTCCCCGGACAGGGGAACCTCCAGTATCCCCTTTCCAGGGAGCGCTGGGGAAGACAGCCACCAGTGCTCCCTGGACAGGGAATCCTCGTAGGTTCCCCTGTTCGGGGAGCACCAGGAAAGACAGCTGCAAACTCCAGCCTGCGCTCCCTTCTTGGGGAACTACTTGAAGGGTTGCTCCAAAGAGGAGGGAGCTAGGCTGTTCTCGAGGGTAACAGAGGACAGAACAAGGAGCAATGGTTTCAAATTACAGCTGGGGAGGTCAAGGTTGGATATTAGGAAAAACTTTCTCACTAGGAGGGTGGTGAAGCATTGGAATGGGCTATCTAGGTAGGTGGTAGAATCTTCATCTTTGGAGATTTTTAAGGCTCAGTTAGACAAAACCCTGGCTGGGATAATTTAGGGGGAGTGATCCTGCTTTTTAGCAGGGGGTTGGACTAGATGACCTCGTGAGGTCCCTTCCAATCCTATTATTCTATGATTCTATGACGCGAGCGGATCCCGGCCAGAAGGGAGCGCGGATCCCGGCCAGAAGGGAGCGCTGCTCCCTTCTTGCTGGGACCTGAGGGTCCAGGCGAGAAAGGAGCTGCGGGTCCCTTCTGCCAGGGACCACAGATCCATTCTCAGCAGGGAGCAAGGCTCTGTCTACACTTAAAAAGTGAAGTTGACTTGTTAAGTGGACTTAACAAGGTTGACTTTAAGTTTACACTTTTTAAGTGTAGACAGAGCCCTTGTTTGTCTCACAAGACAGAGAGCACAGGGATTTCTTACTCTGTCTTGCACTGGAAGTTTGAAAACCTCAAGGGAGACTCCGGAGTAAATGTATTCTTTATGCAGATGATCTTTGCTTTCTTATGCTCTAAAATAAAAGTCTCACATTAACACTTCCAGAGAAGGTGAGTTACCTCCCGAATTTCTGCCATTTTCTTGATGATTTCGTTCATCAGGAACTGGAAACATTGCTCCAAATCAACCAGCTGGTGCCCTGTATAGATACGAATCAGAATGATTGCCATGTAATCAGTGGCTGGTTACTGTCTATACAGGCTGAGGATAGCTGCTAACTCATAGGGGGTGGAGGGTGCACTCTGCCCATTTCCATTTCTCCTTGACCCTTTCAAATGGACTCCTTTGTTGGGGTGGCAGAATTCACATATACAGTCAGAAAACCTGTCTGGCAGCTGTCACAAAGATAATCACTTTTTTAAAACATGTAAATTGAGACTTTAAAGAACCATTTCAAACCCCCAGAGGAGGCTTCCCCACCCTGCAGCCTTATTACACTTTGCTAATCCCAGAATACACTTTGTGCTGTGAGCAGAGATGTGTGCTGGACATCGAGATTCTCAAAGACGTAGGCCCGGGGATGGGGGGCAGTCACTTTGAGGGAGGAACAGCAGCAGCTGTTGGGGGACGGCAGGTAAATGAAAAGGACGGGAACCCTGGGAATCTTTTGTATTGCCCTGAGAAAGATTCCTGGATTCACAGACAGACAGGAGGGCTAATGGGATGCTCAGCAAATTAAGGGAGTAACGGAGTAGTCTTTTGGGGACTGGGGAAATGGTAGAGATGGGTCAGGAGGCAGAGAAAGGGGAGATGTAAGGAACTTCAGGAGAATTCAAACAGATATCCAGACTTTGGGGGTGTATCCAAACTGAACCACAAGCCCTTTTGATGTTCACTACCACTAATAAGGAGACAATTCAGCAGCATCACCTGCCCCCACAGGAATATATGATGGGAAATGACCTCTTGTATCATTGAGTCCAGTCCCCTGGTGTCACAGACAATCACATCATATGATTCTGTTTACAAACTTCTCATGCTCCATCTTAAAACTAGTTAGGTTGTTTGAGCCACTACTCCAATTGGGACACTGTTCCAGAACCTCACTCCTCCGATGGTCAGAAACTTTCCCCCAATTACCAGCCTTAAGTGGTTCATGGCCAGTTTATCCCCATTTGTTCTTGCCAACATTGCCCTTTAATTTAAATAGCTCTCCTCCCTCACTGATGTCTACCTGCCTGAGATGTTTATAAAGAGCATTCATATCCCTTCTCAGCCCTCGTTTACCTAGGCTAAACAAGCCAAGTTCATTTAACCTCCTCCCAAGGTAGTCTCTCTATTCCTTGATCATCTTTCTAGCCCTTATAGACTCTAAGGTCAGAAGGGACCAATATGATCATCTAGTCTGACCTCCTGCACAATGCAGGCCACAGAAACTCACCCACCCACTGCTGCAATGAACCTCTAACCTAGGACTGAGTTATTAAAGTCCTCAAGTCATGGTTTAAAGACTTTAAGGTACAGGGAATCCACCAGGAAGTGAGCCGTGCCCCATGCTACAGAAGAAGGCAAACCCCTGCCTCCCACCAGAGTCTTTGCCAATCTGCCCTAGGGGAGAATTCTTTCACGATCCCTAATATGCTGATCATTTAAACCCTGAACATGTGGGCAAGACTCATTAGCCAGATACCCCTCAAAAATTCTCTATAATAACTCAGAGCCCAAATGTCCCTTCTCAGGTCTTTGGCATATCTACCACAAATAGTGAAAGATCCCTGTACCTGTTCCAGTTGGAATTAATCTTTCCTGAATATGGGTAAAAACTGATAGTATTCCAGATCAGGCTTTACCAGTGCCTTGTAAAATAAGATTAATATTTCTCTCTCTCTACTGGAAATACCTTGCTTGATACATCTCAGGACCATATCCTTGGTCTCCCTGTGAACAACTCCTTTTTAACCAAATAAGGAGTCCTGTGGCACTTTTAGGCTATGTCTGTACTTACAAAAGCTAGTTTGAATTAGTTAATTCGAACTAATTCGAACTAATTTTAGTTAGTTCGAATTAACTTAAATCAAACTAGCATAGCCCCACTAGAATGCTAGTTCAAACTAGCCATGGCCATGCAGGGCACTTGCTTAGTTCGAATTAGTCAGTTGCAGGAAGGTCAATCTGCCGATTAGTTCAAACTAAGCAGTTAGTTCCAAGTAACATGGTCACATTGGA
This sequence comes from Pelusios castaneus, assembly GCA_007922175.1. Classification (NCBI taxonomy): domain Eukaryota; kingdom Metazoa; phylum Chordata; order Testudines; family Pelomedusidae; genus Pelusios; species Pelusios castaneus. The sequence goes on from VOCT01075969.1 coordinate 4,848, forward strand.
TTAGTTCGAATTAACGGATCGAATTAACCGTTTATTCGAACTAAGCAATCAAATTTATTAGTTTGAATTAAGGAAGCCCTTAATTCGAACTAATGAAAGCGTAGTGTGTCCAAGGCTTAAGTTAGTTCGAATTAAGCTTCCTTAATTAGAACTAACTTGCAAGTGTAGACATAGCCTTAAAGACTAACAAATTTATTTCTCGCATGAGTTTTCATGGGAGAAAATGCCTCTTTGTCAGACACTTTGAAGATGGGGAATTTACAGACTGGGAGTAAATTAAGTCCATTGACGACTTGTTAATAGCATTACTCTAACAAATAGCAGCTTCAAAGAGAAACTGCAGAATTAGAATTTATATGTAAATTAAACTCCATTGCCACAGGGTTAAACAGGGACTATAGATTTTTTTCTCATTACATTTGACCTCACCTTGCTCTATATGCTGTTCTCCAGCATTTGAATCCTAACACCTATTTTGATTTGCTGTTACAGCCTGACCTGATTCTATGTCATACATTTTCCTGCATTTAATTGCCTCCAATTCTGTAAATTCCCTATCTTCAAAGTGTCTGACGAAGTGGGATTTTTCTCCCACGAAAACTCATGCGATAAATAAATTTGTTAGTCTTTAAAAGTGCCACAGGGCTCCTTGTTTATTTTGCTGACCTAGACGGCTACCCCTTTGGAACTCCGCTTTAACCAGAATCTGTGAATGCAAGAACCACATGGCATAGAAGAACTCTACAGAGCCAGTTTACCAATGCTCTTCTTGAAGGACTGTGTAATCTTCTCAGTGGTAGGTGGAAAATCACCAGTCTTCAGCTCTTGAAACAACTTTCGCAGCTGATACATGATGTAGGAGTCACCAACACGATAGCTACAAAATACCACAGAGATGTCCCATTAATGCACCACACCACTTTACAGGTAGGGTCCAGGTACTGACCGAGCAGGAACTGTGACAGTGCCTCTCTGAACAAGTGTGATCTCACTTGATTAGGGACAGGTTCTGTTGGTGCAGGGGTCTGCAACCTGCAGCTCTGGAGCAGCCTGCTCCTGGCTCCAGGCCCCCCTGCCACTGCAGGGGGCCCGCACCAGACCTGTGGGGGGTCACAACAGTCTTCGGGCTTTGACCCTTCCTGCCAGGGGACCCTGCAGCAGGTGCTCTGGCCCAGCTCCTCTATCCCCCACCAGGAGGCTATACCCATTGCGGCTCTCAAAACACGTAGCTATTGAAGGAATTTTTAAAAATGACTCTTATAATTTGGGTTGCTGACCCCTGTGCTGGTGGAACAGTGTGAGGGATCCCGGAAATGAAGGAATGGTGAAATTCACCCATCATCGCTTGTGGGTTCTCTCTGGTCCACAGTTGAGGGGTTCCCAAACAATGGGCTGCGGCCTGAAGGTGGACAGTGTCACAATCCCAGGTGTCAGGTATGGGTGGCGTTGTCCCCAGTCGTATATGTTGGCTGACTGGAGGCCAGCAATGGCCCCCACCCAGGCTGGAGAAGCCCAGTGCCCCTGGCAGGCAGCGAAGTGCTAGCAGAAGGCAGTGGCTCCCACGGTGTCCGGAGGAGGTCATCCCGAGGGTTGAGGAAGCGGGGTGGTGGGGGGAAATAACTGGGGGGGAGGGGTTGGGGAAGTGGGGTTGTAGTTGAAATAGCTGGGGGGAGCTGGAGGCCTGTGCCCTGAATCTTTTTGCTATGGAGCAAGGCCCCCACTGAACCTTTTAGTTACAGTAATGTATTTGTTGCAAGCTCATATGTCTGGTTATGTGAGTTTTGCTGTGCTCTGTTCCAAAAGCGTGTTTCATTTCCTAGCTTGAAGCAGTTTCAGGCTAAACCTTCCAAGAGCAGAGGGGAAGTTCGTGCCGCATTAAGGAATGCATAAAACCAACCTGCTCTTCCAGGAACAATGACCTAGCAGCATCGCTAATGGATACTCACTGACTCAGCTCTGGTGGGAGCTATGCAAGGACATTGCTCATCACTTGACCCTGACGCGGGAGGGAGGAGGAACATTTTAACCCCACCCCACCCCCTTGGCAAACACAACCAAGCAACTGAAAGGCTGAGCACTGGGGGAGGGCCTGGCTGGAGGCAGATCAGCCAACCTGTGGTGAGAATCATCTGAATATGGAAGGCTGCTGAAAGTGTTACGCTTAGTTTAGAAGGCATTTGGCTTTTGTTTACGGTGATCAAATCTGATTTGTTTTCCTGTGACTCATAATCCCTTAAAACCTTTCTGTTCTTAATACATTTCTTTGGTTGGTTTAAGGTGTGTTAAGTCTCCATCTGAAGTGACTGGCAAGGCTGGTGCATAGCAACCTCCTCTATAAATTGACCAACACACGAACTTGCAGTGCACGGCACTAAACGTTGTAAGACGGAAGTTCCTACAAGCGCTTCCCAACTTGGGGCTCCTGAGGGTCTTTCTAGGTGGCCTGCTGACTACAGAAGGGAGCTGCTCTTAAGGACTCAGGTAGAACTCGTAGCCACAGGCTACAAGACCAATGCAGGCTCCTTGTGCAGCCAGGGGTCAGATCAGTTCTTCCCTCCCCCTGTCTGTAGCAGGGAGCACGGCAAAGGGGGTCCCTAGGTGCTGAGGTCCCTGCTGGCACTGGAGGGAGGGGAATACTGCCTAGGGACCCAGGTGAAGCACATGGGACTACAGGACACGTGTTGTTTCCCTGCTGTACCCAGGGGGGTGGGAACGTTTTCTGTCTGGCTGCAATGGTGTGGTGGGGCTGCTGGTGCAGACTGGTGATCCCTCCAGATTGCAGAGATGAACGTCACACCAGGCTCATTCTAAGTTTTACCAATTCATTCTGCACAACATCTCTAGATACACCCTTTTCTATCCAGCCATACAGCTAGAACGCTCACCCAGGCTTTCATACCTCCCATCTCAATTACTGCAACATCCACTCCTTGACAAATGCCCACTTACATCCATTCAGAACACTGCTGAAAAGATCCATTTCCTTGCCTGTCGCTTGGACCGGGTCAGCCCTCTCTTTCCACCGCTAGTCTTCACTTTCGAGGCCCCTCACGACCCATCATCATCTCTTGTATATTAGCAAGTGGTTGATGCCGAGCTTTGAGGGACCCATAATCCCAGGCTCCACGGCCCACATGTTAGAAGGTTTGTTTGCTTGAAAGTCTGCGGTTTCTCTCAGGCTGCCCCTTACACATGGGAGGAGCGCCCAGTAAGCATCTGCAAAGCCACCTTCAAACCAGGAGTGTCGCTGGGCATCGTGAGCACATGGGGCACAGGGCCCGAATGCTTTAGGGAATGCCCTGAGCCACACCTGGCAGCTAGGGCCAGCAGGGCCTTTTAAAATCTCCTGCCCCACTGCACTCCCAGACACACAGCCCAGAGCAGAGCAGGCAGGAAATGTAAACACTGCCTGTGCAGGGAGGGAACAGGTTCAGAGTCTTATGGCTTCCCCTAGAGCTCCAGCAACAGTAGTGAGCTGGGCTGTGGGGGGAGGAGGAGCTAGGTGGGAAGGGACTTAGGGGTTAGCAGCTCGGTGTGCAGGGCTGGGGTTCGGGGCAGGGAAGGGAGTGTGGGGTTGGGGGAGTGTATGGGGTTTGGGGGGGCAGGGGACAGTGTGCAGGCCTGGGGGGTGGGGGCTCGGTGCGTGGGACCTTGGGGGGCTGTGGAAGGTGTGCAGTGCAAAGGGAAGAGTGCTGAGAGAAGTGGGACAGGGGAAGAGCACCGGGAGCGAGTCTGGAGAAAGGAGGGTGGGGGAAGAGATCGGAGCCTGTGCCCCGGAACTCAGTCCATGGTCAGCCACACGACAGTCCTCACCCCCAGTCTGTTAGTCACTTGCAAACAGGAAGACGGGGAACTGCTGCCTCGTCTCTTTTCCCTTCCTCTGAAGCCTGCTGTCACCTCCAGCTTCTTTCTCTTCCCCTCCCGGCTACCACAGCCTGCTGTCTCCTTCCCTCTTCAACTGCACCGAGCACAGCGCTGCTCTTTCATGCCTGGCTCAATGGGCCAGTCCTACAGTGGGTCCCACAGCATGAGAAGCACACAGCTATCTGGCCTACCACGCCTCTCGTGTGCTGTTACTGATGTAACCCCAAGGTTTGCTGTGAACGTCCTCACCTGAGGATGGCCTCTCGGAGCTCTGGGGTGAAGAAGAGACACTGCAGCAGGCTGTTTAAGTAGCAGGTGCAGACTTGGTTACACAGCCCCACATATCTGCCTGAAAACAGAGAATGGATGGATGATGATGATGGATGAATGGATACAGTTTGCTTTTCTTAATATATTTTTTAAAGGAAAACAAATGACTGCAAAGATTTTCATAGAAAAATTCTTGTTAAAGTGCTGAAATACAGCACAGCTGCTCCCCCACATTATTACTGCTCTGTATAAGCTATAGGTAACATGCGGGACAAACTTTCCAAACTCTCTTCCTTTCCTACCAGCAGTGGTGTAGCCAGGCTTTCTGGTGCCTGGGAGCCAAATCAAATTCCACTTCTACTCACCCTGGGCCTTGTCCTCCTCCCCCCCCCACTCCACCATGCAGCCCCCTGCCCAGGGCAGAAGTGGTCCCACCCCCACCCTGCAGCTGCCTCAGGGAGGGGGGATCTTTAGGGTCCAGGCCCTCAGATCCCAGTGCCAGACTGCAGGGAGGCGCCTGGCTGGCCTAGCAGGAGGTCTGGATTAGAAGGGGTCCAGCACAGGCTCCCTCCCCAGTTTCAGCGTGCCCCCTGGCACTCCTACCCGCCCAGTGTGCAGGCCAGATTGGCTGCAGGATGGCCACAGCCCCAGCTGCTGGAGAGCAGTGGCCCACCCTGCCCCCTGTGGTGGTCCTACAACCAGCCAGGGACAGTCGCAGAGTGGTCCAGAATGCTGTGGAGCAGCAGTGTATGAGCAGCCTCTGGCCACAGCCCCCCCAGCACTGAACGCCTTCTGGTGCCAGGGGCTGCAGATGACCCCCGGCTTGTGTGGCCCGTGCACTGGGAGGGTAGAGGCAGTGGGTGGCGCCCTGTAACTGGGGAGTCTGGGTTGGGGCCCCTCTAATCCTGCCCTGGTGCGCGGCCACCCTCGCACCCCACTATCCCCCCGTCACTAACGACTGTCTACCCGAATTGTAGTGCTTGGGAAGCAGGTCTCTCTTCAGCCCCAGCTTCACACCCTCCAGTGCCCTTCTGATCTAGTGAGGTCTGGTCTGAATTGTTTTAACAGAACCCATGATGGTCCCAGCTCCACATTCACGGCTTCAGGGAGAATCATTATTTGCTACCGGAAAACAATCAAAGCTTCTCTTTTCATTTTGAGCCACACCTGACTTAAAAACCAGGTACACAAAGACTCAGGCGTAATCCCTTTATTAACCTCCCTACCCCAGAGAACTTATTTAGGACACCCCAGGATACCTGGAAAATTCCTGACAAACTTTCCACTCCAGGGAGCTGCAGCAAGAACCCAGCTGCTATTCTGCTGACACAGCACGCTGGGCACAGGGACTTACGCTCATGCTTTGTGTCCCAGCAACTCCCTAAACTGCCAGCTCAGGAGCCATTAATCAACCAGCCAAACAAGCCACGATGTAAATAAAGGAGAGACCAACTGAAATGCCCCAGCAGTAATAACTCAGAGCAGGCTCCCTGCCAACATGTCAACCCTTGGATGCAGGGCCTATGTCATCCTGTGTGTTTGTACGGCCCACAGAGTGTCAGTGCCACACAAAAGTTCAGGAGAACAACCCAGGGTGAACGCCACCCCTTCCACCACTGAAATAAACCCAACATGGCTCCTCAGCTCGCTGTGGCTGTGGAGTCCCCAGAGCTCCTCCTTCTCCACATGCTGAATAAGCTGCACCTTGTACTCAGCACCTAAAGAAAGGGCTCCCAACAGGCTGTAGGTGTGCTGGGGAACCGGGGCGGTCAGTGAACCATGTCTGTGTGACTCTAGGGTGTGCTAATCAATATAAGACAGAAGGAGTGCATCTACACTTACAAATTAAGTCGACTTAAATTAAGCCACGTCCACACCTGGCTTTCATTAAGTCGACTTAAGCAGCTCCTTAAGTCGACTTAATAACTACTGGTCTTTAGGTCGACTTAACAATTAAGTTGTTTGTTAAGTCAACCTAAAGATGGTGCGGCTGCCCTAGGTCGATTTATTCTATAAGCTGCGGCTCCTTTCTCCCGGGGACCTGTGGGGGTCAGGGCAAAAAAGGAGCGGTGCTCCAGCTGACAGGGGATTCCTGGAGGTTCCCCTGTCAGCTGGAACACCGGCCAGCTGGAGTGCCGGAAATTGCTGGCCCCAGTGCTCCAGCTTACGGGAACCACTGGGGATCTCATAGGCTGGAGCGCCGGCAGCTTTCTTCTTGCCCGGACCAACCGGGGTCCAGGGAGAAGGGACGGAGCCTGTGCTCCCTTCTCCCCGGGACCCGTGTGGGGGTCCTGGCAAGAAGGGAGCCTCGGTTCCAACCCATGGCTCCCTTCTGCTGGGAAACCGCAGGTCCCAGCGAGAAAGGAGCCATGGCTCCCTTTTTGCCGGGAACCATGCGGGTCCCCAGGGAAAAGAGCCGCAGCTCCCTTCTTGACAGGACCCGAAAGAGTCCCCGGGGAGAAAAAGCCGCATCTCCCTTCTCACTGGGACCTGCGGAGGTCCCAGCAAGAAGGAAGCCTCCGCTCCCTTTGTGGAGGGACTGTGGCTTCCTGGGAAATGGACCCATGGGTCCCTTCTCAGTGAGGAGCCACTTCTGCCGCATCTACCCTTGAAAAGTTAAGTTAACTTGTTAAGTCAACTTAACAAGGTCGACTTTAAATCGACCTTGTTAAGTCGATTTAACAAGTCGACTTAACTTTTCAAGTGTAGACCCAGCCAAGGAGACTCTTGAAGGATGGAATCTGGGGAAATGGTGGTGCCCAGGGGTTCTCTTTACCCAGGTATCATGAGAATAGACTCTTCAGGTCACTTACTTGGTTTAGCGTTAGAGTTCACCTTGTGGTACATTAACAGATACGCAGTGGCACTACAAAAGAAGCAGGATAAGTGACTGTTAATACCTAATCAAATGGATGCCACATCCCTGTGTCCATCCCACCTCCCAGGGTGATTGTAATTGTAATACTATGTATAATATCCACGGTTCCAAAGGGGGAGCCCTGTTAGTCTATTGCAGAGAAACAGACAGAGTCCTGGGGCACTTTTAAAGACTGAGGGGGAGTTATTAAGTAAGTGTAGTGGCTAGTTCCATCAGTAGGTGCTACAGTTTAGTGTAGATACTTACATAGTCTACACTAACTCTGTAGTGTAGACCAGACTTCAGCTTCATGGCTAAATACACAGTGGAATGGAATGTTTAGCATAAGCAAGTAACATTTTAAGGAACCATTACACAGGATAATGATAAAAGATAAAAACGCCACATCGTCTATGGTTGAATGCTGCTTGCAAAGCGACCACTCTATATCTGCCCTATTCAAAGGGAACCTGCACAACACTTTTAGAAGAAAAGCCTGAGGTTACATTCATAACTTTGCTAGACATTAAAGGTCATGGACTGAACAGAAATGCGGCTTTTATGGCTTATTGCAACCTTCTGTAAACCAACTGCTCCTCCCACCTTCTTTCCTTCCTATGATTAAAGAGATGTTGATGGGCACTTCACCTTGAATGGGTCCTTGATATACATGTTATCTACTTATGTTAAAAATATCCGTTCCACCTGGTATTTGGCTGTGACACTCAGGCCTGATCTACACTACAGAGTTAGGTTGCCAGAGGCAGCCTACGTCAACGTAACTCTGTATCACTAAAATGTAGCTCCTAATGATGTAACTCACTCACTACACCAACTTAATAACTCCACCACTGTGAGAGGCATAGGACTTGGGTCAATGCAGTCAGCACTCTGTGAATTACATTGGCTTTTGCTGCCTTTCAGATGCTATCCCACAATGACTCGCACCAAAAGTTAAATCAGTGCAAGTGAGGACTGCTGACACAAGGACCATACAATGGACATGCAAAAGTCATTTAATTACTGTGGTGGCTTTATGTCTATGTAACTCAGGTCAACTTAATTTTGTAGTATAGACTTGCCCTGAATAAGTTTCTCAGACCTGAAGAGGAACTCTGTCACCAACAGAAGTTGG
>VOCT01075970.1:0-16126 GCA_007922175.1 Pelusios castaneus
TTTAAAGATTTTGATGTTAACAGTAATTGGGATAAAATACAACATGGCTTTACAAAAGGTAGATTGTGCCAGACCAACTTGATCTCCTCTTTTGAGACAATAACAGATTTTTTAGACAAAGGGAATGTGGTGGATCTAATTTACCTAGATTTTAGTAAGGGATTTGATACAGTTCCACATGAGGAATTATTAGTTCAATTGGGAAAGATGGGGATTGATATGAAATGTGGATAAGGAACTGGCTAAAGGGAAAACTGCAACAGGTCACATTGAAAGGAACTGTCAGGCTGGAGGGAGGTTACTAGTGCAACTCTGCAGGGATGGGTCCTGGGACCAATCTGATTTATCCTTTTTATTGCTGACCTTGGCACAAAAAGTGGGAATGTGCTAATTCACTTTAGAAATGACACCAAGTTGGGAGGTGTTGCTAAAAGAGAACGGTCCTGGAATATCATATAGAAAGATCTGGATGATCTTGTAAACTGGAGTAATAGAAATAGGATGAAATTGAATAGTGGAAAGTACAAAGTCATGCATTTAGGGACTAATAAAAAGAATGTTTCCTATAAGCTGAGGATACATTAGTTGGAAGTGGTGGAGGAGGAGAAGGACCAGGGATATTGGTTGGTCACAGGGTGACCATGAGCCACCAATGTGATGTGGCTGTGGAAAAAAGCTAATGTGGTCCTTGGCTGCATCGGGCGATGTATTTCCCGTTGAGACAGGGAGGTGTTAGCACCGTTATACAAGGCACTAGTGAGACCTCATCTGGAATAGTGCGTGCAGTTCTGGTCCCCCATGTTGAAGAAAGATGAAGTCAAACTGGATTAGGTGCAGAGAAGAGTTACTAGGGTGATCCGCGGAATGGAAAACCTGCCTTATTAAAGGAGACTCAAAGAGCTTGGCGTGTTTAGCCTAGCCAAAAGGAGGCTGAAGGGAGATATGACTGTTCTCTATAAATACTCAGAGGGATAAATACCAGGGAGGGAGAGGAATTATTTAAGTTCAGTGCCAGTGTGGACACAAGGAGAAATAGATAAAAACAGGCTATCAGGAAGTTTACACTTGAAATTAGAGGCAGGTTTCTAACCATCAGAAGGGTGAAGCTCTGGAATAGCCTTCTGAGGGGAGCTGGGGAGACGAAAAACCTAGCTGGCTTCAAAACTGAAACGTGATAAACTTATGGAGGCTGTGGTGTGATGGGACGGCTAGTTTGGCAACTGACCAGTCTTCGGCCACTGGTGGTGGATCTGCCAATGGCCTGAGACGGGACGTTAGATGGGGGGTTCTGAGTTATTACAGAGAATTCTTTCTGGGCTGTCCGTCTAGTGAGTTTTGCCCACATGCTCAGGGTTTAACTGATCGCCATATTGGGGCTGGGAAGGAATTTTCCCCCAGCACAGACTGGCAAAGACCCTGGGGGTTTTTCACCTTCCTCTGTAGCATGGGGCACGGCTCACTTCCTGGTGGATTCTCTGTACCTTAAAATCTTTAAATCACGATTTGAGGACTTTCATAACTCGGTCCCAGGTTAGAGGTTTATTACAGGAGTGGGTGGGTGAGTTTTGTGGCCTGCGTTGTGCGGGAGGTCAGACTAGATGATCATATTGGTCCCTTCTGACCTTAAAGTCTATGAGTGGGAGGGTCCCTCTAACTAGAAAGCTGCATCCCCAAAAGCTTAAACAGAAGCTGACCTGGTGTGAATTCAACATGTTAGCCCAAATCCTGGAGCCCTGCCCAGGGCCATTCCCAGGTTCGGGAGGGGACAGGCAGCCTGGATGCTGCGTGCTGGGGACAGTAAAGGTCCCCTCCCCCCTCCCTGGTGCATCCCTGCAAATCTGGGGGTTTGTTCTCAGTCCAGACACCAGGGCAGGGGAGATCCTGGCCCCACGCGCAGAGGGAGCGGTCGAGGGTCACAGCTGATCACAGCCCAGGAGGGGATCAGGTGTCTTTACTACAGCTGGGAGCAGTGTCTGGGGCAGCCCCAGGCCTGGAATGAGCACAGAGGTGTCGGGGGGTCTCAGCAGGGCACAGTGGGTGGTCAGAGGACAGCTCACCCCGGCAGTCATTCTCATTCGCGTTCCTGAACCTGGGTTTCCCAGAGCTGGACACATATCCATGGACGCAGGCACAGGAGTAACTCCCAGGCACATTGATGCAGGTTGCGTTGGGTCCGCAGTCTACCCGGTTCAGCCCCACACACTCGACAATATCTGTAACACCAGAGGGGACGCTCTGTCCGTCCTGGCAGGGAGACGTTCCCCGTATCCCCCCTGCACTGAGCCGGGTGACGGGACCCAGGTGATTCTTGGCAACACTCAGGCTGCCCCAGGCTGCTCTGGAGAATACGGGGTGTTGGAAATCATTTTAGCCTCACAGTCTCTCATTTTACATCTGCCAGGGGCCTCCCTGGTCCTGCCTGCTGGCTGGGGGCTCTGTGAAGAAGTGTGTGATCCGGGTTTCTCAGCAGTCTGTCTGCAAAGACCTAGCCTAGAGGAAAGGGGGGTGGTGCGGGGGAGTTATGCCCTTTCTCTGGGAGCAGCCTGCTTTGTCTCTCTCTGGTTGGGGTTCTCGGGTGTTCAGGTTCTGGATTCTAAGAAAGAAACTCGTGTTGTGCTGCAGCCGGCCAGAAAGCGTTGTATATGCTTCGATTCTAAGTGTGTGCGTGCTGCAAACATAAGAGATGTATTCCTCAGTCTGGCCAGCGACCCAAACACTCTGCTGGGCACCCAGCTCTCCCCATGTCACTGAGGCGTTTTGAAAACCCCACCCGCTGAGGCAATAGTTTCCACTGTATTGCCCCACTGCTTCAAGGTGCTGATCACCTCCAGAGGCGCTGGCAACGCACTATGAGTCCCGTTGAATTGAAGGAACTCAGCATCCATCAGGACACACTCAGCACCTATCACCATCCTGCATTAGCACAGAAGCAAAAACCTGAGATGTGACTCTGTCCAGGCTTGCTGTCAGTCGCCCCAGAGCTCTGCCTCTCCTGGGGTCGTCTTAAATGCTAGTGACTGACCGCTCAGCCCTCGCTCTCATGACCCCTGCATTCCCCACTCCCCGAGCGCGTGACGCCTCTGGGGTAGGACGGGGAGCCCCGTTACCGTCACATGAGGTTGTTCCATCATTGAAGAAGCGATTCCCATTCGACTGGAATCCATCCAGGCAGGTGCAGTGGGTGCTGTTCACACACTTGGCGTTTGCCGGGCAAGTCAGATCTTCGCTGCAGTTTGCAGGGGAACCTGCTGGGAATCGAAGCCGGGTGAGAATGATGCACCGTGAGCCATCTGTTCCAGTCCCCACGTTTATCTTGCTCCCTCGGCTCTGCCTCAGATGCTCCCAATACTCCCTCGGCAGCTAAAGTCTCCTACGCGCTTCTCACCTGGGCAGACAGCACCCAACGTCTGCTCTTTGGTGGACACGGTCAGTCCCTTTTGGGTGTGCCTCAGGGGCGTGAGGGGCCCCCAATACGGCATGAGCCAGGTGTAATGCGGGTAGGAACTGTACATTGTTCTCCAGGACAGTTCTGCTAATGGTCTGTATTTTGACCCACAGCCAATGCCACAGTCCCATCCTGGGCTTCCTCTTCTCCACAGCTCTGCTCCCTCCTGACCCACAGCCCCTGCTCCTCTGGCCTGCATTTCCACCCCCCAATCTCCATTTGCGTCTCCTGCTGTCCTAACCCCAAGCTCCCCCAAAAACCAGAGCTTGGCCAGGAGAGCTGGTGAGGGAGTCCAAATGGACAGACAAACTGAGGGATCAAAGCTCACACATGGAGGGGCCAGATCCTCAGTGGGTGTAAGCTGGCATCACTCCTTTAACTTCAGGAAGTTCTGCTGATTTACACACCTATTGACAGTCTGATATATTATATGAGCCCAGCGTATATTGGTCAGTATTGGTCAAAAATTGATTTAAAACCCCCACCTAAACAATCCAGTCAGTCCTAATAACCCAGCTGCAATGATCCCTGCCCCCCACACACCATTAGAGCCCCAATATTCCCCCTGAGAGCTGCCAAGACTGTCTCTCTTCATGGGAGAGACACATTCTGGGTGGGGCTGTCATGTGCTGAACACGAACGTGTCACATACAGCATTACATTCTGCCAGCCGGCGAACTTACCATTTGATGCTTGGGTGCTCCCAGGTGGTAGAGAGGGGAATGAGATGAGGAGGAGAAATACTGGAGAAAAAGAAAAAGTAAATGTGTTTTTAATGTGTTATATCCAGAAATGAGAGAGAGAGAGAGAGAGAGCGCTCTTTTGGCTCCATCCATGGACCAATTTTTGCTCTTTTACCCAACTATGATTCTGCTATAAATCCAATTAAGTCAATTCTTTCATTAACAATGATAATTATTGTAGTAATTTGTGCCCCTAGGGAAAACTGGCTTAACCAGCTGCCCCTTGCCCAGATGCTCTGTTTTACAACCTCCAGCACAGTTTCATTCCCACAGATGGGCGGTACAGCCAAGGAACATCTCCTTCCGCTATGGCCGGCTGCTGGAATTGCCGCATCAATTAAGGAAGGCTTTGGGCTGCTCTGCTCGCAGGGACCAGACTGAGCCACTTTTATCCCCTAAAGAGTCAAGAGCTGAGAACGTGGCCAAAAGCCACTCATGACCCATCCACCCTCTCATCTCCTAGGGTGCGTCTACACTTGTAAATGAAGTCGACTTAATTGACTCTGCATCTACACGACACTTTCCTTAAGCAAGCTCCTTAAGTCGACTTAATGAAAATTAAGTCGACTTTGTAAAACCCCATTTTAAGTTGACTTTTGGCTTAAGTGGACTTTTTAAAGTCGACTTAAGCCAGTGTAGATGTGGAGTCGACTTAGGGCTGTCCAGGACTCCCCCACTGCCCTCCCTACCAGAGCGGCTGGCAGAGGCAGAGGCTGGCATGCCCCCCCACAGGGCCTGCCCCTATGCCCTGCCAGGGTTCCTGTCCCCCTTTGCCTCATTGTACCCAGGTACTTGTCCCAGGTCTCCCTAGCCCCTACAAGTCGACCTAGGTGTGCAGTGTGGACGCTCTAGGTCAACTTTGTAGGGTCCCCCCAAAGTCGACTTAAAATTTAAGTGTAGACATGCAAAGTCGAATTAAATTAACAAGTGTAGACATAGCCCTAGGGAGCACACCCCAGTCAGCCTCAGGAATCCCAGGGGATCCGAGGGCCGTTCAGTGAGTCTGGATGGAGTCTCAGTTGGTGTAACGCATCCATTGGAAGGATCAGCGGAAACTGCAAGTTACACCAACATAGTGTAACCAATCTGCCTAAAAAAAGGTTCTCTCTTGAAGAAACCTACTGACGTGCGTTACTGTTGCTCGGCAGATTAGCTACCCACAACTAGAAACTTCTAGAAGCAGGTAGTGGTAGCAATTTGAGCATGCTCCACAGGGTACCCTGCTGGTGTGATGTGGAGTGGTCAGTCAGATGACATGAGAGCAGCAGTCTGTGCAGACAGCAGGCAGGAGCTGCTTTGAGAAGAGCCCATGTGCTCAGTTTTCAGGAGAGAAGCTGAGCCAGGAGTGAACAAGATGTTTCCTCCCTCTCATGGAGTCATCTGCAACAGATTTTGCAGATATGCATATGGGACTGAAGGCTGGTTGGAAAGGAGAAGGAAAAGCCTGCATGGAATGCTACAGAAGATTCGTGTAAAGAAAAAGAGGACAGCTATTTCTTGCCACTCAAGCCTCTATATTGGAACAAAGACTGTAGCTGAGAGTTGGGTGAACTCCATCTGGTCTTTGGGACTCTTGGGTATCTTCCATGTGGGGCTTTCTGTAGGGATTGTTCTTGGTTAATTGTATTTTGTTTTCTTAGGCTAAAGTTTAGTTAATAAGGTTCATCGTTATATTTGGTTTTAGTAGTATTTTAATGTGGGGTGGTAACTCTGAGCAATCATTACTGCGAGTCCCATACAGACTGGATCCTGGGTCTCAGCTGCTTTCTCCACAGGGATTGGGGTTTATTTCTGTGAGGCACTGGAGAAGGGCAATTGAATTAATTTTAGCCCACCCGAAGGTTACAATAGCACATTCATAGGTGTAAATTCCTGCTGAAGGAGACTCGTCTGCTCTCGCGCCCATCGATCTAGTACGCTAAAAATAGAACCATGGCCTTGGTTGGACAAATAGCAGGACAGGCTGACAGACCCAAGATCACAGGTACATACTCAGGGCGGCTAGTTCCTCCCACCACCACAGCGACACTTCTATTTGTAGCACAAAGCTACTGGAGAGGCAGCGGCTATGTCGTTTCAAGTTAGAACATTCCCCTTCCAGCTCTACTGGAGACACACCCATAGACCCCTCTGGACACTCCTTGCCCCACCATTGAATTCAGCCAGTGGCCTTCGTTCCACTCACCCAATGGATACGCGTCACCTCGGGCTCCCATAATGGCTCAGCTGCTGAGGGGAGAGGACGAGCTCTGAGCTTTGCAGCCTCCTTATCTAGGAGGAACTAGAGAGGAAGCCAGGTTGACTCATGTCCTGTTGTAGTCCACCGTATCAACCAACGGTAGTGCACACAGGAAAACCTTATCTTCTCACCATACCTTGTTCTCCTTCCTTCTGCCCAACTGCATCCCCCAGCCCTGTAATTGTTTATTTTGCTGAGTAACTGAGTTCCTACGGGGGAAACTGACCACAGAGCTGCATTTCACAGAATCACGGAAATGTAGAGTTGCAAGAGGGCTCAGGAGGTCAAATAGTCCAACCCCATGCACTGAGGCAAGACCTTGAACATCCGTAGCTGTTGTTTGTCCAACCTCTTAATAAAAAGCTCCAGTGACGGGGATTCTGCAACCCCCCTACACTGCCAAACCATCGTTAGTGTTAGAAAGCTTTCCCCAATGGCTACACTTAATCTCCCTTGCTCCTAAGTCACCCGATTCCTTCTGGTCCTACCTTTCGTGGACATGAGAGCCAAATGATCACTGCCTTCTTTAAAAAAGCCGTTTACAGATTTGAAATTTGTTGTCATGTTCCCTCCCCAGCCCCTTCTGAGCCTTTTCTTCTCTGGACTAAATGTGCCCAGGTCTTCCAGCCTTTCCTCACAGGCCAGGTTTATAAACCTCTGATCATTTGTGTGGATCTTCTCTGGAAACTGTACAATCGGTCCTCGTCTTTCTGGATGTGCAGTACCCAAATATGGACCCAGCACTGCAGAGTTGAGCAGAGAAGAACACTTGCCTCCTTCTCTTGCCTACACCACTCCTGTTAATACATTCAGGAATGAACTCGCCTCTTTTCCAACAGCATCGTGCTGTAGACTCACATTCAATTTGTGATCCACCAGAACTCTCAAACCCTTTCCTCCAGTACCTTTCAGTAAGGATTTCCAGTCAGCTTTGCAACCCCTTCATGGTAATTTCATCTAGCCCACATTTCCTTAACGTACTTATGAAAAGATCACGTGGGACTATGTCAAAAGACTTACTAAATCCAAGATACATCATGTCCACCTTTTCCCCAGCCACTATGCTGCATACCAGATCAAAGAAGGAAATGACATCTGTTTGGCATGGTTTGTCCTTGATAAATCCTTTTTGGTTTTTATTACTTACCTTCTTATTCTCTAGGTTTTAATAAATTGGTAGTTCAGTAATTTGTTCTGGTATCTGTAGTAACCTTGGAGGGGGGAAGGGGTTAACACCACAGAATGTGGGTCCTAGAGAAGTCCCAGAAGAGCCAACAGAAAGAGAGTACTGGTTTTTGAATTGAAGCCCTGCCTCTTTTCTGTTGGGTGTCAGAGTTCTTGGAAGGAGCAGGAGGTGTCCAGGGAGCCAGGTATGGAGGATCCAGTGACATCCATGTCTCAGAAAGGATTAAATCTGTAATCAGCCATACGTGAGTAGAACTGGGAATGTATGGCTAGATGTGTTCAGGGTATTTCTTTGTTTTGGTTCTTTTTTGGATTCCCCTGTACTGAGCACATTCCCCCCTCCAACTATCCTGTAAGCGACACAAGATAAATCCGAGAGAAGCAACTCTCTATGGCTATGTCTACACTTGTTAATTTAAGTCGACTTAGCATGTCTACACTTAAATTTTAAGTCGACTTTGAGGGGACCCTACAAAGTCGACCTAGAGCGTCCAACTGGATGCCTAGGTCGACTTGTAGGGGTTAGGTGGACCTGGGACCGGTCCACGGTGGCAGGGGTGCCAAGTGCCGGGGGGTTCAGCCTTTGCCCCATTGTACCTGGGTACAATGGGGCAAAGAGGGACAGGAACCCTGGCAAGGCATAGGGACAGGGTGGGCAGGGCTCTGCCCTGCCCTGTGGGGGGGCATGCCAGGCTCTCCCTGTGCCAATCACCCTGGCAGAGAGGGCAGTGGGGAAGTCCTGGAGAGCCCTAAGTCGATTTAGGGTCGACTTAAGCCAGTGTAGACGTGGAGTAGCCCTAAGTCGACTTTCTAAAGTCGACTTAAGCCAAAAGTCGACTTAACTTTTCCTTAAGTCGACTTAAGTAGCTGCTGAAGTCAACTTAAGGAAAGTGTAGTGTAGATGCACCCTGTGTTTCTTAGCTGTTCCTCTTAATTAAAGAGCACTTGTCCTTTTAAAATAAGCTCTGGCTTTGTGTTCTAAAAGGGAAGAGCTTTTGTGTTCCTCAGAGTGCAGAGCCAGCTACTAAAGGGAAATCAGTTCATTTTCAGCTGGTATCACAGCTGGGGTTCAGTTGCTCTCCTGCGGGAGGAAAAAAGGCAATTGAGGGGACCTCGGAGGAAAGAATTCCCAAGTGCGCCTTTCTGGTTTTCAGAGAGGTTTTGCATTTGGATGGTGGTAGCAATACCCCTCCAAGGCCAGGGAACTGGCACACCTTAGATCACACACCACAGACAACACTTAAACCTTTTGTTAGTTTATTATAGAGTGAGCTCTATTAACTAGGCAAATGAAATAGGAAAGTTACTTACAGCTTAAAGCAGGCAACATAGCTCAGCTTGTGATTGATGCACCTTCCCCCACACACCACTGTAATGTGACTTGGGTAAACTTCCTTTTCACCTTTACAATGTAACTGTGTAGTTTAATGGGAAAATATGCCATGCAAGGTCTTTTTTTTTAAATGCTTGTAACATACTCTATTATTGTTATGGTACTTTGCTTCCTGAGGTGTTATACATGTGCCTCACACAGGTAAAACATCTCTCCAGATGCATTTCACATGGCTCAGGTAGGAGCCAGCAATCAGGGCTGCAAACACACATCCAGAGAAAATACACAGGACCATGGTCTAGCTAAATGCTTGTAGCACCTTGGCCGGATAGGGAATATGACCTGCCCTTTTTGAACAAAGAGAATCCCCTGACCCCAGGAAGGAGGGGGTGTTTGAAGAAAAGAGAAATAGTCACATTTAGAACCATTTGTGGCTTTTTGCTCCTTGGATGTCCATCTTGAAATAACTTCCTAGATCTGTGCTTACGCCGATGGCCGGAAAGGCCTGTCTGCAACACCAACAGTAGCCAGCCATGTGGGTAAGATATAAGTGGATTGCTCCAGCAAACCTTAGCTTAGACTGTGTGTTATTTTGGTTTGGTAGGGATGAAGTCCTGATTGATTGTGCACCAATTTTCTATACAGTCAAATAAATCCTTGTTTTAATCAGTAAATTAATGTTTGTTGTATCTAAAACAGTGTGGATTTTAGAAAGAGAATGAGTATGTGGATGCCTAATTTCAAGCAACGGCTAACTGTATATCACTTCTTTGTTAAACTGTCAGACTGGAGTATATGAGCTTGCAGTGATCTGCGAAGGATCCCGAACCCTGCAGGATGGAAGTTTCTGGGGTGGCAATTGAGGGCTCACAGTGTTCACTGGTGGACTGTCCACTGAATGGGTAGTGAGTGCTCATCCACTGCCTGGGACCGATTATACACAGGAGGCTGGCGTGGGCTGACCCAGGAGTGGGCGGCAACCTGGCAAAGTGGAGTAAGTTGGGGTCCAGGAGTGGGCGATCGGGGAAGCACATCGGCTTACTAGACCAGTTTGCCAAGGGGAAAACGTCACACAGGTTGACCCTAGGAATCAGCTCCTCTTCCCTTGCTTCAGCCCTGTAAGAGTCCAAAAAGAGAGAGAGATGAAAATGTGTGCGGCATCGAGTTGTATGTTTTCCCTCCACAATTCAAGCGGATGGGACAAGGGCCCTTTTGTATGGAGCCTCTTGATGGGTGCAATGGGGCAATTAACAGCACCTTTGTGTTCTGATATCTCAGAATGAGCCTTTTGAACCCCATTTTCCTTCCTGATGGGCAGCTGTAGATGTTTTCTAGCACCTGGCTTGCCTCACGGGCTCCTCCTTTTGATGGATCTGGGGAAGAGCTGAAGTACACACCTGTCAGGTGACCTTTGCTCCAGCTCTCTGTCTATGTCCAGTGCCTCAGCCCATCAAGTCAAGATTCTCTATTAAGTTATCCTTCCAAGGTAGGATCTAGTCCAAAATCCCCCTGCAGCGTCCATGACACACTAGTCCAAGCGCTGCTCACTAGCGATCTGGGGGAGGCAAGGAATGACCCAGGCCCACCCACCTCTCCAAGCCCCACACCAGGGACCCTATGCACCATGTCCTGGGGCCACCTCAACCTTCATCACAGTTCTCCAGGTCCCCTGGTCCACGTCTACACAACTCCTTGTAGCAGGGCACTGGGCTCTACCCCCGGCAGGGCCCCAGCAGTCTACTTGGTGCTGTAACATTATGTACCCCTGTGCCCTCTACCAATTCACATCAATATGGGCTCAGGTCAGTCAGATTCCTGGATTACATGGCATCCTGCCAGAAGACCGTTTTTTCCTTTCTCTGTGAGGTGGCTCTGTTTGTAACACCCTGTTCAGGGGCCAGGGACCTTCAGCATCATGATGGGGATACGCTGGACTCTTCTGTGGACTACTCCCAGCTGCTGGGGTGGTTCGAAGAGGGATCCCCATGCCCAGGAGAGTCGGAGCGTGCTCCCACCCCCACCTCACACACATTGAGGAGCAGTGATCAGCCATTTGTAGTAAACCAGCAGCTTCCTCTCTCATGCAGAGGGGCCGTGAATGGGGCTGAGTGGGGCAGGGAGCTGTTTTAGTCACACAGGTCCCCACTTTTCCTCCACGTTCTTCATTCTTCTGTAAGTGGAGTTGGAATGAGCTCCTCTCCCACCCCGGATGTGATTGGTTCCCCCCCAGGATACAAGCTGGGACTGGGATATTGCTGAGCCCCTTTGCCTGGGATGTCCCGCACAAAGCTTTACAAGGGATCAGCAGCAAACCCGTCGGTGCGGTGGAGCGGAGACAACGCACAGAACAAACTTTAGGAAGTCGATGGGCAGCTACACTCAGTAGCTTTGATATCTCCTGTCAACTGCCACTGAATTTCCCGGTAAGTGTAGACCAGGCCTAACACAGTCAGGGACATTCACCAGCTGGCTTCTAACAAGTCCTGGGTCACTCGGGGCCAGCAGAGGACAAAGAATGTTTATACCAATAAGACGACCCATCAAGAGATGATTGTTTCATAGGCTGGTACTGGAAGACAGCAGGGAATCTCTCACCGTCTTGTTGCCAGTGGTCTGAGCAGTGGACATGGATAGATCGTTCGTCTGAGATCTCGTGCCGGGTGTTCGGACTCCCCTGATCCATCGCCGGTACTCCTCTCTCACCTGCAGGGACACAGTCACTGCATCAGGTAACGAACTCTGAGAAGATCAGACATGGCCATCACTAGGTCAGCGAAGGGCGTTGAAGGGCCGTGGGCGTTACCTGGCGGTTGAGGACACAGGTCACCAGGAAGATGAAGGCTCCCTGCAGGCTGTTGACGATGGTGAATAAATAGGCCATGACTGTGGCTGCTGGACCGACTTGGAAAAGACCCAGGCTCCAGGTACAGCCCAGAATGAAGAGCTGGGCTATGGCTTTAAAGGTCAGTAACCTGGATAAGGGCAGACGGAGAGACCCTGTTACCACAACCCTACGGAGAGCGATTGCCTCTGGAGGGCCTATGCTGGCTGGGGTGGAGCTACTGGCCCCTGTTTACTGTATGGGACGGGGGAATTGTCAATGCAAACACTGTGGGACTTAGACTCCTAGAAGATGAGGGTGAGACGGGACCTCAGGAGGTCAGCGAGTCCAAACCTCTGCTCAAAGCAGGACCAACCCACAGGACCAACTTGTTCCCATGGATCCTCAATATATTGTTCCCTTCCTACAGTCCCCTCACACCTTCCCTGGGCCAGGGACCATCCAGTCCTTGCATGGAGAATCTGACCCTCCACGACTGATTTGTTGCCAGCTCACCTGTGATCTCTGAGGGTGGACACGTCCGTGTTGAGAGTGGTGATTTTGCTTCTCAAGGTCCACAGGGTCAGGGCAAAGAACGTTATATTTATCTGTGGAAAGAGCAGGAAATATTTCCTGTGAAATGTTCCAGCTGGGGCCGATGAGCCCAGCTCAGGCTCAGAATCATCCCAGGGGACTGATCCAAACCCTGTCGAATCCAGGACAGCTCATTCCAGGATGGAATCCTCCCCTGCCTGTAACATCCCCTGGCAGCTCTCTGTCCCTCCCATGCACGGAGCTGATGGCAAAGCCAGGGCTGAGACAGATCAATGGGAGGCCAGATTCTGCTCAGAGATAAATATGGAGCCACTCCAGTCTCCATTGGGGTCAGTAATTATTTTCGGTTTACACGGTGTCACAGAGAGGAGGATATGGCCCAAATCAGGCACAGGGTCTAATCCCAGGAATGGCCAAAGCCAATGGGCAAAGGGGGACTTAAGTTCATTTTTTTCTTCTGTTCCCGTGGATGAAATTCTCCTTCTCCCTTTACTGAAAGCGAAGAGGCCGTGGAGGTGAGAGGAGAAAGGGGCCCTGTCGTTCTGGGAAATACCCACCAGGATTATGACACAGACTGGACCCATGAAACTCCAATGGAAGCCTGCATTCAGGCTGAGCCAGCAGCTGCAGGAAGGGAAGAAGAAGAAACGGATTACCCTGAGCATACCAGGGTGGTGACATTTGTGTGGCTGCCCCCTTTATCAGCCCAGGGGTAGGGAGGGGATATCACAGGATGTCTGGTCCTCAAAAGCGAGATGGATCTCAGCCTGCCTGAGCAGGCAGCCGGCAAACAGCCCTCGCCATCTACCTCCTCATCTCCTGCCATTCCCCACCACCACCTCTTCCAGCCCCTCCACTGACCCTCTCCGGGGGTGAAGGAACTGGAGTGACACTGATTTATACCTGCTGGACATCCTTCCAGGGGAGCTTAGAACACGCTGTCTGGTGCACACTTTAGAGAAGAGACCGGCGTTGTTTTGCACCCAGTAAGAAGATATCTGTTCTCTCCCTAGGATGGGCTCAGGACTTACAGTTTGGAAGTTTCATAGCCCTTGTGATTCACTGCTGCAGAAATAGCCACGATCAGGGCGGGGAATCCGTAGCCAAACGGGTACATGTATCTCTTTTTGAACCGGCTGGCACTGGTGTAATTGACCACCTTCAGGTTCCTGATGGTGAGGAAGAGATGCAGCCCCTCCAGGAACATCCAGGTGAAGCAGGCCAGGAAGAGGTAGTGCAGGAAGCCAGCAGTGACAGCACAGGCCACCTGGGGGAGACAGGGAGCTCAGGGACACTGGCTGGGAAGGGGAAAGCTGAGGATGGGGCAGACCAGCTGGGCAGGTCACGCCAGCATTCTGGTTAACAGGGCTCTCCAGGTATAAGGTTTCCTCACTCAGAGACAGCAGGATCCTGGGGAGAGGGAGGCTCCCGCACATTGCTGGTGGAGGAAGCTGATCGGAGGAAGAGATTGGAGGATCCATGGTCTGCTTCCTGCCCCACCACAGACTCCCTGGGTGATCTTAGGGAAGTCATGTAGGAAAGGAATTGAGGCCCTGGGAGATGGAGACATAGGGAGAGAACTGGCCGAACTCCTGTGAAGCGGGAGACTCAGGCCCTGTGCCCAGTGGAAAGGGGCCAAAGAGAGTGTAACCCGGGAATACCCCCTGTCCTGCCCTGCCCAGAGAGCACAAAGGGATCCAAGTTGCACAGCCCAGTCAGGCTGCAAGTGGAGGAACAGAGGAGGTGAGAATGGGGCTCTGGGAGTGGAGTGGGCTGTACCTTATGGCTGCTTCTCTTCACTGGGGTGAGGAAGAGCAGGTTGGCCAGGAAGAGGCAGAGGCAGAGCTGCAGGTGGATGGAGGTGGTGACGTTGTGGATGGAGCGGCACAGGAGGAAGGTGAGGATGGCGAGGAAGAGGCACAGCAGCGAGAAGGTCAGTCCCAGGTAGGTGAGGACGGTCAGCGGGTAACTCTCCTGTAACACAGCAAAGGGAGACTCACCAGCCATCCCAGTCAGTTTTTCCCCAGCAAAGCCTCCATTCACTACAGTGGGAGCTTTGCCCAGGCAATGGCAGAGTGCATCCGGCGCTCAGAGTCCCGCCCACCATCCACGTCTACCACCCAGATACCTGCATTTCGTTGGGAGCCATAAGGACGGCGAAGCTGGAGAGGTGGTTACAGCTGCAGGTGGTGTGAGTGCTGTTTGTGCCCAGTACGGAGCAACCATCCTGAGACCAGCTGCCTTTCCCAGCCTCGAATTTCCAGTAGACACAGCATGTCTTTTCCTCTGGTTTTACGGTCTGGAAACACAACAGGAATCATCCTTACAGGAGCACAGCACGTGGCGTCAGTGATCATGTGTTTGCACAGGCAGTAACACACCCGAGGCCACCTAGGGGGCCAGGACTCGCCCCATGCAGAACCCAGGGCTCGCGGGGGCCATAATGTCAGCAGTGGAGAATGTAGATCCCACTGCTACTGAGTGAATGGAAAATCCTTGTTTGCCGCTAGCACCGCAAGACACATGGGTGAACAGCTCTGATGGTATCCAGCAGAGGCGAGTGCCACCCTGTGACAAAGTGGAGATGTTCTTGGGGTTTTCTCTGGGTGCTGCGTGTGCGCCTCAGTTTCCCCACCTGCATTACTCATGAATGCTGGTGATGGGAACCCAGGGTGAGATCAAGGTCAGATGGAGGAGACGACTTTGCGGGTGCGGGCAGAGCCCTCCCAAAGCGCTAGTATCTGGTCTGGCTCTGTCGAGGAGCACAGAGCACAGGGGTCCCGTGAGAATCCGTCCCCCAGGCACTAACCAGCACTTTGCTGTAGCAGATGCTCTCAGGCGCATTCCCTGAACCCCACTATCTACAGAAAGCTGCGTTGCTGTCGGTCCGGCTCCGGGGGAGCCAGGCAGCCCTGTTACCCCAACGGACTCTGCATGGCCCTCTGTGGGGTGAGAGCCCTCGTGACCTCCTCCAGTCGAACAAGCCCAGCGTGTCAGGAGTAAGGAGGCCTCTGCTTCGCAGGGAATCACGACCCAGAAAGTTCAGCCCGGTCCGAACGCCTGGCAGGAGACGGTGCTTTCCAAAGGCCCCTCTAGAGCCCAGACATGGAGCAAAGCGAGGGGATGTCCCTCCACACACCTGGCTATGGCGCAGGGTGAAATTTGCACTGCTGTTGAGGTGAACGGGTCGCCCGTCTCCGATGGCCCCACTCACCACGCTGGACCTGAGGTGAGTGTTCCCCATCGTCCCTCCAGTTGAAGAGTTTTTCATGCTGAGAAGTCTCGCGTTGATGATGGAGTCCAGGTTGGAATATGAAATAAAAGCAGCCGCCACCCCACCTGCTGGGAGAGGAGACGGGAACGTTACGGCAAACAACGAACCAGCCAGGTCCCCAGCGACCAGGGCGCACAGCGAGGCCGTGCGAGTGGGAAAGGAACCCAGGAGTCCTGATCACATTAGCCACTGGATCCTGCGATCTCCCTGGGAGGCCCCAGGAACACGTCTGGCTGCAGGAAGCAAAGATGGTGATGTAACTTCTCCCAGCAAAATCAGGCGGGGGGCAGGCCAGGGATGATTTTCCCCCGGGTGCTAGAAGATTCGGGGCCACCAGCCTGAAGGGGCAGCTGAGGGTACGTTACCTTGGTCCCCTCTCGTCTCCATTGGGTGGTCCCCGCTCTTTCCATTCTCTGGGCCATGTCCAGGCAGAGACCCATGCGCCTCTCTGAGCCCTCAGCCCATCACTGCTTGGGGCTCAAGCCGTGGGACAGCCAGTGATGAAGGGGTCTGCGCAGCTCCCAGCCCACA
>VOCT01076073.1:0-10988 GCA_007922175.1 Pelusios castaneus
ATCTTCAAAGCGTCTGACGAAGTGGGATTTTCTCCCACGAAAGCTCATGCGATTAATAACATTTACCACAGTGTCCAAACTAATTACATGAAGTGCCAGCTACCTCCCAATTTCAACATAATCAGCTGGCTAGTGGACAAATCAATCATAGACTAACTAATGCTCCCTGCCTGCACGACCCAGGAGAGGTCCTCCTTCATACTTTAAGGTCCATTTAAATAAAGGCTGTGTATACACTAGTGTTTCTCAACCTTTAGTGCAACGGTTTTCAAACTTTTTTTCTCAGGACCCAGTTGGGGAAAAAAAAATCATTTATGTCCGCGACCCAACAACTACATCTTTGAGCAACGCATTCCAGTCTTTTGGTGGCAGCAGCAGGGGGCGCTGTGACCCAGTACTGGATCCCGACCCTATGTTTGAAAACCACTGCTTTAGTGGGCCGGGGAACACCTAAAAGGTATTAATTACTTTATGCAGAACACCTGATTAAAGCACACTCAAAAAAGCTGGTAACAGTGTCTGGAGATCTAAAATACCTCCATTGCAGCAAAGCTTCCAAGAGTACATCAACATCCCCCGCCACATGCCGGGCAGCTTTGCTGCAGCTGGGGCATTAAATTGCTCCTTCCCCCTCACTCTACCCAGCTGGGAGGGGTCGGGGTGGTCACAGAACACCTGCGCTATGTCTGAGGAGCACCCGTGTTCCATGGAACACCAGTTGAGAAACGCTGGTCTACACAGATATTTCAGCAATTCTCCCACCAGTGGTTTAGCACTAGTGCAGCTTCACTAATCGAAGCACTAACCGTAATTCATTGATGACGTCTTTATTCTATTGCCCCAGGATCCAGTACCCATAATAGTGGGACACACATGACAATACACAAATACAGCCGGGGTTGGAATGAGAGCTGAGCGTGTCACTATATTTCCACTGCCAAACTAAGGATCTGGAGTGTACTAAAGAGCTTGAGGAGATAAAAAGCTTTTAATAAAAAACTTCTGCATCAGTTTACTTATGCACAGCTTTGTTACTGACTTAAGGGGCTTTTTATTTCTAGCATCTCCCTGTTGGAAGCACAGTGGTCAGCAACTAGGGCAGGGGTCTGTAACCTGTGGCTCTTTGGTCACCCCCTCGCAGCTCCAGGGCCACCCCTGCCACTTGGGAACCCTGAGGCAGCCCACTCCTAGCTCCAGGCGCCCCCACCACCACCGGGGGATCCTGCGGAGGGGCCTTGCTCCTGGTTCCAAGCTTTGCCTCCCCCACTCCCCCCTGCAGCAGGCACCCTGGTCAGCTCCCCCGATAAGGAGAATACACCCATTGCAGCTCTCAAAACACCTGGTTATTGAATGAATTTTAAAAAACAGCTCTTATCTTTCAGGTTGCTCACCTCTGAATTAGAGGGAGTATATCCCTTTTTACCATCTACTGTGTTCTTATTCCTATCCCACTATTCAGAGAGCAGGTTGATCTTTTACAGAATTTTTCATCAGATGATCACAAAAAGGCAGGTTTTAGAGTCATGCCCTTTGCTTAATGATTTTACAGTGTGTTTCAAAAATACAATATTTGAAATGCCATTTAAAATTTTCATCTTTCATTCCTCTCTCCCACTGACAATGCACTTTTACTTAAAAGCTGAAAATTACTAAAGATGGGCATTTCAAATTAATATTAAGATGAAATCTTAAATAGGCTATTTTGGCTTCTACAGAAGATCATATTTTGTATTTGTTGGGACTACATAGAGCCAAAAGCTGAAAGACCATATCACAGGAACTGTCACGCTCGATCTGAGCAGTGGGATCCAGTATTCTGTTTTGGATAGTGACAAATTAGATGAGCTTTCAAGAAATCCTGTGGTGAACAATTACAAAATGGTCTGTCTATTGGGGGAGGGGCAGAAGGGGGACATCTTCAAAATCTCAGCCTTTTAGTGGAATGTTTATTTCCTGAAGTACAAGGATTTATAACCCTTTCCTTCCCCCACACCCTGCCATTCTAATGTAAGGGGGGACAGGGTTAATCAGAACATTAACATAGACTCTTTATAAAATTCTACTAATCTCTGGACCTCACTCTTCTCGCAAAAATGAATTATGCATCATGTAAACATGTATTCCTTTTACCAAGTAAATCTGTGGCCTTATATTTAAAATCCTTTTCATAATAAGAAAAATTTGCTTTCCACTATTTATTATTTTAGATCCCTTTCATGTCCCCTCTTACTCAAGGCATCTCCAAACAATACCATTCTTTACTCCTATGAAAGTCTTTCTGTGCCTGTAGAAGCGTGATACCATGAAACCCTGCTCTATTTTCACTATAACTTTTTTGATAGAGAGTAACAAGAATAGAGCACAGCACTCCAAATAATGTCGTTCCCCCCCCCCCCAATCTCATTCTTTGAGGAGCTCAATATTTTATTTGTTGGGGTTCTTTGAGCGATCAGATACGTCCCCACGAGCACACAGCTCTTTTCTCCTGAGTACAATTTAGCTAGACCCCGATCACGCGTGCAGCTAGGGCTCACGCTACACCCACTCAAGCGCCGCACAGCCTTGTGGACTTCTCATCCACATCGCTGTGGACGGACATTTGCTGCTCACCCGCGAGACTGATCCAGCCCGGGCCGCGGTGGGTATTCCCACCCTCCCACCTGCCGTGCCTAGGGGGCCTCAGCTGAGGCGGCGGGGCAGCGCAAACGCCCCAGCGCCGGCCAGCCAGGAGCAGCAGAAGGGAGCCAGGGAGATGCCAAGAGGCACCTAATGCTCCCGCCCTCACTGCCCCCCTGGGGGCTCGACCCCTCCCTGCGCGGGCGGCCTGTCCCTCCTGCGCCGAGGCTGCTACTCAGGGACCGGCCACAGGCCGCCCCGAGGCAAGGGGCGGGGGAGCCCGGTCCCGTTGCACGAAACAAAGCGGCCGCTGCCATTTTGAGACAGAGGCGGGTCCTGAGTCGGCAGCGGCCGGAGTCTCCCCTCGCCCTGGGTGGCGGGGGCGGGCACCCTCACCTTCCCCGTAATCCATGGCGGCGACGGCGGTGCCCTGTGGCCGGGATCGGTGAAGGCCTCCTTGGGACCACGACAGCAGCGACGCACGCGACTCGACTCTGCAGTCCGCGTTCTCACAATGGCGCCGTGTGCGCCACAACGAGGCTGGGCGGGGCACGGAGCGACCGCACAGAGAAACGTCGGTCCTCCATTGGTCGCGTAAAAGGCGTCACGTGACGCTCGGTGAGCCTGAAGACCAGCAGGCGGGTTAGAAATAAAGCAGCAATACTGAGGGGAAGAGTGGGCGCCGCCATGTCTGAGTCGGGCACCGTCCGTAGGTCACTGGCAGCGGCTGGCGAGGCGGCGGTTGTTTTGGATTCTGCTGGCGGCCATTTTAGATTCTGGCAAAGAGCCTCCGAGCGGGCCTTTGTTTATGAAATGTGGTTTAAATGCACAGCAGAGTGTGGCTAACTTTTTGGTTTCGCAGGGATCCAACCCCTGAAAGGCAGCTGCAGTGCATTTTAATTTAATTTGGGTTTCCAGCCACGCACAGCTCCACCTTAATCACCAGCACGTGATCATTTAGTAAATCATAAGTGCACCAATCACCATTTTCTAAGATAATAATGTAAATAAAGTAAATGCAAGTTAAGTAATTCCTTGAACAAATAGGCATAGAGTGTATACTTCTGGTCACTGGAAAGGAGTTCGAAATTTAGTGTAAATGCTAACTTTAGTTACCAACCAATGATCAACCTTTCTTTAAGAAAATGACTAACCAGTACAAAGGCAAAATAAGATTAAAATTGAGTATTTAAATAAAGTTTGTGCTTGTTGATTTAAATCAATCTACATTAATTCACTTGCTCCCTCCCTCAAAATGAGGGAAAAAGTCAGTTCAGTTCCACAAAAACTGCTGAGGGCTGCATATTTAAACAATATCCCTATATTCTGCAATGCCCAATATTTTTCAACACCAACTTGTCTATGAAACAGAGGCAAGTTACTGTTGCCCTATTACAGGAGAGGAAGAAGAGACTCACCCAGGAACAGGCTCCTTTTTTTTTCCCCCCTAATCCAAAAATTAAGTTTTAGAGCAGATTTTCTACCCTCAATCTCTAGCTGGAGGCAATTGAGAATACTTCTGATCTTGATCTTTGGAAATAATGGAGGTCACACACTATAGCTTTTCTTGTAGAATAACCCTGTTCTAAAAATCTAATCTCCCTTCTCACCCATGCAGAGGTGTGGGCAGAGAGGATGGAAATTTTCTTGCAAAGGGAGCCTTCACCTTGACTTTATCACAAGTTCTCAGCCAAAAATACATTATGCTTGGGTACAGTAATGATTTCAATAGCCAAGTACTCAGCATGTAATCTGTGTGCACTCCCCTTTGCACATGCAACACGATGCAAGCAAAATGTTTGTGCATTGTTACTTATGTATGCAAATGTTGATGCCCCTGGCTGTGTTTGGGGTCGCGCACTGGGTAACTCGAGGGGGTGGAAGGCCACAGTGTCGATGAAGCCCCTTTGCTCCAGACTCAGACACAGCTAGGACATAACTGACGCCCAACAATCCAAATAACATAGCCTTGATGTTTCCCAGTTGCAGGAACTGATAACCTGTTCCCCATAACGGAATAACAGTACTAGTCTCAGCCAGTCTCTGCTTGCAATAATAATACAGCCTTGAAAGTTTGGTTTTCGTCCAAGGAGAAGAGAAGGGGGGTAGAATCCTTTACACACACAGACTGGGAAATGCTGACAGCCCAGGTCCAGCTAGTATTCAACTACATAAAAGCAATTGTAACCAAAGGGGGGTTGCACATGATTTGAGACTTGTCTGTCTCCGTGTGCCTGCTTGAAATCTCAAATAAATCTTAGGGTGCTTCTCTGCCCTGGTGTGTTTATTGGTGCTGCACACTCCGGGCAACGAATCCACCACTGTTGCTAGCCCCAGCCTGTCTTCAGGCCACTCCCTGCAACAGTTTTTGGCGACTCCGCCGGGACTTAGGGGCTCTAAACAGCCTTGCTTGGACCCCTCTGAGGGCTAGGGCAGCCACCACTTCGACGCCCACGCGCACTGGCATTTTGTCAGAGGGCCTCGTTGTGTGAGACTGTCCTGCCCGGAGGGCACTCCGGTGCAAAGCACCTCTGATAAGCGGAGAGGCACAGGCACAAGGTGGGACCGGTCCATTTGGTGGTAAGTCCGCTTCCCTGGGGACGCCCAGGGGTAGTCTCTGGTATGGGGCAAGGACAAGCAAAGGGCCCGGGGTATTGCACCCCTTGGAATGCATTCTGTTAAATTGGAAGGAGTTGGGGTCAGACCCCACGACTAAGATACAATTGAAAAGGTTTTGTTCTGTTGATTGGCCACAGTATCAGCTGGGGAATCAGGAGCAGTGGCCTCAAGGGGGATCCCTTAATTATAACACCATTTTCCAGCTTTTTTTGTTTTGTTAGCGAACCGGGAAGTGGAACGAGCACATGTATGCCCAGCTGTTTATGGCTCTATGAGACCGAACGGAGCTGTTGCGGAAATGTGGTCTGGTCGCGACCGGGTCGGAGATGTTTTCATATCTGTCACCCCCTCCCCCGGTTGTAATGGTGGAACCGGAGCCCCCTTCGGCCCCAATACCTCCCCCAGCTAGGGATAAGGGCCCCGGAGTTCAGGGAGCGGGTGGGGCCCTGGGCATGTACCCTCTTGTAACTGAGACTGCTATCTCTCGTCAAGGGGGTGATAATCGACTGGCTACCACCATGCAGGTCTATACCCATGTCCCCTTTAACCCAGTGGATTTGGCTGCCTTCAAGGCACAAGCTGGGGAATTTTCAACCAACCCCAGCCACTTTATGCCTGTGATTGAAGGGTATCTGGCAAGTCACAAGCCTGACTGGGATGACAGTATTCATCAAAATACTAATGCTGACCCTGATGCTGTGGCAGTGGAAGCCATAGTAAAAGGTATTTTTACCAGCAAAGCAGCCCCTGACATTCTGCGGAAGCTGCAGAAGGAGGAGGATTTAATGGGCATGTCAATAGCCCAGATTCTGGAGATTGCCAATCGGGCCTACGCTCTCCGAGAAGATGAGAACGACAAACGCCAGATAAAGATGATGGTAGCCGCAGTCTCGGCTAATGACCACAGAAGAGAACAGGACAGGAGACCACCCAGAGGGCGAGGACGAGGTAGGCCAGGACGGTTGGGGCGAAATCAGTGTGCCAGATGCTGGAGGGAGGGGCACTGGAAGAACGAGTGCCCAGAATGGGAGGTGACCCCCCTGATGGAAGTGGCAAGTACTGAGTAGGGAGGACGGCAGGGCCCACCCCCTGAACCCTGTGCAAAGATAAAGGTGGCCAACACAGAAATAAGTTTTTCTAGTGGATTCAGGGGCAGTTCGGACGGCGGTCAACCAACCATTAGACCTGCCCGTCGAAGATTCCCTGACAGTAATTGAGGTAACTGGAGGGGGGGGTTAAATGCCCTGTCTATGTCCCCGCAGAATGTACCTTGGGAGACAAACATATTTCCCATCGTATAGTATATCTCCCCCACTGCTCCACCCTCTGCTGGGAAGGGACCTCCTTTGTAAGCTGGGAGCCACTTTGCATTTTATACAGGATGAAATCATACTTAACTTATCCCCAGAGCATGCCTGGCTAATAGTAGTGAAACCTCAGGAAAAAAAAAAAAAAAGCCCAAGAAGCACAGGATCGGGCACACTGGGAGGATCAGGTTTATCCCCTAGTGTGGGCTACAGAGGCTCCAGGGAAAGCTTCTCACATTACTCCGGTTACAATCCAGCTCCTCCCAGGGAAAACACCAGTGAGAATTCACCAGTATCCCATACGGCAAGAAGCGCGGGAGGGGCTGCAGAATACCATTGAAACATTCCTAAGGTGTGGGGTTCTCCGAGAGTGTTAGTCGGCTTGGAACACTCTCATTCTGCCAGTTAAGAAACCGGATGGCACCTACCGCTTGGTGCAGGATCTTAAGTCTGTGAACGAGCGGGTGAAACCCCTGCACCCTCTGGTGCCAAATCCCTATACACTACTTGCTTCTATAGGGGAACAATATATGTACTTTACTGTTCCCGATTTAAAGGATGCCTTTTTTACCATCCCAGTGGAATGACAGTCCCAGGAACTCTTTGCCTTTGAGTGGGAGGACAGAAAGCAGGTAAAGAAACAAATGTGCTGGACTGTTTTAGCCCAAGGATTCAAAAACTCCACCACCATTTTCGGCCAGGCACCTGCTGGAGACCTACAGGAGTGGGACAACCAGGAGGGGGTACTCCTGTTATAATACATAGATGATCTCCTCCTGGCAGCCGGGGGACTGGAGGACTGCCTGAAAGCTACGGTAAGCCTGCTAAACTTTCTCGGGCTCAGGGGATACCATGTCACGTAAGAAGGCTCAGATCACTGAGGTTCGGTATCTGGGATTCCACATTCAGCAAGGGCAGAGGCGGCTCTCTAATGAAAGAAAGGAGGCAGTCTGCCAAGTTCCCACCCCGCTGCTACAGCCTTGATCATTAAAGAGGCTGAAAAGTTAACCCTTGGGAGCAGCATGACTGTTTATACCCCCCATATGATCCAGGCCCTCCTAGATAGCAAGGGGGGTCTGTGGTTGACTCAAGCACGATTAGCCCAATATCAGGCCAAGCTTATTGAAAATCCGGAGGTGCAACTGCGGACCTGTTCAACTCTTAATCCAGCCACCCTCCTTCCTGACTCAGAGGGTATAGAACATAATTGCTTAGAGACTGTGGACTTACAACATTCCAGCAGGGCAGATCTGAGGGACCAGCCCCTGCCTAACCCAGACTTTGCATGGTATACTGATGGGAGTAGCATGGTGGTTAATGGCCAGTGTAAGGCAGGATATGCTGTGGTTTCTCTTTTTGACACCATTGAAGCACAACCCCTACCACCTGGGACCTCCGCACAACTGGCAGAGCTAATTGCCCTCACCCGAGCACTTGAGCTGGCCACCGATAAGCGAGTTAACATCTTCACCGATTCCAGGTATGCTTTTGGGGTACTGCATGCCCATGCCAGGCTATGGAAGCAGCGGGGAATGCTTACAGCCCAAGGGAATCCTGTTAAGTAAGGCCCACAAATCCTCCGCTTGCTGACAGCTGTTCAATTGCCTGCCGAAGTAGCTGTAGTACACTGCAGGGCCCATCAGAGGGAGGACCAAGATGTAACTCGGGGAAATGCCCGAGCTGACCGAGAAGCCAAATGTGCAGCCTCCGCCCTCCCCCCCCATGGAGGAAACGGCCTTAGTGGGTGCTCTCATTCCGGCCCTAGAAGATCGTCCCGATCCGGTTTACTCACAAAGTGAGCAAGAGATGGCTGCAAAGCTTCAGCTCTTGAAAACAGATGGGTGGTGGCACACCTCGGACAGAAAGGTCCTCCTGCCAAGTGCTCTTGTGTCTCATGTTTTGAATCAATTACACCTAGCAACCTATGCGGGGAGGGAAGCCCTAGTCCAGATGGCTACCAAATATTTCCTCGCCAGTAGTCTCTGCCCTCAGGACTCCCGAATTGTGGCAGGGTGCCCCATTTGCCAGAAGAACAACCCTCGTTCCGGAGGAGCCCACCAGCCAGCATCGCTTGAACAGACCCCCGGACCCGGTGTTGTGTGGCAAATTGATTTTACTGAACTGCTACGGACCTAGGGGTATCGGTATTTACTGGTGATGATGGATCATTTTACTGGATGGACAGAAGCATTCCCTTGCCGAAATTGCACCGCTAGGACGGTGGCTGTAAAATTAATGAAAAAACTGATCCCTAGATTTGGATTACCTCAATGGATTGAATCTGACAATAGAACTCATTTCACAGCAAATATTGTAAAAATCATCGCTGAGACTCTGCAACTACAGTGGAAGCTACACTCTCCCTGGAGACCCCAGGCCAGTGGGGTCATTGAACGGACCAATCAGACTCTCAAACGACATTTCTCCAAAATTTGCTAGGAAACTGTTTTCAAGTGGGTCCTAGAAGCAAGTGGCCAGATGCCTTACCACTGGCCCTGCTTCGGGTACTGCCTAAGGGAAGGTTGGGTTTAAGTTCCTTTGAGATCCTTTTTGGACACCCCTGGCCAATGAATGGTGCCCCGGTTCCGCTAGGGGAGTAGGCCCTAGGAAAGTCAATGTTATCCAAATATTTGTCCTCGTTGTCTGCTGTTCTTTCTTTTCTTCACAGGTGTGAAAGATGCTCAGCCTGTTTCACTAGAAACTCCGGCTCACTCTCTCCAGCCCGGAGATGCCATCCTCGTCCTGGTTACCCACACCCCGGCGAAGATTGAGGGACACAAGAATTGGATCCACTACTCCCGGCTGATGCCAGTACCCCAGCCTCAGGATCAAGATACATGGACTGTAAAACCCTCCGAAGACTCAGGCAATTCGGACTTTGGACTGAAACTCTTGTTTAAACGCAAGCCTCGCTGAGTCCTCGCTGAGTGCAAACGCCCCCCCTTCTTTGTTGCGGGGTGAGGCGTATTAACCTTTGCTTGTCACAGCACCGGAGCTCCAGGCCCTTAATGCCATGCTTTCGTTCCTGATTTCTTCTGGCTGCCAACTGTAACCACCATCCACGCCCATGCGGGCTGGCAGGGGGACTTTAACTAACTCTAAAGACTGCCATTAATACCTTTGAAGCTTTGAAAAGACAATTTGCCTGCTCGTTTAATTTTTTTAATTGTTGAATTTGTTCCCAGATCCCTTTCCCCTTTAACTGGTTAGATTTCTGTCAAAGTGCCATCGCGGGGAAATGGGATTTCACCCGGGATGACCACAAGCTTTTAGTTTTCAACGTGATTGTACTTTGGAGGCCAATTATTCCCTTATTGGCCCCCATGACCCAGCCGGTGACAGACCCATTGACTATGTCTGGAAACCTGATTTTAATCCAGACAGAAAACCTGTGCCTATTAGATTAAGGACCCCCCTTCTGGCTTAATCTGCTATTGCTCATATGGTAATCAAACTGCTTGGTTTGCAAGGAATAGCTCCTGCCGCTATTATCTTGTACCCTGGGGCACTTTATCCATCCCTATTGTAGACTCCTCCGGAGCAGACTCAGGGGAGGGTCTCTTAACCTGGGATGCTGGCTCCCCCGATGCTGCCATTATGAATGGTTTAGTTGCTAATACTAATTCTTTTTTTATTTGTGGCCGTAATGTTTATTCTTGGCTTCCCCATGGCTGGTGTGGCAGCTGCTATTTGGGAATTTTGGCCCCTCCCCTCCGGGTGTTGCCTCATCCCCCTGTTGGTCGGCACCCTGGAGCCTATTGGGGAGGGTGACCGTTTTGGTATGATTGTCCTGCCACAGTATGGGGTGGGCCGTTTAGCCCAATTGTACCGCAAGCTGTCTGTATTTCTTACCCAATTTGCTAATGATACCTTAAATGTCAGCCACGACCTCATTGCTGAGCTGTACCAGCTTCGGCTCCTGGCACTTCAGAACAGACAGGCCCTTGATTTTGTGCTAGCTGCTCAAGGGGGGTCTGTGCCCTTATTGGGGAAGAATGTTGTACCTATGTACCTGAAAATTTGAAGGATGTTAATGCTCATATTTTATCTGCTCAAAAGGCCCTGGATCAATGGAAAGCTGGGGAACGGGAACCCACAGTGTTTGATACCCTTTGAAGTTGGCTCCCCAATTTTGGCTTAAATACTTTGGGGACTAGCATTGTACACCTTCTCCTCACCGGCTTAGTTTTGTGTATTTGCTGCCTTTTGTTTTTAGTTTGCTGTAAAGTTATTTTGACCCGCCTCTGTGCTGCCCCTGCCCCATCCATACCGGTTCTATATACTCAGACATCTGATTTAAATTCCCTTTTGTCACAGGAATATGTGAGGACTCAGCTTTCTAGAATCTGAGCCCTCCCAAAGGGGGGAATTGTTGATGCCCCTGGCTGTGTTTGGGGTCGCGCACTGGGTAACTCGAGGGGGTGGAAGGCCACAGTGTCGATGAAG
>VOCT01076202.1:0-15461 GCA_007922175.1 Pelusios castaneus
GGGGGGGGGGGGGAGGGTGCATGTTGGGGGGAGACCTGTTAACTGTCTTCAGATACATTGTGTTGTTATGAAAAGGATGGTGATCAGTTGTTCTCCATGTCTGCTAAAGGTAGGGCAAGAAATAATGGGCTCTATCTGCAGCATGGGAGATTTAGGTTAGGTATTAGGAAAATCTTTCTGACTCAAAGGGTTATTAAGCTCTGGATGAGGTTTCCCAGGGAGTTTGTGGAAGCCTTGTTCATTGGAGCTTTTAAAGAACATATTGGACAAACTTGTCCAGGAGGGCCTAGGTTTACTTGGTCCTGCTTCAGAGCAGAGGCTTGTAGTTGACGTCTGAAGTCCCTTCCAGCCCTACATTTCTGTCATTCTATATTTCTCTCCTCAGGCCTGTGCCAGTGTAGGCTTCAAAAGGCAGTTACTAGAAACATTAGTGTGTGATGCTCTCTCAGATCTTGCAGAAGAGGGCGTGATAGCTGGCAGAGTGTGTTTAGAGACTTTCACTTGACCCCAAACCTTCTCAAAGCAACAAGTAAGCAGAGGTAGCACAAGTGATCAACTCATTTTATTGGTGTGCGTGTGTCCAGCATGCATCAGTGTAAAACCACAGCAGGGAAGTCTGCTCGTATTTCCTTAGAACAGAACCGTGTTGGTAATTGTCCAAGGGCCCCGTATACACATTTCCTGCACAGTTTGGCTGGTGAGGAGTTCTGCTGTTCCCATTCAGACTGCCATGTAGCTGGAGTTGGTACTGTGCCATCTAGCTTGCTTGCTGCGTTAGCCTGGCTCCCCACGGTGAAAGTCTAGGCAGTGCAAACTCAGTGACCTCCATGATATGCTCTGGAAGTGATGGCCGTGAATTTGCTCAATCTCTGTCTGAAAGTTCAGATAAAGTATGTTTACTGGTTCTCCTTTGACTATTCTGCTGACAATCCTAGGGAATTTCAGTAGACTAGAGAGAAACACCTTTATGTAACAAAAGCCACGCTGGTTTATACTCTAGGGCTATGTCTACACTGGCAAGTTAGTTCGAATTAAGGAAGCTTAATTCGAACTAACTTAAGCCTCGGCTACACTAGGCTTTCATTAGTTCGAATTAAGGGCTTCCTTAATACAAACTAATAAATTCGCTTATACTTTTCGAACTAACAGTTAATTCGAACTAGTTAGTTCGAATTAACCCAATGTGGCCATGTTAGTTCAAACTAACCGGCACATTGACCTTAATGCAATTGACTAATTCGAACTAAGCGAGTGCCATGCATGGCACTTGCTTAGTTCGAACTAAAATTTGCTAGTTCGAATTAAGTTAATTTGAACTAACTAAAATGAGTTTGAATTAGTTAGTTTGAATTAACTAATTCAAACTAACTTTAGTAACTGTAGACATAATAGGTGCTTTATCATTCCATTTTCATCACTGCAGCGAGGCTCAATAATTTCTAGGATCTTCAAAAGCATTTTTTTTTTAAAGAGAGGTACAACACTTGGCAACAATACAGTCCTCTGGTAGAGCAGTTGGTTGGCTTTCTTGTCCTTGTTTCTGTTTCGGCTGTGTGTGGAAGTTCTTTGGTCCCCGCGTCTGTGTCCTCTGAGGTTGGTTTGTCAAAGTAAAATATTTGGCTTTGATAAGAAGCTTTTCTTCTCCTGCCAGCTAGCGAGACAGCAGTGCCCTTAATTGCATTCTATACCACGCCAAGTGAAATCCATCTTCGTGCCCTTGGATTTGAAGCCAAAAATATCCTTCGGTGCTCCTTGTTGCTTCGCAACATGTGGACTTTCCTCCCTACTGAGTGCGGGGTTTCTGAGGGTCTGTTTATATTGGGTTT
The DNA here is from genome assembly GCA_007922175.1 of Pelusios castaneus. Taxonomy (NCBI): domain Eukaryota; kingdom Metazoa; phylum Chordata; order Testudines; family Pelomedusidae; genus Pelusios; species Pelusios castaneus. The sequence continues at coordinate 1,827 of VOCT01076202.1, forward strand.
TTAGCTCCTGGGGTCGCTATATTGATGGAGCTGTATTGGTAGAAGTCTTTAGTCTGGCGTGTGCAGTACTGGTGTGAACGGTGGTTTGTGTTAGGGCAGTTTACCTTGATTAAGCGCCAGGGCAGACATTGCTGAAAAGGGATCAGTGATGGAGCATTGCTCCGTCTTCCTTTTGGGCAGAAGTTCTACGAATCCACTATTTTATAGTGTCCTGCAGTAGGCTGGTGTCTATCATGTAGGATTCTTATGGCTGGATTGGAGCCTTGGAGTGTGTAACAGACGATAAACTGCCTGGAGACACACTATGAGGGAGGTGGCTTTTACCCCTACAATCACTGGTTCTATTCCTGAGCATTTACACTGCTCACCCCCCACTCCCCTTTCAAACTAGGGCCACTGGATTCCCGCTTTCTAAGGCCAAACAGCAGGTTGAGACATTTTCTCTTGTGAGGGAGCATGAATAGTCTAGGCAGGTGCAGCTTTGCTGATCCATGCAGCTGGGGAGGAGGGAACGAGTCTGTATGCACTACACTATACTGATGGCCAGGGCCTATTAAGCGAATGGTTTCGCTGTATTTCTCACTATGATCAACTGAACGCAGAGTTTAAACAAGGAGGGGCAGGTATTTTGCTGGGTTGACAGCTGCTCGAGTTAGGATAGTTTTGATGCTAAACATTTGCAAGGGCTAATTCATTCTTTACTGGGAATAGGCTCAGGTGCAGAAGAGGAGATCTAGGCAGAAATCACTTACAGCTTACAACATCCAGTGATATTCTCACTTACATTTGATGTGAGGGTTGGAGTCTTAGGCCCAGATTCCAGAAAGCCCTGCAGACCTGTGCTTACATTGATTTCAGTGGGATTTAAACACATGCTAAGTACTTTCCTGAATGGGGCCTGTAGTGCCCTTAGTCTTAGTCCATCCCAATATAATCTCTGACTTGGACTGTTAGTGAGGCAATTGGGAACCATCAGCTCCCCCATTTGTCCTGGTTCAGGTGGCTGAAGGTGCCAACTGGAGAGCATCTCCTGACATTTACTGAGAGTTGGCCAGCTGAGGAGTGCCCTGCATAGCTTTAACTCCTCTCGGATTTTCTTACTGTTGAGATGACATGAGATGCGAAGAGTCCAAAGTCCTGGCTCTATGAAATGGCTGGATGAAGGCCAGATAACTCAACTCGGAGGTGTTCTCATGAAGGATGATGCTCTGTTGTGGGATATTATCTGTTACTCCATAAGGAGCACATTGCCTTAACATTCGATTGCCATAGTCAGGTGCTGCTGCATTTGTGTCTTCCTTTAATGGAGGAATTTCATTCTTGTTGGCTGCAGGCGACAGCATGTTTCCTTCATGCTCTTCTCCTCCCTTCATGGCTGCCCTAGGCATCTTGTGGTTGGCGGAGTCATTTCACAGCTGCTTAGAAGGAGAAATAGAAGAGCAAAGTGTTCTCTAATGGGAATAGCAAGGGCATCAGCTCACAGTGCTGGTGGCGCTGATGTCACTCTGCACTCACATCTGTTACTTCTAGACTTCCTTGGAATGCATAAGTCTCGGATGTGTTTGCAAACTCTTGACAACTCAACTCATCCATTGTTTAGGCCTCATCTGCATGGGAACCTTTTCAGCTATTACCAAAAGTGTGATTATAAACAGAATTATGCTGGTGTGGGCTCACTTGTGCCATCCTGAGTGCCTTTTTTGGATTAGTCTGTAGAATCATAGAAATAACAGGTTGGAAGGGACCTGCAGAGGTCATCTCGGCCACCACCCTGTGTTGCGGCAGGATAACTGGGAAGTCAATCCCTGCCTGATAGGTGTTTGTCTGACCTACTTTTAAAAACTGCCAATGATGGTTATTCCACAAGCTCCCTTGGAAGCCTATTCCAGCATTTAACTAGCCTCATAGTTAGAAATTTTTCCTAGTATCTAACCTGAATTTCCACTTTTGCAGATCAAGACCATGACTTCTTTTCCATGCCAACTGAAGGAAGGATAACAATTGATCATTCTCCTCCATATGACAGCCCTTCACATGGCTGAAGATTTACCAGGTCCCCCCATCAGTCTTCTTTCCTTAGTACTAAACATGTCCAGATTTTTTAACCTTTCCTCATAGGTCAGTTTTTCTAAAGCTTTTCTCATTAGGTTGCTTGTGAAGGAACTTATGCTAAACTATGGAAAGCTACTCTTGTGCTGTATTAAGAGTTATACTGATATAATTACACTGGTACATCTGACATTGACGCCTATCGACAAGCCCTTACGCTTCTGCTGGGGCTTGGAAGCTATCGTTGTCTTTCAGAGACAAGGTGAAGCATCATTGCAACAGGGTGTTAATCTAACATGCTCCAGCTGGTGTATCTTTGGTTGGTTAATCTCTGTTCCAGTTGGTGCATTCTTGGCCTGTTAATATATTGCTTTATTTTGCTTGACCTCTGTTTCAATCCTTTTCTCTTCTGTGTTTTATTATTTTGGGGAGATATTTATGTGAAGTTAAAGGTCTTGTAAATTCTTACTCTACACTAGCTGGGCCAAATATACAAGCCATGCTGATGAGGGTGGGGAGGGGAGAAACAAAAGCTGAGAAAGACTTGAGGAAAATCCTGGAAGACATTAAAACTGCTAGGAGAATCACAAAACCTTTTCAAATCTCGTATTTATACCCTTGGGTGAGGAATTACAGGCCCCAAATGTTTGTAGTGGTTTAACATTTCAATAATACAACTGGGGAATGTGTTTAAATGAAGCTGACAAAGTATTTAGGGCTCAAATGTGACTGACTTGAAAATTGTTATAGTTGGATGAGGTAAGCTCTAGTTAAGCCACGGGCAGACTGCAATAGCCATTGTTTGTGCAGCTTTTCTGTTCTTACACAGCTTTCCCTTAGCTGCTTTACTCCGGATGCCTGTTCCCAGGGCTATGCACCATTGCTAGTGGGCCACGAGCCAGGGAATAAACCCCAAAAGCCAGGTTTGCTCTTGCTTTCATGGTAATGGGGAAGCAGATCAGTTCGCGTGGAAGGAGATTTATTCTCAGACTTTGCAAGGAGTGCAGCATAGGGTACCACTCCAGAAAAGCTGTAGCATGTCTCTGTGTAACTCAGCATCTTTGGGGTTTCTTATCCTTGACTGTCAGCAGTTTACAAGCCATTGGTGAATGTCTTAGAAATTCTCAAGTGACTGTAGGTTTAATTGTTGTGTGACTATATAATGAGTAATTATGACCACCAGAGGTGGCCTATGGCTATGGGGGGCCCTAGGCGAAGGCACATTGCGGGGCCCCCTATAGGCCTGTGGGGCCCCATATAGACCCACGGGGCCCCCTGTTGCCAGCCCCAGCTCCCCGCTGCCATTCCTGCTGTTATCATCTTGAGCTGGAGTGACTGACTGTGCTAGGAGCAGAAGCCAGTTTGCCAGACCTGCATATCTTCTATCTCTGGCATCTTCCTCGCCTGGTGGGAAGGAAGGGGCTGGTGGATTTGGCAGTAGCCTGAGAGTCTCGAGGTGGATGTGCTAATCCTGGTTGTAACACACACTGCAGGTGAGCTTTGGGAACACACATGCCCTGGGGCTGGTGCCTCCCTCACAGGGAAGGTGAAGGCACAATTCATTAGCATTTGCAAAGCTCTTGACACTTCTTGGAAAGAAGGTGTGAGGGAAGTATAATTCTCATGCCTGTTCCTTGCAGGAGCTGGTTTCCAGCCTACTGCCTTGAGAGGAGGCATCTGCTACTTCAGCGTGAGCAGGAAACCCTGGTTCAGGTGGGTCCAAATTACAGTAAATGGAACATGGCCTCGTGTGCTTGATATATGCCTTTCTTAGCACTGGCATGTTCCCGTCGAGAGCTTCTGGCATTTCCCAGCTCTGGGAAGCTGGCCAGCAAAGCACTTTGTACAAGCTATCACACAGGAGACGTGCAGATTAGCAGCTTTCAGTGAGGTGCTTCCTTCAGCAGTCAGCTCACTGCAGGTGTCTCTAGATATTTAACTCCCTAGTCACTGGTAAAGGTGCACAAAGAGGGTAATGAGAGAGTCTCATGAGGGGAATGTGTGAGGCAAGTGAGATGAAAGCTAAGGCTGGACTAGGGCAGAGCTCGGGGCTGCGCGTGCATCTTCTTTGAGTCTTACTGCTTTATTATTTTTTCTTGTGTACTGCACAGGGATCTCTCATTTAGGATGTCTCATCTATAGCAGCCACACTGATTTAATACTCCTGCTTCAGCTTATGATTCCCAAACAATAATTGGTGCAAATCCCTGCGCTGCACTCACTCTGGAGCACTGTGATGACACCTAGCACTTTTGAGCTGTCGAGCTCAAGCCACTTTACAAAGAAGGTCAGTGTCATTATCCCCATTTTACAGATGGGGAAACCAAGGCACAGAGAGGGGAAGTGACTTTTCTAGGGTCACTCTGCAGGCCAGTGGCAGGGCCAGGAAGACACCCCAGGTCTCCTGAGTCCCAGCGCAGTGCTCGATCCACCAGGCCACATTGCCCCCCATGTTTAGTTGCTACTGACGAAAGGGCAGATCATGTCTACTTAGTGTTGGCCTAGATGAGGGAGCTGGACATCCCAAGAAATCCCCAGCTGGTCTGGAGTACTACTATGTATATGTAGGCCATGGAGTCCCATACAGGGCTCTGATTTTCTGTACCTCTTTCTAGACTCAGCTGCCACATCTGAACCCTGAATGGCTTTTTGGAATGAGATGATTGTCATATCTGTGGGCCTATTTCCTAGATACAATATGTGACATGAGAACAAACATGCTGGTAGCCAGCATCAGTGAAGACGATTACTTAGCTCATGCAATGATTGGAGCTGCAGCAAACTGATGCTTAGGTGCATATTTAGTTAGGGATGTCACCTTCTTCAACCCTATGAAAGGTTTGCAAGTGTTTATATGGCATGTAGTAGCAACATGGGACCCCGATCCTGATTGGGGTCTCAGGAAATTTCTACAATGTAAACATCAAGCAACAGTACTAACCCTGCTCCTCTGTTTGACACGCTTGGTTCAGTTCTGACACCATCCGACACTATATCATCAGATTCTTAGACACCTGCAGGGAAGTTTGTAGAGATACAAGTTGAGGTGTTCTCGTCTATTCTATCACCACCAGCTCCTGGACACTGCTGCAAGTATTTGGATTCTTCTTTCCGCCCAGCTGGAGGCTTGGAGACCTGTCTAATGCTTGAGCATACATACTCCAAAGGACAGAATAGCTGCTTATTCCTACCAGGAAGACATTACTTTAGAAGTCTAGCTTCTGTTCATCACTTGGAAAGATCCATTGATCCATTGCCATGTCACTTCACAGACCCTGGGTTGCATCATTGGTCCCTTCTCAGAGAAGTCCTCTCGCAGAAGCAGCACTCAAAGACATTGCTCAGATCAGGCTGGAGAGATGGAGGCATGCTGTCTTTTACTGGATTGGTAATTAGACTCTCTCAGGAAGATGCCCATGAGTGCTGCGTTGCTGAGTACTCTTCATTCTGGATTTAACATTTTCGCAGGGATGTTGGGTTGGTCTGATGATTTGTGCTTCCTGGAGAACTGAAGAGAGGTCTCCATGTTGTTCACAATCTCCGTTCCAGCCTGATGTGCTAACGTCCACCCAAAAGGCCACTGCGACTCTAAAGGTAATGTGTTTTGGTCTGATTAGACACAAGGGGCTCTAAGAGGAAGCTTCTTTTGCTTGCTGGCAAAGCAGAGCTTCCAGATCTTTCATAGGCTGATTATTTTGGTAAACAGAAACCATTGCATCATTCTAGCTTGGGACCAGGCTGCATTGCGTTGTTGGAAGGAATGTAACAAAATTTCTGTGAGCCCATGGAGTTAGTTTTGGCTCGCTACCCGCCCCTGAGTTTATCAGAGATAAAGGCTGCGTGGTTTTGATTTAAATTCCATTGGAGGGCAAAAAGTGCATATGATGTAAATGGTCTGATTCCTGGCTCTGCACTAAGCAGATGGTAAAAGTATCCATGTTGCTGGGGCAGGGGGTGCAGATATAGCTGCCTCATGTGCGTCGCTATCCTCAGTTTTCATTGTGATGTTGGGATAAATTGTAAGCTCTGGGGGCAGGATTGTTTTTCTGTTCTGTGTTTGTACACAGAAGGGTCCTTTTAATAGAGTTAAAGGTGACAAGCATCAGAGTCAGACAGATGAAGTGATGTTGCATGCGCTGTGCACGACACCCATATTACAGAACAGCTAGCTGTCGCAGGGGTGATGTTGAGAATTCTGAGGAATTCTGCATGCGTTCCTGGGGAGTTTTACTGAGCTAAGGGTCAGATTCGGCCAGCTGCAACTTGGCTTCTATGCTGCACTGTTTCCTAACAAACCTGTAGGCCTGATTCACAGCTCACTGAATCAGTAGAAGTCTTTACATTGGCTTCGGTGGACATCAGACCAGACCCTTGCAACGTCCTTCTTTTTAGTTACTTTTAAGGGTCCCTGGGGGGAGGCAGAATTTATTGCCTGTGAGATGAGTGAGAAGAGGAATGTTTTACTGTTACTACAGTAGTGTCTCAAGCCCTCTGGTGCCAGGTGCTGTGCAAATGCTTAGGCCTTGTCTTCGCTGGGAAAAAAGGTGGATTTTTTTTACCATGGGTTAAAATTCTAGTGTGAACATCGCGGCTTGAAGCTTTTACACTGTCATGTCGAGATAAACGTGAAGCTCCTTCTAGTGTTTTAGGTGGCTCGCTAACATGTGAAAATGATGGCTGCTAAGTCTTATCTTTAGTGTGGACACATCCATAGCGTGAGAGATTTCCTGCTCCGAAGAGCTCACCTTCCAAATGGAAATGTCAGACAAACTAGGGGAGGGGAAAGGGTGGTACAAAGAGGATGAGGAACTTGCCGAAAGCCACGCAGCAGGTCAAAGGCAGATCCCGGACTAGACCCCCTAGGACCAGTCTTCTGACTCGCAGTCTGCTGTTCTAATCACTCGACTCTGGCACTTCACACTACATTAAGTCCAGTACCATGCCAGTGCGCCTATGATGATACAAGTGTCATCTTGTTTTGTCAAGGAGAATGTGTTTCATGGAAACATTTTGTAAAGGAAATTTTCCACAACTGGGGAACTATGCTTCCACGTGCCTCAGAGTGAAGAGGACATGGGACTGCCCTCTCAGAGCTACAAGAAGGTTTCGAAACATGTCTTACAACAATGGTACGTCTACACTGGAGCTGGGAAGGAGCCTACGTGGCTGGGTAGACAGACTGGTGCTGGTGGAGTTTGGGCTAGCCCACCAAAAATAGCAGTGTGGATACGGCAAAAACAACGAGAGTCCTGCGGCACCTTAAAGACCAACACATTTCTTTGGGCATAAGCTTTCGTGAGCTCCAACCCACCCGCATCTGACGAAGTGGGTTGGAGCCCATGAAAACTTATTCCCAAAGAAATGTGTTAGTCTTTAAGGTGCCACAGGGCTCTGGTTGTTTTTGCTGTACACAGGCTAACCCGGCTACCGCTCTGCAACTTGGCAGTGTGGATATAGTGACTGAAGCCCTGAAGCCTGGGAGTTGGCTTGACAGCCCTGGCGTCCACCCAAGCACACTGGCTCAGTCCCTACAAGCATGAGCCTGTCTACCCCGCCTTGGAGAGGTGCTCCCTGCTGCAGTGTAAGCAGACCCTAAGGGACTTGAGGAGCTCATTCTGTTTGGCTGAATCATCTCTTGGATAAGAGGTGACTCAGTCACCCTCTAGAAGGACCTACAGAGGAAAGTGATTTCCAACACAAGAGGGCTGCTCAATCTAGCAGACAAAAACACACAACTGGAGCCACCAGCTGGAAATTAAAACAGAAAAATTAAAACTGAAAACAAATGGCAGAATTCTGACTGCGAGCAGCTTACTGAAGAGCGTGGTGCACTCTCCATCACTAGGAACCTTTAAGTCAGATTGGATGTCTTATGCTGTAGCTCAATCAAAAGTGATTGGCTCAGAGGAAGAATGGGTGAGTGACATTCAGTAGTCTGGCTTGTGCAGGTCAGACGCATGATTTCAGTGATCTCCTGTGAATTTCAATCCGTGATTTCTCTTTCTTGCTTCTTATTTTCTCCATTAGAACTTCCACATTCGTTAAACCAAACTCAGTGATAACGGTCCTGGTGTTAGTCCCAGAAGCAACATTCTGCCAGGCCAAGAGTTTGCAGCTCTCTCCTTTCTCCCCATGCAGGTTTATTGTACATCTTGCACATTGAACTAAGTTTGGCAGCTGGTCCCATCCTCACAGAGATGGAGTGACAATGCCAGATGTTCAGTGAAGGGAATTGAGCTACTTTACTGCACAGAACAGATGATGCCAGGGTGGTGTCTGCATAATCTGGCATGTTGAGATTGAAGGTGAAACCAATTAACATCCAGCTGCCCTGAGTACATGTCGAAATCATGGCCTGTTATAGGTCAGATCTGGGCTTACATTATGTTCTCTCAACACCTCCAAGGGATACCACAAAGAGGAGCTGCTGTGGCAGAATGGAGCCAGTTCTCTCAGCTGTTTCAGCACACCTGGGCGCTCTGAGAGAGAGCTGTGCTTTGTACTGGAGCATGAGATCAGGCATGAGCTGATACCACTCAGCAATACGATTCCATCTCACAACCCTGGTGGGTTTGCTGGGTTCTATTGTGGAGTGCGAGCTGAATGGCAAACAGGACAAAGCTCTAAGAGTAGGAAGAGTCTGTTTCTTGTGACAACAGTGGTTGTGTAGCCCGCCCTGCTGCTTGTCCCTGATAGGGCTGGCAGCAGCAGGAAGTTCCCGTCAGTGGTGTATTGGGCCCCATCTCAATCAAAGGACTTGCATGGGCTCTTCCTTTATGCCTTTACACAGCATTACTGTCTGGGAAGTGATAGGCCTGGTTTGGTTCATATATATTGTGCTAAGATTTGTCACGTGCGCTAGGAATCCCAGCCTGCCCTGTTTGTTCCCATCGCTCCTGATTCAGGCCTATTGAAAGCCGCATCCCATGTTTGCATTGACCAGTGGGGGAGGCCTCATCAGGAGAATGTGGACCACAGCAGAGGTAGCGGGCCAGCTCATTGGTTACTCCTGCTCCTCTTTGGTTTGACAGAATGGCGATTAGCCCAGAACTGCTACTGAGCCTTCAATACCCGGGCTCTGTCCCTGTCCGAGAGCTGGTCTCTTTCCACACTTCTGGCACTACCAGTGGGAGGCCCTTTACAGCAAAGGTGGGTCTACTGCTCTTCAGTCTTCAGCAGGTACTTTATGTCCCCCATTGGCAGAGTTATATGAGCATCTCCCAGCCTTTAATGTCTGTATCCTTCTAACACCTCTGTATGGCAGAGCAGCACTATTTATCCCCATTTTACAGTGGGAAACTGAGGCACCGAATGGCTGAGTGACTCGCTGAAGGTCATGCGGGGGGGGGGGGGGGGCCAAAGAATTCAGCCTGGGTTTCCCAAGTCCCTGGCTAGCATCCTAACCATTGGACCATCCTTCCTTCCCAATTCATTTATTCAGAGATTGCTCCATGTTAGCTACAAGCACTTGCACATCAGGCAGCTGCATGTTCCCTTCTGCAAGGCTGGACAAACTGGGGCTAGTTCAGCTGATCTTACCAAGTCACCAGCCCTTGCCGAATGGAATTGCAAGTCACTGCAAAGACTGGTGATGCTACAACAGATGGGTTCTTCCTCTCACCTGAAGTCGGCATCTCCTTTTGGGTAGGCTGAGGGTATTTGTGTCCCATGCTGAGGAACGCGTCACTGTGCTGGATTAAACTAGTCTGGGCACTGGAGAATTTATGGCTTTCTGCTAAACATCCACAGTGTGACTTGTCCCATCTCTTTGGGTGAGTTTAGGAAAAAACCAGCTGCCTGGAGGTAGGCTAATTAGTTGTGACGATCTTCATGTTCCCTCTCTAGTCTAGTTAGAGAACAGCAGTGCATTCTCAGTTCAGCTTTTAAACCAATGGGTTTTGTTACCAAAAAAGCAATTTTACTTTATTTTTACTTTGCTGGGGCTTTTCTACCCTTTGCTGCAGGGTCAGTGGTGTTGTCTGCCAAAGCAAATCTCTCCCAATCAGTGCTGTAGCCTCACCTGCCTTCTGGCTGAGATCTAATTTGGAAAAATGAGAGGCACCGTTGAAAGCAAAACCCACACCATTGGGTATTTGAATTGTGTGTTGGCAGCTTTAGGTCAGATGCCACTGGTGTTGGCTGTCTCTAGTTTGGAGAAATATTTTGACCGTTTTTCTCTGGGCTTTGAGCTAGAGTTGTGTTGGCTCTCTGGACGTGTTAATCCCTTGGGTGCTCTGTACATATACTGGCATCCCAGGAAATGCCATTGTTCTGGTGTTAAGGTGAGTGTTAAACACTAGGGCTCTGTCTACACTGGCAAGTTAGGTCGACTTAAGGAGGCTTAAGTCGACCTAACTTAGTCCCTGTCCACACCAGGCTTTCATTAAGTCGACTTAAGAAATTAAGTGTAGACGCTAAAGTCCACTTTATTAGGTCGACCTAAGGGCAGTTAGGTCGACTTACTAAGTCCCCGTTCAGGGAAACCACTTTGTTAAATCGACTTAATAAGGTCAACTTTAGATCGACTTAAAGTCGACCTTATTAAGTCGACTTAACAAAGTCAACCTAACTTTTCCTAGTGTAGACACAGCCTGAGCACTTAACTGAAATCGGGGATAACAGAGGATTGTCAAAGTCAAGCTGAACCCAGCAAAACATACATCTTGTGGGTTTGGCTAGTTATAGGGAGCCTTTGGACTCTCATTCAAACAATGTGAGCAGGGCAGGAGCTATGCCAGTTGAAGAGTTTGGCAAGGCCGGGCCTGCCTTTCATTGCGGAGCTGTGAAATCTGAACCTGTGGTGTAGTGCCCTGGGAACTGGCCATTCTGTACAGAAAACATCACTGTGGTGTAAGGAGGCTGAGCAAGGAACATCTTCTGTGAGCTCTGATAGCGTGTCCTCCACTGCTTGTTTGTAAGTCTTGGTTTTGATACTTGCATCTTTCCAGACTCACTAAAGGGCACTTTGTACCAGGGATCCTGTAGAAGAAGCATGCATTGGATTTAGTCTATGGCATTAGCCAACAAAACTTGTCCTCCAAAATATTCCAGATGACTGTATTAAAGAAAACACAGTTGCTTCCGTCATCAGCATGACACAGCAGCTGTCCATTTTTCTAGCTAGGGATGTAAACATCCCTAATATCCCCATTATATAAGCCTGTTAGAAGGTTGAATTAATTCAGCACTTGACTGACAATCCCTGGTGCTGACTGAGCATGGTTGGTCTAGGCTGAACTGCACTGTATCACCCCCCATCCCTCAAATTTTCTGCTAGTTTCCAGTGGGAGCTGATTTCTAGACGTGTCCTGCTGGGGATGGAAGCAGGCTCTGGGATGGAGTTCCAGTGCCATGGGCCAGAAAGTGTGCATGGGGGCAAGGATTGGAGCTGAGATCTACTCTTAGCTGACAAGCAGGATGAAAGGGGAAGCTCTGGCAGTCTGGTTCCTCCCTTCCCCAACATTATTTGTCAATATAACCAAGTGACTTCATGTTGTCTGGGCATGTATGCAAGTGGAGGTGGGCACTTGGTGTGAGGAGGCAATCTGTGGGGCTGAGAATTTAGCAGGTGACACTTCGCCGTAGATGTGTGTGCGCACGCAGGGGGAGGTTTGCAGGCAGCAAAGTGTTGCCTCTAGGACAAATGTGGCTAGTTGACTTCCCTTGGGCTTGCGCGGCAGGGGCAGAGCATAGTGCTGGCCCACGGACTGCAGGACACACTGAGAAGGTGCTTTATGTACCAGAGGACTTGTGAATGCCCCAGGCCTCTTGCTGGGCAGATGCATTGGCCAGGAGGTAAGGCTGGACGTGTGGCGGGAGGGAGTCATGTTTGTTCGGACCTGTAACTCACATGTGCTGTGTGAATGGGGATCATTCTGTGAAAGGGCGGTTTGGGAAATGTCTTGCCCACAGCCCCATCCCCCATCGTGAGCAGTGTTCCCTCTAATTTTTGGTAGGCTGTGTGTGCAAAAAATTTCTTTTGTGCAACTTTTTTGACCCAGTGTTCAAATGTGTGCGCCATGATGCCAGTGCACCCAAGCAAGTATAATGCAAAAGTAGTTATGAAAATGACAATTTATGTGTTGTAATCTTTGTGTATAGACAAACACGAGCATAACTAGATGATAATATAAGACTATTTAATAAGTATTATTATATGGGCATTTAACAGAATCATCAAAAGTAAAAAATGCCAAACAATGCTTGTGTTTTAACTTTAAAATTCCAAACAACTCCATAAATGCACATGAAGTTAGGCCTACAGTAAGGTACACTACAGATTAACTGTAGTCTGATAGTCTGGTATACAGCTGTTTTAGTGGGCCTGTTTGCTTACAGACCAATGGTCCAAATGTCAAACACTGCACAGAGTAACTATAACTTACCTTATAATTTCTCTCTGTGATCTTTGGCATTTGCCCATTCAGAATAAACTCTGTCCAAATCTATTAATCCTCCGCCAAGCTGATAATTCTTAACACACATCAGCATGTCCAAATGATCTATTTGTAAATGATTCCAGGAACACAAGCTGAAAATCAGTATTTGCTGGTAGTGGATGACACTCTCTGAGACTGTGTGATGGCATAATCAGTAAATGGACTGAGGCAGTTACGGATGCGTTGATGAAATACATAGTATTGCATTTTAGCCTCCACCAATTTGCCTCTAAAATGATCAGGGATAGGCATTTGAATCATGGTTATCAATTGAGGCTTATTCACAAGTCACTGTGAGAAAAATCCCAGAATTCAGTAGTAGTAGAACAAAGAAGTGTAGGATGCCCACCCACCATGCTAAGTGCTTATTTATTTTTTTTTAAAAAGGCAGTGCCCTGTGTACACACTGATTCAGAGAGAAGTAGGTAAAAGCTGGCTGCATGGATATAATTTCAGAATAGTTATCTGCCCCCACTCCTATCCCGTGCAGCCTATACCTAAAACAAAATATAAGAAAAATTAAATATGTCTTCTAATGAGAATAATCAGCCTAGAATTCAACTTCCTTTTCCTGCTGAACACATTTTGTGATGATGCAAATCTGTTTTGCATGGGTCACCCTCTGGTGAACACCCCCCCATTTTAAAGTAGTTTGAATTACTGTAATTCAATATACTGTCCATAGTTTGATACATAAATCCATAGTCCAGAGAGAGACATATATGTATGTCCATAGTTCAATATACACGGTTTGATACACTGTAATTCGATATACTGTTCATAGTGGCTTTTCCACTATGTTTACATCACAGTTTTAATTTGGCTGCAACCAAGTTTAATTGCTAATTGTAATTCACAGGGCAAGTGAATGATCCCTTATCAAATTGGTGTGATTTCAGCTCACACAAGTTTAAGCCTCAACACTAGTCCCGATTATTTGTGTTCTGAACTGCTGCCGTTTTACTAGCGTCCACTTTAGTGGTGGTGTAAACCTTTTCAGTTGCAATGCCTATTTCCAGCACAGCTCCCAGAAGCAATGCATTTGGGCCCAGGGAGATTTTGAAAAGCCACCAGTGCACTAGTGGTCAGTAGTGAGAGAACTACCTGAAAGCTTTCATCCATATGATGTAGCAAGAATGGTGGCAAA
>VOCT01076218.1:0-11582 GCA_007922175.1 Pelusios castaneus
CCATCGTTCTATATCCTTGGACAGTAGATATTTCCTTAAACCTGTCAGAAGATCTTTCCGCGCAAAAGTTAAGCAAATGTTTAATCTTGTGCCAATAGCATTATCTCATCATGGTACCGGGTTGACACAACTAATTTCTTCTATATTTTGCAGTGTTTTCTGTTCTTCACAGAAAGGTTTTTCCTATACAACTGTCTCTCCTCTTCAGAGAAACTTTCTCTGTTCCCTCTCTCTGGTGTCCCCTCTGATACACATTTCCTAAATTTCTCTAAGTGGGAATCTGATCTTTCCTCACCTCTAAAGCATCAACAATGCTCATTTGGGGCTGCTCTATCTGTGAAGGCATCACTTCCTTCCCCTCTGGAAGGCAGGAGACACACTGAGTCCTTCACCAACTAGGAGATGTGTCAGCCTCTTTGCCCATAGTTCTCAGGACCCGACCACCCTCCCCTGGGCTATCAGAATGGTATTACCAGCTCCTGAGTGTTACAACACTAAGGCTATGTCTACACTTGCACGTTTAATTCGACTTTAACTAAGTCGACTTAAGTAAGTTGACTTTAAGGCGACTTAGTTAAGTCGCCTTAGTGTGTCTACACTTAAAATAAAAGTTGACTTCAGGGGAACTTACAATGTCGACCTAGAGCGTCCACACTGGATGCTCTAGGTCGACTTTGTGGGGCTAGGGGGATCTTGGTCAGGTCCACGGTTGCAGGGGGGGGAGCACCCCCTGTGTACAATGGGGCAAAGGGGGACAGGGACCCTGGCAGGGCAGAGCCCTGTGTGTGACACTGTCTGGATTTAGGGAAGCATTTATGATATTATTTTCTATGGCTATCTCATAAATGCTATAATCCATAGGAACTATGTCATTTTTGGTATCAATAGAAAGGTAGTAATTTGCTGGGAATAATTATATAGTTTATGTCTAGGAATTCTATTTTGATTAGAAGTTAAGAATTTGATGTTATATCCATACTTTCACTTGTGTCATTCTGGAGAAATTAGATGGGAGGGTGTGAACAACCATTGTCTCCTTCATGTTCAGGTATTTTCTAGGTAGAATGGTCCCAGGGACTATCCCTGATGAGGCATTGAGGACATAAAGAATACAACCATTGTATCCTTAATGGCTCATCAGGATACTCCCTGGGACCATTATCCCTGGAAAATTCCTAAACATTAAGGAGACAATGAACATAAGAACATAAGAAAGGCCGTACTGGGTCAGACCAGAGGTCCATCTAGCCCAGTATCTGTCTACCGACAGTGGCCAGTGCCCAGGTGCCCCAGAGGGAGTGAACCTAACAGGCAATGATCAAGTGATCACTCTCCTGCCATCCGTCTCCATCCTCTGATAAACAGAGGCTAGGGACACCATTCTTAACCCCTTTCTGGCTAATAGCCATTTATGGACTTAGCCCCCATGAACTTATCCAGTTCCCTTTTAAATATTGTTATAGTCCCAGCCTTCACAACCTCCTCAGGTAAGGAGTTCCACAAGTTGACTGTGCGTTGTGTGAAGAAGAACTTCCTTTTATTTGTTTTGAACCTGCTACCTATCAGTTTCATTTGGTGACCCCTGGTTCTTGTATTATGGGAGTATTTAAACAACTTTTCCTTGTCCACTTTTTCCACATCAGTCATAATTTTATATACTTCTATCATGTCCCCCCTCAGTCTCCTCTTTTCCAAGCTGAAGAGGCCCAGCCTTTTCAATCGTTCCTCATACGAGGCACTCTCCAAACCCCTAATCATTTTAGTTGCCCTTTTCTGAACCTTTTCTAGTGCTAGAATATCTTTTTTGAGATGAAGAGACCACATCTGTACACAGTATTCGAGATGTGGGCGTACCATGGATTTATATAAGGGCAATAATACATTTGCAGTCTTATTTTCTATCCCCTTTTTAATGATCCCTAACATCCTGTTTGCTTTTTTGACCGCCTCCGCACACTGTACGGACATCTTCAGAGAACTATCCACAATGACTCCAAGATCTTTTTCTTGACTCGTTGTAGCCAAATTAGCCCCCGTCATATTATAGGTATAGTTGGGGTTATTTTTTCCAATGTGCATTACTTTACACTTATCCACATTAAATTTCATTTGCCATTTGGATGCCCAATCACTTAGTTTTGTGAGATCTTTTTGAAGTTCTTCACAATCTGCTTTGGTCTTGACTATCTTGAGTAGTTTAGTATCGTCTGCAAACTTAGCTACCTCACTGTTTACCCCTTTCTCCAGATCATTTATGAATAAATTGAATAGGACCGGTCCTAGGACCGACCCTTGGGGAACACCACTAGCTACCCTTTTCCAATCTGAGAATTTACCATTTACTCCTACCCTTTGTTCCCTGTCTTTTAACCAGTTCTCAATCCATGAAAGGACCTTCCCTTTTATCCCATGACAACTTAACTTACGTAACAGCCTTTGGTGAGGGACCTTGTCAAATGCTTTCTGGAAATCTAAGTACACTATGTCCACTGGATACCCCCTGTCCACATGTTTGTTAACCCCTTCAAAGAACTCTAATAGATTAGTAAGACACGATTTCCCCTTACAGAAACCATGTTGGCTATTGCTCAACAGTTTATGTTTTTCTATGTGACTGACAATTTTATTCTTAACTATTGTTTCAACTAATTTGCCCGGTACCGACGTTAGACTTACCGGTCTGTAATTGCTGGGATCCCCTCTAGGGCCCTTTTTAAATATTGGCATTACATTAGCCAACTTCCAGTCTTTGGGTACCCGAAGCCATTTTAAGGGACAGGTTACAAATCTTAGTTAACAGTTCCGCGACTTCACATTTGAGTTCTTTCAGAACTCTTGCGTGAATGCCATCTGGTCCCGGTGACGTACTGAAGCCAAGTTTATCAATTAATTCCAAAACTTCCTCTAGTGACACTTCAATCTGTGACAGTTCCTCAGATCTGTCACCTACAAAAGCCGGCTCAGGTTTGGGAATCTCACTAACATCTTTAGCCGTAAAAACCGAAGCAAAGAATCCATTTAGTTTCTCTGCAATGACTCTATCATCTTTAAGCGCTCCTTTTGTATTATCATCATCAAGGGGCCCGACTGATTGTTTGGCAGGCTTCCTGCTTCTGATATACTTAAAAAACAATTTGTTATTACCTTTGGAGTTTTTGGCAAGCCGTTCTTCAAACTCCTCTTTGGCTCTTCTTATTACACTCTTGCACTTAAGCTGGCACTGTTTGTGCACCTTTCTGTTTGCCTCACTAGGATTTGACTTCCACTTTTTAAAGGAAGTCTTTTTACCTCTCAGTGCTTCTTTTACATGGTTGGTGAGCCATGGTGGCTCTTTTTTGGTTTTTTTACAGTGTTTCTTAATTTGGGGTATACAGTGAAGTTGGGCCTCTATTATGGTGTCTTTAAAAAGCACCCATGCAGTTTTCAGAGATTTCACTTTAGTCACTCTACCTTTTAGCTTTTGTTTAACTATCCCCCTCATTTTTGTATAGTTCCCCCTTTTGAAATTAAATGCCACAGTGTTGGTCTGTTGAGGTGTTCTTCCCCCCACAGGGATGGTGAATGCTATTGTATTATGGTCACTAGTTCCAAGCGGTCCTGCTACAGTTACCTCTCGGACCAGCTCCTGCGCTCCACTCAGGATTAAATCTAGAGTTGCCTCTCCCCTTGTGGGTTCCCATACCAGCTGCTCCATGAAGCAGTCATTCAAAGTATCGAGAAATTTTATCTCTGCAATATGTCCTGAAGTGAAATGTTCCCAGTCAATATGGGGATAGTTGAAATCCCCCACTATTATTGGGTTTTTAAATTTGATAACCTCCCTAATTTCCCTTAGCATTTCATCATCGCTCTTACTATCCTGGTCAGGTGGCCGATAGTAGATCCCTAATGTTATATTGTCATGGAAGCATGAGATTTCTATCCATAGCGATTCTATGGAACAAGTGGATTCGCTTATGATTTTTACTTCATTTGAATCTACATTTTCTTTCACGTATAGTGCCACTCCTCCTCCCGTACGACCTGTTCTGTCCTTCCGATATATTTTGTACCCCGGAATGATTGTGTCCCACTGATTGCTCTCTGTCCACCAGGTTTCTGTGATGCCTATTATATCAATATTCTCCTTTACCACTAGGCACTCTAGTTCACCCATTTTATTATGTAGACTTCTAGCATTTGTGTATAAGCACTTTAAAAACTTGTCCCTGTTTATTTGTCTGCCCTTTTTTAATGTGCCAGATTCTTGGTCATGTGGCTGTTTATCATCGGATCCGGCCCCCTCACCATCCTTTTCTGTCCTCTGTTCCTGACTATAACTATAACTATAACCTGGAGATTCCCTCTCATCAGACTCTCCCTTAAGAGAAGTCTGTGTCCGATCCACCTGCTCCTCTGCAGCAGTCGGCTTTCCCCCATCCTCTAGTTTAAAAACTGCTCTACAACCTTTTTAATGTTTAGCGCCAGCAGTCTGGTTCCCTTTTGGTTTAGGTGGAGCCCATCCCTCCTGTATAGGCTCCCCCCATCCCAAAAGTTTCCCCAGTTCCTAATGAACGTAAACCCCTCCTCTCTACACCATCGTCTCATCCACGCATTGAGACTCTGAATCTCTGCCTGCCTACCTGGCCCTGCGCGTGGAACTGGGAGCATTTCTGAGAATGCCACCATAGAGGTCCTGGATCTCAATCTCTTTCCTAGTAGCCTAAATTTTGCTTCCAGGACATCTCTCCTACCCTTTCCTAAGTCATTGGTACCTACATGTACCACGACCACCGGCTCCTCCCCAGCACTACACATAAGTCTGTCTAGATGCCTCGAGAGGTCCGCAACCTTCGCACCAGGCAGGCAAGTCACCATACGGTTCTCCCGGTCATCACAAACCCAGCTATCTATGTTTCTAATGATCGAATCTCCCATTACTAACACCTGCCTTTTCCTAGCAACTGGAGTTCCCTCCCCCGGAGAGGCAACCTCCGTGCGAGAGGCAGCCTCAGCATCATCTGGAAGGAGGGTCCCAACTATGGGAAGGTTCCCCTCTGCTCCCGCTGACTGCTCTGCTTCCCTTGGGCATTCTTCCTCCTCAACAGCACAGAGGCTGTCTGAGCGGAGGTTGGACAATTCTACAGTGTCCCTGAAAGCCTATATATAGCCTATATGAAAGCTATAATCCAAACCTCT
The DNA here is from genome assembly GCA_007922175.1 of Pelusios castaneus. Classification (NCBI taxonomy): domain Eukaryota; kingdom Metazoa; phylum Chordata; order Testudines; family Pelomedusidae; genus Pelusios; species Pelusios castaneus. The sequence continues at coordinate 5,179 of VOCT01076218.1, forward strand.
CTGCCTCTCTCAGCTCCTCCACTTCCGCCACCCTGGCCTCCAAAGCCCGCACGCGGTCTCTGAGGGCCAGGAGCTCCTTGCACCGAATGCAGACATACGACACCCGCCCACAAGGCAGGTACTCATACATTCCACACCCGGCGCAATAAACTGGATAGCCCCCACTCTGCTGCTGGGCTTCTGCCTGCATTGTCTCCTAGTTAATGAAAGGGTGGTTGAAAGAAAGGGGTTTTAGAGTATGGTTTTGAAGTATAGGTTATATGGGGACAGGGGACCAAGGAGGACCTATGGGGCCCCGCCCTCCCTTGAAACTCCCTTCTAAACTCCCTTGCAAAACTCTCTGTTAGCAGCCCCTGGTCGCAAGCTCCCTGGTCGCTTCTGTGTGGCTTTATAAAGCCCTGGCCTGGGTTAATGCCCCACCCACTGATTAAGGCTGATTAAGCTCAGCCAATCACCAGAGGCTTCAAGCTCTCAAACTTACCTTTGAAGCTCACAGCCTCCAACTGCCAGCTCTAGCACACAGTCCTTCAAACAGACACACACAAACCCCTAGCACACAAACCCCTGCTTGCACCCCTCCATTACACCTTTCTAGAGTTTTCTCTACATGAGAATGAATTTTTCATCTGAAGAGGCGAAAAATCATTCTGCTGCAACGTTTTCACAACATGAGGACATTTCCTTACTCCTTCAGTTAACATTAAAATGATTTGTAAACCAAGACCAACCAGAATGAGCTCATAGAGTCATAGACTTTAAGGTCCGAAGTGACCAGTACGATCATCTAGTCTGACCTCCTGCAAAACGCAGGCCTCAAGACCTCACCCACCCATTCCAGCAATAGGCCACCAACCTATGACTGAGTTATTTACCTCCTTAAATAATGATTTAAGGACTTTAAGATACAGAGAATTCACCGGTAGGTGAACCATGCCCTGTTCTACAGAGGAAGGCAAAAAACCCCCAGAGCCCAGGCCAACCAGCCCTGGGGGGAAATTCCTTCCCGACCCCAAATATGACAATCAGTTAAACCCTGAGCACGTGGGCAAGTCTCAACAGCCAGTTACCCAAAAAACAATTCTCTGTAATAACTCAGAACCCACCCCATGTAATCTCCCCTCTTAGGCCACTTGTATATCCACCACAGTAGCCAAATATCAGTCAATTTCCAAACTAGGGTAATCATACCATCCCCTCCATAAATTTATCAAGCTCAGTTCTGAAAGCAGTTATGGTTTTTGCCCTTACAACTCCCCTTGGAAGGCTATTCCAGAACTTTTCTCCTCTAATGGTTAGAAACCTGCATCTAATTTCAAGCCTACATTTCTTGATGGACAGTTTATAACCATTTGTTCTGGTGTCCATATTGGTGCTGTACTCAAATAATTCCTCTCCCTCCCTGATGTTAATCCCTATGATGTATTTATAGGAGCAATCATATGCCCCCCTCAGCCTTCTTTTGGTTAGGCTAAACAAGCCAAGCTTCTCGAGTCTCCACTCATAGGGCAGGTTTTCCACTCCACAGACCATCCTTGTAGCCCTTCTCTGCACCTGTTCCAATTTGAATTCATCCTTTTTAAACATGGGGGACCAGAACTGCATGCAATATTCCAGATGGGGTCTCACCAGTGCCTTGTACAGCAGCACTAACACCTCCCTGTCTCTAATTGAAATACCTCTCCTGATGCATCCTAGAACCGTATTAGCTTTTTACACAGCCACATCACTTTGGCAGCTCATAGTCATCCTATGATAAACCAGTACTCCCAGATCCTTCTCCTCCTCAGTCCGTTTCAACTGATGCATCCCCAACTAATAGGAAAAATGCTTGTTATTTGTTCCTAAATGCATGACCTTGCACTTCCCATTATTAAATTTCAACCATAAGCTATTTCCGTCATGCTCAGGACCGAGGTCTAATTATGAAAATACAGTGCAATCATGCAGATCAACTGATTATATTCATGCAGATACAGACCCCATGCAAAGGAAGCTCCTCCCCTCCCCTTTAACCTGGCTGAGAAGGGTGGGGCCACTCTTTTATTTCAATCAGCCATCTATGGCCAGGTATTTGCTAGTCTCCCTTCTGAAGCCACAGCCAGTTGCTTCCTCACTGCTCTTCAGGACCATTCACTGCAGTGAACACTGGGCAACATGTGGACACACCTGCGTCTCTACCTGCTGTCCAGTCTCCTGGCCACAGGTGAGTCCCCACATGTCATTGGGCAGATGGTATTCACCCAGAGACCAGGCCTCTTTCACTGAAGTATTTTACCCATCTTTGTTAAGTCGACTTAACATGACTACACTGTAAATTTAGGTCGACCTAAATCAACTTAGAGAGTCTACACTGGACGCCTAAGTCGACTTGCAGGGGCTAGGTGGACCTGGGAGTAGAGCATGGTGGAAAGGGAGGCACCCGAAGGGGTGCCCCCCTTCTTCGGGCACCCCTTTAAAATGGCAGGGAGCTCAGCATCTTCCCCATTGTACTAGGGTATATGGGGGCTGAGCAGGACAGGGACAGGGCAGGGTACAATAGCAGGGTGGTCTGGGCTTTGTTCTGCCCTGTGGGTGGGCATGCCAGGCTCTGGCTGTGTCAGGCACCCTGAAAGGGAGGTCAGTGGGGGAGCCCTGGGGGCCCTTTAAGTCGACTTAGTGCTACTCTGCATCTACACTGGCTCAAGTCGACGTAATAAAGTTGACTTAAATTGTAAGTCGGCTTAACACTAGGTCTTATTAAGTCGACTTAATTTTTCCTTAAGTCAATTTAAGGAGCAGCTTAAGTCGACTTAAGGAAACTCCAGTGTAGACACCGAGTAAATTAAGTCGACTTAAGCTTGCTTAAGTCGAGTTAATTTACTAGTGTAGACAGCGCTGTCCTGTGCGGGGAGCGAGCCTGGGGCCAATTGGCCAAAGCGGGGCCCTTCCCCACATGCTGGAGGAGAGCGTGGCGCCCACTTTGCCCCCCAGGGAGCCGGCCCTGAGTCAGGATGCCGAGGCTGCCGCCTGTGTGTGGGGGGTGGAGCCAAAGCCGGCTGCGGGGGAGGGAGCTGGCCGTGTGGGGAAGGCCAGCCCAGAGCCTGGGCCTTACGTGCTCTGCCTTTGGGCATGCATGCTCTGCCCTGGGGTGGGGAGGGCCATCCCAGGGGCCGGGCATAGCCCTCCCACCCCACCCCACCGCCTTCGCCTGGGTGCCAAAGGCAGGGGGGCGACCATGGGAGGAGGGGCTGTGGCGCACGCGCGGGCCCTGCACTGCCCTACTGGGAGCGGGACAGGGCAGGGCCCACGTACCTGCAGGGCCTGGGGCAATTGCACCATTTGCCCCCCGCAGGGTCAGCCCTGAGTGTAGACGCACCCTATGGGACATGCTGTGCTATGCTGCCGAATGGCTCCTATGAAATCACTGGTCACCGGTCACTTGCATTCATGATTTTATCTTGTCTTGATTAGATATTGTTCTTTTGTTTCTGCGGGTTATCCTTCTTCTTGCTAGTCAGGGATTTGTCTGTATTATTAAGCCATAAAGGTGGTACTAATATTTCATAAGGACAGGCTGGTGTCTGAGTCTGATCCCATAACACACACTCTTCATTCATATATCTTGTTCAAATATTTAAATGAAATTAAAGAGCAAACACCTACATCAAGTTTCATCAAGAATACAAAGTTAAGGATATTATATAAGAATGAGTTTGAAATAGACAATATGAAGTTTTATTGGACATTGGTTATAATGTCAATTGAAGATAGTTAGAGTTATTCTAGGTATGATATTAAAGAACCAAATACACAATATTGACTATCAGAGAGTCTAAAGATAAATTCAATTAATTTTCTTTATCTATGCCCTACAAAACTGGCACCCAGGATTCCTCAGTTCAATGTCTGTTTTTGGGAAGGGGACAGAGTGTGCTGGGTAGGAGCAGAATTGGCCAGAAATCAGAACTCATGAGGTCTCTTTCCAACTCTGACTCGGGAGCAGGGGGGATGAGAGTTAGGGCAACTGGGTACTGTCCCTGGTGCTGCAGGTGGAGAGAGGGTGTCTAATGGGTGGGAGTCTCTTGGTTATATTTTGGTTATGACCCTAAATCTAACATATCCTCTTGCCATACCCTTAACTGGTCAGAAGTCTGAGCTGTGAGTGTGTTACCCCATTCACGTATTGAGAAGACGCTCCAGCTTCTCTTTACTAAGTGGAGATTTTCTAAACATCTCAGTGAAACACACAATTTTAGTTAAAAATATAAAACAGAGTAACTTCAAAAATGGACGTTATGTACATGTAAGGTGCAGGTATAGGAGAACAGATATAGGCATCAAAGGAAATAAAGATCCACACTCAATGTAAATCATAAACATTCAGCACTCGGTTGTTTCTGGATTATGAACTTTTCTTGCCCCCTCCTGAATGCTCCAGTACACACTAAACAGGCTTCTCCCAAAGCAGAGGTTCTGGACACATTGCAGTGCTCCCCATTACCCACAACAAAATGTCCTTCTTTTGGCAACCAATCAAAACTGCGTTGCCATGAGGCACAAATGTCTGTGCATGAAGGAAACCATAACTTGGTACTGGGATGCTGGTAACATACGGAGGCTCTGAGCACTCCCGCTCTGACCATTCTCTTCACTGATCCAAACTTGCCTACCTTGAATCCAGCTCACAGAACAAAGATCCCAAATACTCTAAAGCCCCACGACATCCGTTTCTGGGGTACATTAGGTTGTGGACAAAGTGGGAGGCAGTGTGAGGAACACTCACTGTCCCCCCACACACATTCTCTCTCTGTTTCTCTATCACACACAGTCACATCCTGTCACATTTGAGTGGACTTATGCAGATGGCCGGTGGTGTTTGTTTGGCTCTCAAGGTGATGGAAAGGGCTGTCAATCTGCTAGGAAGTCTCTGGAATGATGAGACTCATAAACCTTGATCCTCTCACACTGCCCCTGCCCCGTGAGGTGTTGCAAATCCTTCCTTAAACACCCTGAATTGAGTTGCACAGTGGCACCACTACCCACAATGTACTGCACCCTTTCTCGGTCCAGAGCTGCCAGTGTGAATGACTCCACCAACATGAAGAGCACAATGAGGACATTCAACACTGGTACAATCAATGGCTGACTGAATGGCCCTATGAGTTGTGTCGCCAAAGCCTGCGGTGTAGACAAATCTAAAATGTTCCAGTGTGACTCCTCTTCTTTGCAGGACAGACGGGAAAGGGGAAAGGACAAGGGCAGTAGCCTCTGTTCCTTATTTGATCCCTTCTAAGCATGTGGCCAAGAGACACCTGACAGGAGTCCTGGCACATCCAATTGAGTCACCAGCTTAATCAGTCCCACCCATGCAAGTCTTGAGTGATGGGCGTTGTATTGTAAATCCTCTCTTTACAGCTGCCTGTGCTGCCAGACTCCTCCTGGGCAGGGGTACCTCCTCTGCTTTTACCACCAAACTTACAACATAATGTATTAAGAGCAAAATTGTATACCAGGACACACATTGGGGAGACACATATCGTGACAGTGCTCTGACCAGTAGCACATTATGACCATTCATTAGATATTGCACATGACCTGCCAAACATGACTGATTACGGCTCTACAGAATGATCAGTGTGGAATATAGACTGTGTTGTTTGGGGCACAGTGTGTCAGAATATTCCCTTCATGAATTTAAACTTGAACAACATCTGAACTCCATCACGGCTGCGCTAAATATACTGTAAGAAGCAAAGACCTTGAAGAGCACATTGAGGAGGGGATACAGTCATCAAAACTGAACAGAAACCCCTCTTTAGAGAAGCATCATTCTGTCCTTCTGTCTCTATGGACATGGGGTGTTTGTTTGCACACTTAAGTTTGTTAGACCCTGTAGAGTCGGATGTGCAGCTTATAAATTACTCTAGCCATTCTCAGGCAGCAAAGAGATTTATCCACAGCTTTCAAGAAGATAAAAGTGACCAGCTAGCGAGGTTTCTTTCTGTGTAATTCAGAGGTGTCAATCTTATGCTCTCTGGGATGGATTCAGCCCGTGGGCATGTCCAATCAGGTTCTTGAGATGATGGAAATAAAAATATAATTTTTTGGTGTCACTAAGGCAAGACCAATGCTCTCTTACCTATGAGGCAGAATGGGCGATTGCCCAGGGCCATGCACTGGGAGCCCCAAAGTCTGGTGGGGCTAGGCTGGTGCTTTATTAAACCTCCCACATAGCACATGCTCACACATCCGGACCAGGGTGGGAGTGGCCAGGATGGAGAGTGAGAATGGCGCCATTTGCAGCTCCATACAGGAGAAGTGGGGGCTTAGAGGGGGTCAAGGGTTTGGAGAAGTTTGCGGAGTGAGAAAGGACAGGGTTCCTGAAGGAAACAGGGGGCACCAATACTTGGAGTAGGTGGTGGTGA
>VOCT01076220.1:0-13813 GCA_007922175.1 Pelusios castaneus
GGGTTTTAATGGGGGGTGGGAGGGACAGCAGTGATATGGGGGTACGGCTATAGAAGGCAAAGCTGATGCCTCCCTACATCCCACACTGTTCAACTCTGACCATATTCTTTTCCTCCCCACTTTCTCCTGCACTCCTCTGGGCTCTATTTCTCCCCTAGAAGCAGAAACATTGAGGGGAAGGGTGACCTTGATGTCCCTTCCCCACTGATGAAAGCAATATGAGGATACAGGGGAGTTCTGGGTTCATTCCATTGATTGGGAAGCAGCAAAGGGAAAGGAAGTTACTGAGCGGAGTGGAGCAGCCATGGGGAGAAACTGTTGGGTGATGGTGGTATTTGTAAGGGAGTGTGGTGGAGTGGAGGAGGGGCCTGATCTGTTGCCCCGGCGAGGACGGATTTAGCTGCTAGCCCTGGCGGGGGCCACAGGCAGCCAGGTCCTGGGACCCCGGCAGACTCGGGGCACGTGCCCCGTGTGCCAGGCACCAGAGACACCACTGCCATTGACCAAATCATCCAATGATGTGGTTCCTTTAATCACACACAGTCCTATTATTCAGGAAAAGGGTAAGGAGCATGAGCCATGATTACATTACCCTAGCTTCTTACTAGGATCTTTCATCTTTCCTCTATTTAGTTTAGACTTGAAATTAAACTACTGTGCTTACAACAGTCAACTTTCAAACACTGAATGACTGTCAGAACAGCTGTTCTGCTATAACACCTCATAGAGGGAAAGAGAAGGCTCATAAGAAGTCACCATCCAAGAAGAGATCTCTACAACAGATCTCGACAGACGTGGTTTTGTGTGAACAAATCTACATGCAATAGCTCAGCTACAGAACAAAAGTTGATTGTGGAAGTTTTATATAATTCCTATTCAATAGGATCTTGAGAATTCACACCTCAAAGTCTGAGGACCTATTGAAAAATTCAGTTTCCAAAGAAGCTCTACTGGAAGTAATATCTATATCTATCGTTAAAATTTAAAAAAAAAAAAAAAAAAAAAAAAAAAAAAAAAGACAAGCCTTAGGCAAACCAACAATTATGCTCTGTATAAGTTAGCAATTTTAAAATTAGAACTTAGAATTTATATACTGTTAAAAGTTAGATCTATTAACTTATATACTTTTATTGTATTAATTCCCATTTGTCACAACTCTAATAAAGTTCACTATAGCTGACCTCAGGAAAATAAAGACTGTAAACAGGATGTGTGATCTTTGATTTGGTTTCCAGAAGGGCCCGTTCCTTTCGCTGTATACTTTGCTGTAATTCTTGCCACTCCTGTTGAAGATAAAAGATTTAAAGAGTTAATCCAGTCATCTCTTCTCCTATACAAAATGAAATCCCAGCAATCAAGAACAGCCCAGACACCATGGAAAATGTCTGTGCTATGCTTCATATGGCACAAAAAGAAAAACAAAAAACCCCCAAAACAGGCAAGTGTAGTCAGGACTCAAATTCTAAAGCTTAATGCTTAAAAATCAAATGGCAGTGAAATACATGAGACCATCCACATGGACAGGTCATATAACATGCCAGATCCCTGGAAAAATATACAAGGCCAATACATTATTCTCCTTCAAATTACTCTTCAAAACTAACTTTCACAGTGTTGTCTATAAAATACTCATGAATGGCTGGCCATGATCATTCCTTACTACACTAAATTGTTTTACTCTTACTTTGTGATCATTTTGTTTGTTGCATCCAACTATTTTCTCTTATTTAGACTAAGATCTCTGGGGCAGGGACTACTATTTTGTTGTGTGAGGCCTTGGCATAACAAGGTCCCAATCCTTGATTGAGGCCTCTCCGAGCTGATAAATCCAAATTCACAATAATTCTAACGCGCCAAATGTTATAAACCAACTTCTATACACATGTGTGTGTAGAATGCATTATAACAGTTACTGTGTATCAAGGATTGAAACATTTAAGGGGAGGTTTTATATCAGAATGCCACGGCATACAAGTTGATTAGCTGTCTAATTAAGTTGAAAAACTTTAGTACATTCTTCCACTAAAATTAAAGTTTCCATTTCTCGTCCTAGCCATAAGGAATCTAGACTTGAAACTGGATATGACCAGGAAGGAATCTTCCCCCAAGGGAGATTGGCAGAGGCCCTGGGGTATTTTGCCTTCCTCTGCAGCATAAGGCCCTGGTGGATTCTTTGTAACTCAAAGTCTTTAAACCATGATTTGAGGACTTCAGTAACTCAGTCACAGGAAAGGGGTCTATTACAGGAGTGGAGAGGCGATTCTGTGGCCTGTGTTGTGCAGGTCAGACTAGATGATCATACTGGCTCCTTCTGATCTTAAAGCCTATGAATCCTTTAATTTTAATATTTCTGTTCCCATTCTGCAAGGGAACATCGTACTACGAGACATGCACTATGGCAGCCCTTACCCTAGAACAAAGCTTGATATGACTTTGCTTCTGAAAAGTTCACGCTACCACTTCATCCTTGGGTTGCTCAGCCTGAGACGGTTGCTAAAGAGACTAAACCGTTTTCCCCACAATTCCCGAGGCAGAGTCACCCTACAATACAGAAGGAGACTTACAGCTTCATCATCTTTGTTTTGTTTCTCATCTTGTTCTCTGTCAGAGTCTCTTTCACTGCCATCATCTTTTTCACTTTGAGAGTCCCTCATGGTTTCTTCTTCCTCAGACTCGCTTCCTTTATCAGAAAGTTCTTCATATTCCTCCTTTATTACAACTTCCTAAACAAAAAAAAAAAAAAACCAATCTGTTATTCCCATGGACGGCAATCCTATGCTCCAAAAGCTGAAGGTCAGAGGCTCTCAAGTCCTACCTGAGGACTAGTACCTACTATTTAACACTGCAATGTCATGTGGGCACTGCTCTGTTTCAGATAGGTTCTTTTGGATGAAATGTAGAATAGATGTCTTGACTCTTTCTGGTTGATGTACAGGAGGAATTAACATTCCACTGTACAAAAAAGTTGTGATGTCCAAGACAGCAATTGAAAGACTTAATATTTAGAAATTATTGTTTTTTGGTTCACTACACTGTGGGTTCCCCACTAAACACACTTCTCATTATTAAAATGTGAAGTGCTCTAAAACGCCAATTCTGAATTCACATTTTATGGGGTGGATGGCCCCTTTAATGGGAGTCAGGGCCCAGTTTACCCATAATGGGCTTCTTTAAAGAGAACAAGCCCAACTGAGCCCACCTGTAAGTAATGAATTGCTTAGGTGGCTGGTTGGCATCTAATTGGCTAACAAGCACCTGGGTCTGATCAAAGACTACTAGAGTTCAGGTGCTCCTAAGGAAAAGAGGTCCCAGGGAACAGAGCAAGACAATTCCCAAGATAAGGAACTTACAGACAGATCTCCCACACCAGCCTGCAAGGAGCTGAATGGTGCCTGGAGAAGAGCTGTTGCCAGGAAGGATCTGAAGAGACCCTGGCTCCATTATAGGAAACAAGGTTGAAAGTGCCATGAAAATAAAGTGCCTGGGAATGTGATGGACGGACTCATGTAGGACCAAACTTGGATGGAATGTGCCTCCCAGGTAAGAAGGCTGAGTAAAAGACATTCTTGCATTTATTAAACTATCCATTAGTAAGTGAGACCTTCAAAAAAGGGGCATTGTTTGATAGTTAAAAGCCTTGCTAATTTCATTTTGATGTCCTAATCAGAAAAATGAAGGCAAGACATATCTACCACAAAGCACATTTTACACAGCTGGAGATCTCATGCAACCAGTACCAGAATACCATAAGAGTTTCTTAAAAAGCCAGATAATTTTCTAACAAAAAATATTGCACCCAACATGAGGTAACTATTGTGAACCTCATTGTGGCAGTTAAAGATGAACTAATCATTGAACAGGAAGTTGGTATTTGCCTTGAGATCAGAGACTGATTGCTTCCCTATATTGAATGAAATTGGGTCACAGAGAACAGTCCCAACCAGCATATATCACTATCTCACCACTAACACACAAACACACACAGTTCTTCAAAAGAGCTATTTTCCCAAAACAGAAGAAAAGTAAGAGTGCTATCGATTGAGAGGAAAAATATGAATAAAAACTAGGAATTCTTTAGGAAGACTTCGGAAGCTACAGTTCTACAGTCAAGAAAGACTTTGGGTGAAAGTCCATCCTGGTTAAGTGGGAAAACAAAGGCAGTAATTCTATATACAACAAATGCAAAAAACCAGTAAGTTGATAGCAAATGAGAAATTAAAAAAGCTACAGAAAAGCAAACGATAAGGGAAACTTAAGACATTGAAGGAAGAGATCCATGGCTCGCAGGGCTAAGTGAAAGAATTCCTTAATTATATTAGAAACAAAAGAAATCCTAACAATGCCTATTACAAGGGAGAGATGGTTAATGATGCAATAGAGCACAAGAATTCAATAAATATTTCTGCCTTGTATTAAGAAAGAAGCAAGATCATGTACATTCCAGTCCAACAGTACCTAACAGGATGTTATTTGCCAAGAAAGGAAGGTTACTCACCCTGTGCTGTAACTGGAGTTTGAGATGCGTCTCCCCGTGCGTGTCCCAAAGATGGTGTCAGTGTGTTCGCGTCAGACAGATTGGAATATCTCCCAGCCAGGGCCGTCCTTAGGGGAGGCGAATGGGGCGATCGGCCTGGGCCCTGCACTGTCCCGCTCCCAGTGGGGCAGTGCGGGGCCCGTGCCGCAGCCCCATGGCCACGCTTCGCCCCACTCTCCGCTGCCTCCAGCAGCAGGCCGAAGGCAGCGGGGCGGGACAAGAGTGCTTTGCTCGGCCCCTGGGCCAGCCTTGCCCAGCCCCAGGGCGGAGCAGCAGGCCAGCCCAGGGGCAGGGCGAGCAGATATGCAGGCCGGCCCAGGCGGCGGCTGGCACGCAGCAGGCCTGCCCCGGGGCCAGCTTGGCCTGCCCCAGACCCACACACATTTCCCGGCAACAGCCGGGGCGGGGGTGGCCCCTGCCAGGGCTAGCTCCTGGCAATGACCGAGTCCTAGCGGCAGCCTTGGGTCCCCGGCTAGGGCTCCTGGACGCAGCCTCAGCTGGGGTTGGCTCCTGCCAGCGAGTGGCCTCATGTCCGCCGGCAGGTGGCCTCGGGTTCCCGGCCGGGGCCAGCTCCCAGTCCCTGGGGGGTAACCAGGGTCCCTGGGGGGCGGAGCGGACCGGCTCGCCACGGTCCCCCTCCAGTATGGGGGGGCCACCTTGGCCAATTGGCCCTGGGACCCACTCCCCCCAAGGGACGGCCCTGCTCCCAGCACTGCTCATCAGGCCACACGCACTCCGAGCGGCAGTCCCATGGCGCCCTTTGTAGCACATACGGCACGACCTCCCTCAGTTCCTTTCTAACTGGGAGTAGCTACTCCAAAGTGAGACAGGAGGGAGGGAGGGTAGTGGGACACCCACAGACACACATCTCGAAGAACTCCAATTACTGCATAGAGTGAGTAACCTTTCTTTCTCCTTCTAAATAATGTCCCTGTGGATGTCCCACAGACGGTGATTCACAAGCAGCGCCCTAACAAGATAGGAGGGTCTTCAAAGTTGGTGTTACGAATGGATGATAGGACAGTGAGTCCAACAGCTGCATCAGTGCAGGCTACATGGTCTATTGCACAGTGTTTTACAAATGTACGCGGGGAAGACCAAGTGGCTGCTTTGCAGATTTCTGAGATTGGGACATTGTTTTGGAAGGCCACAAAAGAAGATATTGCTCTTGTGGAATGCATCTTAATATGCTCTGGTACTGGAATTTTGAGTTTGTAGCATTCATATATGCACCCTGATATCCACTTGGACAGCCTTTGATATGTTATGGCGTTGCCTTTACATCCTTCTGTTATGGCAACAAACAGTCTGGTAGTTGACCTGAACGATTTTGTACTTTCTAGGTAGAAGAGATGGGCATGTTGGACATCGAGCGTGTGGAGGCATGCATCACGGGTGCTGGAGAGTTGTTTGGGTAAGAATACAGTCAAGTGTATAGGCTGGTTGAGGTGAAATGGTGATGAAATTTTGGATGTGGTTGCAATGTAACTATCTTTTTGGAAGTTTGTGAATGGAGGATCAGCCTCAGAGCTCCCTGTTCTCCGGCTCTTCTAGCAGATGTAATTGCCACTAGGAAGGAGACTTTCATAGATAAATGAAGTAGGGAGCAGGTTGCCATTGGTTCGAATGGCAGCTTGGTGATCGCCCTGGGACCTAAATCTTGTCCTAAAGACTGAGTGGGTTGATTTATTTCTGGGTACAAGTTCCTTATGCCTAGGAGAAAGCATCTGACCACTGGGTGGGCAAACATAGATGAATCATCAAGTCTAGAGTGAAAAGTGCTTATAGCAGCTAAATGTACCTTAAGGGAGCTGATACATAGTTTTGTCTCTTTCAGGTATAATAGATATTCCAGGAGAGACCACAGAGGAGCCTCGGTCGGGAAGATAGTGTTGTTTGCGCACCAACAGGAGAATCTATGCCATTTTTGCAGGTAAGTGATTCTGGTGCGAAGTTTCCTGCTATTTAGTAAGACATTTTGCATGCGTTCTGAGGGTCTCAGCTTTTCTTATGGAGCCATGGAGGAACCATGCTGTCAGATGCAATTTGTCTAGGTTGGGATGGAGGATCCGACCTCTGTCGTAGTGAAGGAGATCTTCCTGTAGAGATAGAGTGATAGAAGTTCTGGTTGACATCTGGTTCAGTAATGTGAACCATGCCTCTGTAGGCCAGGCTAGTGCTATTAGGATCACTGTTGCAGCCTGTTGGTGGATTTTTAACAGTGTTTTCATGATTAGAGGAATGGGTGGGAAGACATAGTTCAGTTAATTGTTCCATGAGAGGAGAAAGGCATTCCCTAGGGAGATTTTCCTCAATGCCCACTCGGGAGCAGAATTGGTGGAATTTGCAGTTCAGATGAGTAGCAAAGAGATCTATTGTAAGTTGACCCCACCAGTGGAATAGTTGAGTCAGTATAAGTATATGCATCTCCCACTCGTGTTGTCCGGGAAAAGATCTGCTGAGCCAATCTGCCATTGTGTTCTGTGTGTCCAGTAGATATTCAGCAGAAATCGTGACAGAGATGTTTGTGCACCACTGGCAGAGTTTTATGGCTTCTGTGCCCAGGGAGTTCGATCTGGCTCCACCTTATCTGTTTATGCAGTACATGCAAGAAATACTGTTGGTTAGAATTTTGACGTTTGTGTGTAGGCATGCATAGCAAACAGCGTGGCGTTCCAGATGATTTATGTGGAGCAAAGACTCTGAAAGTGTCCATTCCCCTTGGGCATTTAGTCCATGTAGGTGCGCACCCCAACCACGTACGGGGCATCCATTAACATTATTATTGATGGTGGTTCTCGTAGGAAGGGAATGCCTTCTAGTAGGTTTGAGGGGTTTGTCCACTATCATAGAGAATTTTTCATCATGGTTGGTGGGGACACTCGTTTGTGTTTCGAATGCTTGTGGGGTTTGTAAACCCTTGTAAAGCACAACTGGAGTGGTCTCACACGTGTAATCTTGCGAATCTGACCACATGGGTTGTGGCAACCATATGCCCTAGGAGCTTTAAGCAGGTTAGAGCATCTGTGATGGGAGACATTCTTATGACACTAATTGCGATATTGTCTCGAGTCTCAGAGGCGGTAGAAACATTCTCCCCACCTGTGCATCCAGCCATGCTCCAATGAAGTCTATTATTTGCACTGGTTCCATGGTGGACTTTTTTACATTTATGATTAGGCTGAGTTGGTGAAAAAGTGACCTTGTAAATATCACGTCTCTGACTGCTTGTTGTCGGTTGTTTGACCTTGTCAAGCAGTCATCCACATAAGGAAAAATGGTGACTTCCTGTTTCCACAAATAAGCTGTTACGACAGCTAGCATTTTGGAAAAAACTCTTGGTGCTGTGGAGAGGCTAAAGGGTAGTACAGTGTACTTGTAGTGATCTGTTCCCACAGGAAATCTAACGAAGCATCTGTGAGCCGGGTGAATTGAAATATGGATGTAGGCATCCTGAAGGTTGAGGGTCGTAAACCAGTCGTCAATTTCTAGAGCAGTTATGATTGTTGAAAGTCTGCTCACCCTCTAAGGTTTTATGAATTTGTTTAGTTTTCTGAGTTCCAGTATGGGTCTCCAGCTGCCAAATTTTTCTCTGTGAGAAAATAGCGGGAGCAGAAGCCCTTTCCCCTGTGTAGATCAGGGACCCTTTTTATGGCTCCGACTTGGAGCAGATGAAGAATTTCCTGCCAGAGCAGGTGTTCATGAGGTATATCCCTGAAGAGGGACAGGGAGGATTGGTAGGGAAAGGGTTTGGAAGTGAATGGGATGGTATAAACCCATCTTGATGAGATCAAGAAACAAAGGTTGCTTACCTGCGGTAACCGATGTTCTTCGAGATGTGTGTCCCTGTTGGGGTGCTCCACTCTAGGTGTGCGTCGCGTCCTCGCGGCGAGCTCGGAGATTTGTGCCGCAGTGTCCCCCTCTGGCCGCGCTCGCGCGACCCTCCGCAACCGTCCCCAGTGTTCTGGGTCACGCGCGCACGGCCAGGGTCCCTCAGTTCCTTCTCAACCCCAGAGCATAACTCTACACCCTGAGGAAGAAGAGGGGAGGAGGGAGGGACGTGGATCACCCCAACAGGGACACACATCTCGAAGAACATCGGTTACCGCAGGTAAGCAACCTTTGTTTCTTCGTCGAGTGGTGTCCCTGTAGGGGTGCTCCACTCTAGGTGCCTGAGGAGCAGTTCCCTTGTTCATGGAAGGCGGGTTCCTCAGGAGTGTGTTTTACAGTAGATAAAACTGTGGATCCCACAGCGGAGGTGGATCTGAGCGTCTGATCCACTACATAATGTTTAGTGAAAGTATGGGCTGACTTCCATGTAGCTGCCTTACATATATCCTCCATTGGAACATTATTGAGAAAAGCTATCGAAGCGGCCATGCCCCTCGTGGAATGAGTCTTAATTTGTCCTGGAGGGGGTACGTTGTTCAATTTATAGGCCGTTATTATGCAGTCTCTTATCCATTGAGATAGTCTCTGTGACGAGATCGGGTTGCCCCTAGACCTCTCCGCAATTGAGACAAAAAGTCTACGGGTTTTCCTAAATTGCTTAGTCCTATCTATGTAGAATGCCAATGTTCTTCTAACGTCTAGCATATGCAGAGAAGCAGCCCGTTTATCGGCATGTGGTTTTGGATAGAATGTCGGTAGGTTAATCTCCTGGTTCAGGTGGAAGGGAGTGTTTACTTTTGGTATGAACCTTGGATCAGGCCGTAATGTCACCCTATCTGGATGAAACACCGTGTAGGGGGGGTCCACCATGAGCGCCCCAATTTCGCTCACACGTCTAGCCGATGTTATGGCTACCAGAAACGCCGTTTTCATGGACAGGTATTTCATTGAGCATTTTGCTAAGGGCTCAAAGGGATGTGACATAAGCACCCTCAGAACTAGATTAAGGTCCCAAGGGGTTGTTGGAGGGCGTATCTCTGGATATGTGTTGTGCAGCCCATCCATAAATCTTCTAATCGTCTTGTGCGAATATAATGTCCTGTTTTCTACCTGTACATGGAAGGCAGACAGTGCCGCAAGATGCACCTTAATTGAGCTATTCGCCAGTCCTGTCTGTTTCAAGTGCAAAAGGTATTCCAGGACCGCTGGGATTGAAGCCACATCAGGTAAGATTTGCCTTTGCTCACACCATTTGGAAAATCTGGACCATTTTCTCAGGTAAGACATTCTTGTACTGTGTTTTCTACTGTTCACCAGGATGTTCTTCACTTGGATTGAACATTGCAATTCTTCCGACTGAAGCCATGGAGAAGCCACGCTGTAAGGTGCAACTTGTCCAGATGTGGATGTAATGTCTGTCCCCCATCCTGATAGAGAAGATCTCTGTACCTCGGGAGCGTTATCGGTTCGGCTACTGACATTTGCATGAGGTAAGGGAACCATGTCTGTCTGGGCCACGCTGGGGCAACTAATATGATCTTGGCTTTGTCCTCTCGTACCTTGTGTATCGTTCTGTGTATCAATGGTATTGGCGGGAACGCATAATGAAGAGGTCCTTTCCAACTTATCATGAATGCATCTCCTAAGGACCTGTGACCTACGCCCGCCCTGGAACAGAAGTATCGGCACTTGCGATTTTCCTGAGTCGCAAAGAGGTCTATGGTAGCATTGCCCCATTGTTGAAAGATTGTGCGCAGCACCTCCTTGTTTAGTTCCCATTCGTGTTTTGTCACAAAGTACCTGCTTAATAAATCGGCAGTGGTGTTCAGAGAGCCAGGTAAGTATGATGCCGATATCCTGATACCATGCTCTATACACCATGTCCATAAATTCGTTGCCTCTGCTGATAACAGTCGGGACCGAGCTCCCCCTTGCTTGTTTATATACACCATACAAGCTACATTGTCCGTCATGACTTTTACAACCTTGTTTTGTATCATTGGCAAGAAATGTCTGCACGCGTTCCTTACTGCCCTGAGCTCCAGTACATTGATGTGGAGGCTGGTCTCTTGTATGGACCATCGGCCTTGCGCCGTGTGGTTGTGTAGATGAGCGCCCCATC
Source organism: Pelusios castaneus (assembly GCA_007922175.1). Taxonomy (NCBI): domain Eukaryota; kingdom Metazoa; phylum Chordata; order Testudines; family Pelomedusidae; genus Pelusios; species Pelusios castaneus. Next base: position 10,548 of record VOCT01076220.1, read on the forward strand.
CTAACAGGGACGCGTCCGTGGTTATAAAGATGGAAGGTGGTTCTTGATAAAAGGGGGTTCCCACTAGAACGTTTGTTGGTTCCAGCCACCACTCCAGTGACTGCTTGACCCTCTGAGGGATAGGTACCTCCTTCAGAGGGCTGTGCTTGCACCTTTTGAATACCGGTGCAAACCAAATTTGCATGTGTCGCATGTGAAGCCGTGCATCGGGCACGACCGCTGTGGCTGCTGCCATGTGTCCTAGAATCTGTAGGCAGGAATGTACCGTAGATGTTGGGCTTTCTATGAGTGACATGATCAAATTTGCCAGTGTTATGAATCTCTTGTACGGCAAGAACGCCCGTGCCCTTGTAGCATCCAGATACGCTCCTATGAACTCCAGTTTTTGCGTAGGGAGTAGAGCCGATTTCTGATAATTTATTTTTAGTCCGAGTGCCTGGAATAGGGATAGCACCTTTCGGTTTGCACTTTCTGCTTGCAAAGGACTGTCTGTTTTTATTAGGCAGTCGTCCAGATACGGGTATATGATTATGCTTTGCCTGTGTAGATGTGCTGCTACCACTGCCAACACCTTGGAGAAAACCCTTGGTGCTGTGGATAGACCAAAGGGGAGCACTGTGTATTGGTAATGCAGCTGACCTACTGTAAACCTTAGAAATCTTCTGTGCGCCGGATGTATCGTCACATGAAAATAAGCGTCTTGCAGGTCGAGGGATGAAAACCAGTCCCCTGCTTCCAGTGTCGGAATTATAGTTGCTAGCGTGACCATCTTGAACCTTTGCTTTCTTACAAATTTGTTGAGCCTTCTGAGGTCTAGAATTGGCCTCCATCCCCCCTTCTTCTTCTGGATGAGAAAGTATCTTGAATAGAATCCTTTCCCTCTGTGCTGTGTAGGGACCGGTTCTATAGCTCCTTTCTCCAGAAGAAGTTCCACTTCCTGTTGCAGGATTTGTTCGTGAGTAGTGTCCCTGAAAAGGGACGGGGAAGGGGAATGTGGTGGGGGAATAGAGTTGAAGGGGATAGAATATCCCTGCTGAATGATCTCTAAGACCCATTTGTCCGTGGTTATGGACTTCCAGATGTTCAAGAAAGGTCTTAGACAATGGTTGAAGATGGTCGTAGCTTCTATATTCACTGGATCTGGGAGGTCGTTCAAACCCTCGACCAACTCCTCAAAATTGTTGTTTAGATGAGGGTGGATGTTGCGATGTCATCTGGGAGAAATTACTCTGCCGACGTCTTTGCGGCCTATTCCTATTTCTACCCTGCTGCCTATTTCGCGTGTACTGTTGGTATCTCCGCTGATATGGCTGGTATCTGTGCTGTCTCCACTGATTGTTAGGAGTGTTAGGAGTGTAAATACCCAACGTACGAAGGGTGGCTCTAGAGTCCTTCGTTGAGTGCAGTACTTCATTAGTCTTTTCCCCAAAAAGTTTCACTTTATCAAAAGGGAGGTCCTCAATATTGTTTATCAGTTCTCTTGGAAGGCCTGCTGAGTGCAGCCACGATGCTCGGCGCATAACCACCGCTGTGGCAACTGTCCTAGCCGCCGTATCTGCCGCGTCCAGGGCTGCCTGCAGGGCTGTTCTTGATATGAGTTGTCCCTCCCTGAGAGTGGACTGGAATTGTTCCCTGCTGTCTTCCGGGATTACTTCTAGGAAAGACTCAAACTTGGAGTAGGTGCTGTGATCATAATTAGCCAGCATCGCTGCATAATTAGCAACTCTCATCTGTAATGTGGCAGAGGAGTACACCTTCCTTCCCAGTATGTCCATCTTCTTCCAGTCCTTATCTTGTTTATTTCTTGGCTGTTTAGCTTTCTGTTGTGCTGCCTCCACTACAAGTGAGCTTGGAGGTGGATGTGCAAATAAGTATTCGTTATTGAGAGATTGTACATAATACTTTTTATCGGTCTGTTTGTTGGTTGGAGCAGTGGTTGCTGGGGTTTGCCACGTGTCATTTGCAGGGTCCATGATGGCCTCATCCATTGGTAAAGCTACCTTGGACGGAGCCGTCTTGTGTAAGATTCGTAGAAGTTTGTGGTTGGGTTTAACTTCTTCCGCTAAAGGAATTTCTAGATCTTGAGCCACCCTTCTGAAAAGTTCTTGGAAATGTTTAGCGTTTTCCCCACTAGTACTGGGGTAGATGGAAGTATCCAGGGAGCTGTGTGCTTGGTCATCTTTTTCATGGGCCAGACTGCCCTCTTGCTCCTCTAGAGCATCAGGATTCTGTTCTGTTGGGCCAAGAGATGACCCTGATGTAGAAACTGTATCTCCATAACAGCTGGTTTGTCTGCTATATGCTCTCATATATGAAGACCATGCATCCCAGTTCTGCCATTGTGGCAGAAATGATGCTGGTGGAGCCATCCATGGTGGCAGGAGCCACGGGTTATTGGCATAGGGCTCAGCACTTCTCCTCTTTGCCCTAGGAGATGCCCAATCCTTTGAGGACTGACGAGGGGCCAAGACATCAAGGGACTCATCCTCATCTGAATATGGGAGGGGCGACATCCTTCCTCCGATTGGTGAGTATGGTTGGGGGGATGTGTCACCCCGCTCCAGGTGTCTTTTCTTTTGTGTCCTCTTGCCCCCTTGTCTCTGGGGTGCTTTGTCACTATCAGAGGAAGCTTCCTGCAGCGCCCTCTGTGGTGCAGTTGCAGGCTCCGGTGCCGTGGAAGGGGCTGGGTGCTGTTGCACCGCTTCTTCCCCTGGTGCTGAAGCAGCTACCGTGCCGGGCTCAGCCTCCTCCTGCGGTGCCGATCTGGCTGTAGCTGCCGCCGGTGCCGTCGTCCCCTTTCGGCACGTAGAGGAGGTCAGTGTCAGTTGGGACCTCAACTCTGCACCGGCATTCACTGAGCTCGGTGCTCTCGGTGCCGCAGAGCCTAACGGTCTGTAATCAGCCGTTGGCTTCAGCGTAGGCTGCTGCCTCCGAGGCGGGCTCTTAGAGGGAGTGTAGGACCTTTTCCTCTCCTCTCTGCCTCTTTGCCTCAGGGGAGAGCTCTTCCCAGGATCAGAGGCTGGCCGCAGTGATCTTTCCAGCTCGATCATTTTCAGCCGCAGCTCTCTGTCCTTCTTCGCCCTCGCTGTCAGTTTGCTGCAGTGAGGGCACTTGCCGGGGATGTGTCCCTCGCCCAGGCATCTGATGCACTTTGAGTGGCCATCTGATGCGGGCATCGCATCCCTGCAGAGGGTACACCTTTTAAAACCCGCTGGACCGGGCATCGCTGTCTTCCTTTTACTTTTTTTTTTTTTTTTTTTTTTTTT
>VOCT01076261.1:0-10459 GCA_007922175.1 Pelusios castaneus
GTGGGGGTGGGGACAAGGAGACGGCCCGGGTTAGAGGGGTGGGGTTGGGGACAAGGAGGGACCCCCGCGCAGGCCGGCAGCCCCCACCGCCCCCTCCAGACCCCCGGGGCTGCTTCCTTTCTCTTCTTTCTCTTCCTCTTCCTTTCCTTTTTTTCCCCTCTTCTTTCTCTTCCTCTTCCCTGCCTTCCTTTTTTTCCCCTCTTCTTTCTCTTCCTCTTCCTTTCCTTCCTTTCTCTTCTTTCTTCCTTTCCTTCCTTTCTCTTCTTTCTTCCTTTCCTTCCTTTTTTCTTTTTCTCTTCTTTGTCTTCCTCTTCTCTGCCTTCCTTTCTCTTCTTTCTTCCTTTCCTTTTTTCTTTCTCTTCTTTGTCTTCCTTCCTTCCTGCTCTTTCTGTCTTTGCTTCCTTCCTTTCTTTCTTTTTTTCTTTGTCTCCTCCTTCCTTCTCTTTTTTCTTTCTCTCCTTTCTTTTTTAAAACTTTAAAAATTAATTTTAAATAAAAACCTTTCTTAAAATTAGATTTCAATTCCAAATTCATTCCAATTAAATTAATTAAACACAATTAATTAATTAATTCTATTTACAGTCACTTTATCTTCAATTAATGCCTATAATTTCTGTCTTGTGAGTTTTCCCCAAAAATTTATTCTGAAAAAGTTTTTCACACGGCTTGAAAATTTTGCACACAAGCCACCAAACCTAGAGGGAACATTGGCTACTAGTTGCGTACACAACAGCAGCCCAGCAGGCTAACATCGGTCAGTCCCACACTCTGGGCCTGGCCGGAGCCCACAGCACCAACAAAAAGTGTGTGGATGCATTACTGCCTGCCACCCAGTACCCAGAAACACAGGCCAGCAACAGACGTGATAGCTACGCATTCACGTTTTTTTCTAATTATAATACGGCCCCCCAACAGTCTGAGGGACCGTGAACTGGCCCCCTATTTAAAAAGTGTGAGGACCCCTGCTGTAAGACCTCACAGGTTGTCTTTCAGTATATTAGCGGCCTGCATAGTTAATAAAACTTAACAGTTTTTACCTTGTATTTTTATTTCTTTGATATATTCAAAAATTTACTGTTTACTGCACTATTTTCAGTGTTATTTCTTTATGACACGACGGACATCAATAGGAGTTCCGGTACCTTTTTTTTTAGAAAAAAAGCACTGAGAGACAGGGAGGCGTTAGTGCCATTATACAAGGCACTGGTGAGACCACATCTGGAATATTGTGTGCAGTTCTGGTCCTCCATGTTTAAAAAAGATTAATTTGAACTGTAACAGGTGCAGAGAAGGGCTACAAGGATGATCCGAGGAGTGGAAAACCTGCCTTACAAGAGGAGACTCAAGAAGCTTGGCTTGTTTAGCCTAACCAAAAGAAGGTTGAGGGGGGATATGATTGCTCTCTATAAATACATCAGAGGGATAAATACCAGGGAGGGAGTGAAATTATTTGAGAACAGCACCAGTGTGGACACAAGAACAAATGGTTACAAATTGTCCACCAGGAAATTTAGGCTTGAAAGTAGACGCAGGTTTCTAACCATCAAAGGAGTCAAATAGCCTTCTAAATTGAGCTGTTGGGGCAAAAAACATAACTGTCTTCAAAACTGAGCTTGATAAATGTATGGAGGGGATGGGATGATGGGACGGCCTAGTTTGGAAATTGACTGATCTTTGACTACGGGTGGTGGATATACAAGTGGCCTAAGAGGGGAGGGTAGATGGGGTGGGTTCTGAGTTATTACAGAGAATTGTTTCTTGGGAGTCTGGCTGGTGGGACTTGCCCACGTGCTCAGGGTTTAACTGATCGCCATATTTGGGGAAGGAATTTTCCCCGAAGGCAGATTGGCAAAGCTTCTGGGGATTTTTCGCCTTCCTCTGTAGCATGGGGAATGGCTCACTTGCTGGTGGATTCTTTGTATCTTAAAGTCTTTAAATCATGATTTGAGGACTTTAATAACTCAGTCATTGGTTAGAGGTATATTGTAGGAGTGGGTGGATGAGGTTTTGAGGCCTGCATTGTGCAGGAGGTCAGACTAGATGATCATACTGGTCCCTTCTGACCTTAGAGTCTATGAAGGCAAAATGATCAAGGCAAGTTGGGGAAAACAGAAGATAAAACAAAAAGGGAATACTTTTCTAGATTGGAAAGAAGTCATATTCAACTGAGAAATAAACAAAAGGGAGAAAAAGAGCACAGATAATATGTCAAACATTTAGAGGAAAAGCTGAAAAAAAGTGAGTGATGGTTCTGTGCTAAGGAAAGTGATATTTTATATGCTCCATCCTATATTTTGTTTTGTTTCTCTGGAAGATGAACCCCAAACATTTGAGAAACAGGATTCAAATAATACTAAATTAATGTAACGTCAAAGTTATAGCCAAGGTCTTCAACAGGATACTGAGAGTGTGGGTGAACACCTCCCCTGCCATGACAGCTGTCTCTCATGCAAGGTACAACAAGAAGAAACACAACAGGGTAATGATCTGTGATTTTCTCTGCCCTCTGAGATGGTGTTTGCCACTTTTCTGCTAATGAGTGATTAGTTGGAGGGAGCATCATATTGCCCCTTGGCTGGTTTTAGAAGATAAAGCAGCTGAGAACAAATAAAGCAGCTGCAACTTCAAACTAGCAGCTCACAGAGGAGTTTTCAGTGAAGGAGCCTTTGCTCTGAAAGTTAATCCCACCCTAGTCTGGAGGGAGAAAAAAATCCACCACAAACCAGATTTGACTTTCTAGGCAGACAAGGTCTGTACCATGACATATACTTTTCAGAAGGGGTGCTGCCCAGGGTGTGGGGCTCTCATTTGCAGTAGCTGAGAGGAACCTTCTCTTCCTCTTTCCTTCCAAGCTTCTGAGCCACAGCTCATGGTTTTCTAAGCAGAGTAAAACTGACAACTACCATTTTCACTCATTCCTCTGAAATCCAGAACTGCAACACTGGAAGTGCCCAGAGCCTACTTAATTCTACATTGTAACTGCTGCTTGACTGCCATGAGAGGCAGCACGCATTAAAGCCATTTTTCTATGGTCCCACAAATACCATAGTACACCACTTTTACATTCAGAATGTGTAACCTGGGCCTCCTGGGACAACCACCTGAATATGCAAAGATCAGGGCAAGCTGCAAAAAGAAGAGCTGATTCTCCCAGCTCTGGTGCGTTACCTGCAGCTAAACTCCTCAACCAGTCACAATCAATGCTACTGATCCCCGACCCCGGAAATCAAGAAGCCACCATAAAAGATACTCAGCCCCCTTTACTGCATTTCAGCCACTGGTTTCCAAATAGCTACTGAGTTTGGTAAAGAGAGAAAATGCTTCAAACTCCAAACTCTTTACCCAGAAAAGTTTCTCCTGAGCCAAAAGGGTCAGCCACATTACACAGAACAGTATAGGTTCAGATCTTACCCAAAATAGCACACTACCAGCCAATCTTTTAGTAACTAAAAGTAAAGGTTTATTGTAGAAGGAAAGAAACAAGTTTGCAGAACTTAAGCACACATCCAATATCTGGATGGGTTTAAATCCTTGTTTCACAGCTTCCCTTGTTAGAAATCCAGTTCAAAGGAATAAAGACCAAACAGTCCATGCAGAGAGTCTATTCTAATTCTCCCATGAGAATTAGCAGGGTGATTCCAGGCCCGTGTGCGGGGCTCAAGCTTCTTGGAAAGCAGCCGCCTGCCAGGCTGAGCCAGAGTCCGGTCAGCAGCAACTTGGCCAGGCCCAGTGGGAGCTGCCAGAACATCTCACAGACCCGTCGCACAGCACCCCGCCCCCCCAAGCACTGACCAAGCATTGAGAGACCCTTTTATGACTACACATTCTACGGAACAGATTCCTCTGTGTCCCAGTCCTTCGCATTACTCAGATAGCACAGGGGACGGAAATGTGGTTCTCTGAGAATTCCAGTAATGCTGGGAAGCTATCACAGAGCACTGCACTAGCACAAATCCAGACCTAGCAACAGGGCCATCCTTGGGGGGGGCGAACGGGGCAATCGCCCTGGGCCCTGCGGTTACATGGGTCCCACACTGTCCCGCTCCCTGCGGGGCAGTGCGGTGCCCACACCGCGGCCCCCCCACAGCAGTACTGCACCCAACTCCTCGCTGCCGAAGGGGAGTGCTGCCCCTGGCCCGGCCCTCCTCCTCCCTGCCCCCAGGGCAGAGCAGGAAGGCCCAGGGGTGGGGCAGGTGCGCGGGGCCCGGCCTGCTGCTCCCTGCCCATGGCCACACCCCTCGCCAGGCCGCATGCGGTCCAGCGGGATGGGTCCCTGGCCACTGCCGGGCCTGGCCCTCAGCCACAGCATGGCCGGGGCTGGCTCCCCGCCGCCGGGCGGGCGGGCTGAGCCTCAGCCTCAGCTCCCCACCACCCCGAGCCACAGCCTCGGCTCCCCACCACCCCGGCTGCCCATCGCCCCTGCTCCAGGCTGCAGCTTCCAGGACCAGGGCCGGCTCCCCAGGGGCCCACCGGACCGGCCCAAAGCACTCCCCTCCAGAATGGATGGGCCCCGCCGAGGCCGATTAGCCCTGGGCCCCGCTTCCTCCAAGGGACAGCCCTGCCTAGCAAAAGGGGTTTGTTGGGTAGAGGAGTGGCTACGTAAATTTCTTGGCAAATCAAATATATTTGAAAGACTGTATTTCATCATTTGAAACCTATCCACTTCCAAATTTCAGCTCTCTTGCTAATGCAACGCCAGCACCATCTGTTTTCAGAAACAAAGATTCTGTAGTCATAAAAAAAGAACCTGTTATAGCAGTTTGAAAATCCGCTATCAGTTGTTGCGATCTGCCAGCAAATCAATGCAAGACAGAATAGAGAGAATTTTAGCAGAACAGTTTATTGCATGGTGACAAGTTCCAGAGCGGTGGCCGTGTTAGTCTAGTTCAGCAAAACAAACAAGGAGTCCTGTGGTGCTTTTAAAGGCTAACACATTTATTTATTTATTGAATGAGCTTTCTTTCTACCCTCCAAAGCTCGTGCACTGAAATAGAAGCTGCAAGGTGCCAGCTCCCCCCCTGAGAAATGTTACATCTGAGGCTCCAGGGACCTTGCTGCAGCAGTAACAGTCTTGTCTTCAGGGAAGGATTTTAATGCCTGCGCTAAGTTTTCTCGGTACCCTGACTCAGCAGGCAATGCTAGGTGGGCCCTGTCCAGTCCTCATAGGGGGGCGGGGAAGGAGTCCCACTCTGCTCCCAGCTCTACCCTGACCTCGGGTCTCCCCTTCCCCCCAGCCATGGCTCTGGCCTCGGCTCCTGAGCCCAGCTGCCAGTTTGTTTCCAGCCTGGCCAGCAGGTCTCCGCTCCTGGTTGCAGCCCTACTCCTAGCTGCAGCTTCACCCCCTGTCCCCCCACTGTTCCCTGCTCTGCCTCCAGCTGCTGCAGCGGTGCTCCTCAATGCCCCCCAACCCCCACTGTTCTGAGCTCAGCCCCCACTCCCAGCTACAGACCCCACACCTGACTATGGCTCAGCTGGCCACCCCACATGGCTGAGGCATGGATGGGAGTAAGGGGGAACATGACTGAAAAGTTTGGGAATAAGTGAAATTTACAAATCACTTAGTCATGTCCACTTTTTCAGGCCATGACCCTTTTGGTGCACAAGGACAATTGTTCTCCTGTGGGACCTTTCTGTTGGTCCCTGCACTCTATTGAGCCTTTCTGCATTGTCCATCTAGCAGACGGAAGCACTATTACAGAGAATGCTCAGGCATTTTTACCACTGTTGCCTATTTCCGCTCTGAGCCATATGCAGCTACGGACTTCTCTGGGCAGAATCTTGTCCATTATCTGTTTATTAATCTTCCTGTTCGGGAAGAGAATTTTTTTGGAATTTTAATGCCATAATTGAAAACTTCATGGCTACGTTCTTGTTTTTTTCAAGGTAAAGGAGCTGTTGCAATGGACAAGTAACCCAATAAAGACCGTCGAGATAAAAATCATACGTTTATGCATAAAAAGAATCTTCTGAGCTGTGACTGTCACATCAGATCAGTGGGTCTCAGGTTTGATTCACCCCCTCCTTTGTGTGTGTAGTGATTTACACACACCCCATGGCAGTGCTTCACTTGAATCAGTATTGGCTTGTTTGGCACCTGCCTGGGGTATTTATTTTTGCCAGAAAGAGCCAACCAGCCACAGTAATAAGAGCAGAAGCAAAATGGTACTTGTGGCCTGGGCTTGCAGTTCAGTGTGCACAGCTTTGTAGCAGCTGAATTACTGTCCAGCTGGCAATGACTTTATATAATGATATACGAGTTAGCAGACACCTCTCAGCGTGCACACCCCGGCCTTGGGACCTGCCCTGGCTGGGGGACTCGGCTTTGCTGGTGCTCTCCACAGGGACAGGCCCCGCCGCAATCCTGCCTGGCAGGAGGCTCTGGCTTCTTGAAAGGTGGATTCGCTCATTTCTGCCCTGTTAGCTGTGTCCCCCTAGACCCGCCAGTCACAGCCAGGGCCGCACCCCTGCCAGGCTCAGGCCCCGCACCCTGGCCTCCTGTCCCGCAGCCGCACCCGGCCCGGCCCCCACACCGCACCCCAGCCTCCTGCCCCGGCCCCGCACCTCACCCGCACCCTGGCCTCCTGTTCCACACCCGCCTCCGCACCGCACCTCACCCGCACCCCAGCCTCCTGTCCCGCACCACACCCCGGCCTCCTGCCCCGGCTCTGCCAGAGAGCACAGCCAGCAGCCGCCGGCACAGCGCCCCGCAGCGCAGCCCCACTCACCATCGTTCCCAAGAGCCCGGTCGGGCCCTGCCCGTTCCCCACGCTACGGTCCTGCCTCGGCCCCAAGCCAGATACAGAGACTCACGTAGCCACTTCCCTCGCTGCCCCGCCCTGCCGCGTGAGACCTCCAGCCCTGGCCAGAGTTGAGCCGGCCGCAGTCCTGAGCCGAGCGCCCCCAGCCCAGACGAACCCTGCCTAGCACCCTGGAGCCCATCGGGGAGGGTGACCGTTTTGGTATGATTGTCCTGCCACAGTATGGGGTGGGCCATCTAGCCCAATTGTACCGCAAGCTGTCCGTGTTCCTTACCCAATTTGCTAATGACACCTTAAAAATCGGGCAAGACCTCATTGCTGAGCTGTACCAGCTTCAGCTCCTGGCACTTCAGAACAGACAGGCCCTTGATTTTGTACTAGCTGCTCAAGGGGGGGGTCTGTGCCCTTATTGGGGAAGAATGTTATACCTATGTGCCTGAAAATTCGAAAGATGTTAATGCTCATATTTTATCTGTTCAAAAGGCCCTGGATCAATGGAAAGCTGGGGAGCGGGAACCCACAGTGTTCGATACCCTTTGGGGTTGGCTCCCCAATCTCGGCTTGAGTGCTTTGGGGGCTGGCATTGTACACCTTCTCCTCACCGGCTTAGTTCTGTGTATTTGCTGCCTTTTGTTTTTTAGCCTGTTGCAAAGCTACTTTGGCCCACCTCTGTGCTGCCCCTCCCCCTCCGTACCGGTCATGTATACTCAGACCAAAACTTTCTCTGATTTAAATTCCCTTCTGTCACAGGAGTATGAGAGGACTCAGCTTTCTAGAATCTGAGCCCTCCCAAAGGGGGGAATTGTTGATGCCCCTGGCTGCATCTGGGGTTGCGCACTGGGTAACTCGGGGGGGGGGGGGGGTGGAAGGCCACAGTGTCGATGAATCCCCTTCACTCCAGACTCGGACACAGCTGGGACATAACAATCCCAACACCCAACCCCATATAAGGCCGTTCCCCGGTTGCAGGAACTGATAGCCTGTTCCCCAGAACAGAATAACAGTACCAGACTAAGCCAGTCTCAGCATGCAACAATAACATAGCCTTGAAAGCTTGCTTCTAACCCAGATAAAGAGGAGGAGGGTGGGATCTTCACACACACAGCAAGGGAAAAGTACTGAAGTAAACTATATGAGAGTCACTGTAACTGGGAGGGGGTGCGCATGATTTGAGACGTGCCAGTCTCCGTGTGCCTGCTTGAGATCTCAAATAAATCTTAGTGTGCTCCTCCATGCTGGTGTGGTTATTGGTGCTGCGCACTCCGGGCAACGAACCCCCTGTTGCTAGCTAGACCCTGTCCGTCTTCGGACGTCCACCTGCAACAGTTTTTGGCGACTCCGCCGGGACTTTAGGGGCTTTAAACAGCCTTGCTCAGACCCCTCCGAGGGAAAGGGCAGCCACCACTTCGACGCCCACGCACGCACTGGCATTTTGCTGGAGGGCCTCGTTGCGTGAGACTGTCCTGCCCGGAGGGCACTCCGGTGCAAAGCACCTTTGGTAAGCGGAGAATCACAGGCAGGTCGGGCAACAGTGTGGAACCGGTCCGGTCTACAGGTGGGACCGGTCCATTTGGTGGTAAGTCCATTTCCCTGGGGACGCCCAGGAGTAGTCTCTGGTATGGGGCAAGGACAAGGGAAGGGCCCGGGGTATTGCACCCCCTTGGAATGCATTCTGTTAAATTGGAAAGGTTTGGGGTCAGACCCCATGACTAAGATACAATTGAAAAGGTTTTGTTCTGTTGATTGGCCACAATATCAGCTGGGGGATCAGAAGCAGTGGCCTCAAGGGGGATCCTTTAATGATAACACCATTCTCCAGCTTCTTTTGTTTTGTCAGCGAACCGGGAAGTGGAACGAGCACATGTATGCCCAGCTGTTTATGGCTCTACAGACCGAACAGAGCTGTTGCGGAAATGTGGTCTGGTCGCGACCGGGTCAGAGACGTTTTCACATCTGCCACCCCCTCCCCCGGTTGTAATGGCGGAACCGGAGCCCCCTTCGGTCCCAATACCTCCCCCAGCTAGGGATGAGGGCCCCGGAGTTCAGGAAGCGGGTGGGGCCCTGGGCATGTACCCTCTTATAACTGAGACTGCTATCTCTCGTCAAGGGGGTGATAATCAACCGGCTACAACCATGCAGGTCTACACCCATGTCCCTTTTAATCTGGTGGACTTGGCTGCCTTCAAGGCACAAGCCAGGGACTTTTCAACAAACCCCAGCCGCTTTATGTCTGTGTTTGAAGGGTGTCTGGCAAGTCACAAGCCTGACTGGGACAACTGTAATTGGGGTAACCGGGAAAGGAGTCAGGTGCCCTGTCTATGCCCCTGCAGAATGTACTTTGGGAGACAAACATATTTCCCACCACATAGTTTACTGCCCCACCCCTTTGCTGGGAAGGGATCTCCTCTGTAAGCTGGGAGCCACTCTCCATTTTACATAGAATGAAATTACACTTAGTTTACCCCCAGAGCATGCCTGGCTCATGGTAATGGAGCCTCAAGAGGAAGCCCAAGAAGCCCAGGAGTGGGCACACTGGGAGGATCAGGTTTATCCCCTAGTGTGGGCTCCAGAGGCTCCAGGGAAAGCCTCTCACATTACTCCGGTTACAATCCAGCTCCTCCCAGGGAAAACCCCAGTGAGAATTCGCCAGTATCCCATACAGCAGGAAGCGCGAGGGTCTACAGACTACCATTGAAACATTTCTCAAATGTGGGGTCCTCCGGGAGTGTCAGTCAGCTTGGAACACTCCCATTCTGCCCATTAAGAAACCTGATGGCACCTACCGTTCGGTGCAGGATCTTAGGGCTGTGAACGAGCGAGTGAAGCCCCTGCACCCCCTGGTGCCCAATCCCTATACACTGCTTGCCTCTATAGGGGAACAATAAATGTATTTCACTGTTCTCGATTTAAAAGATGCCTTCTTTACCATCCCAGTGGAACAACAGTCCCAGGAACTTTTCACCTTTGAGTGGGAGGACATGAAGCAGGTAAAGAAACAAATGTGCTGGACTGTTTTAGCCCAAGGCTTTAAAAACTCCCCCACGATTTTCGGTCAGGCACTTGCTGGGGACCCACAGGAGTGGGACAACCAGGAGGGGGTACTCCTGCTGCAATACGTAGATGATCTCCTCCTGGCAGCCCGGGGACTGGAGGACTGCCTGAAAGCTACGGTAAGCTTGCTAAACTTTCTCAGGCTCAGGGGATACCGCGTGTCACGTAAAAAGGCTCAGATCGCCCTTACCGAGGTTCGGTATCTGGGGTTCCACATTCAGCAAGGGCAGAGGCGGTTCTCTAATGAAAGAAAGGAGGCAGTCTGCCAAGTCCCCACCCCGACCAATCGAAAGCAGCTGCGGGCATTCCTTGGCATGGCTGGGTTTTGCCGCATTTGGATCCCCGAATTTGGCCTCATAGCGAAGCCCCTTTACGAATGTCTCCAGGGTATAGACCAGGAGCCATTCCACTGGACCCCTGAGGCGGAAGCTGCTTTTAAGGCTCTGAAGCAAAAGCTGATGGAGGCCCCAGCCCTTGGTCTCCCGGACTTGTCTAAGCCATTTCAGCTTTTCGTTCATGAACGAAGGTGATTGGCCCTCGGGGTTCTCACCCAATATCTGAGAACCTGGCGCCGTCCAGTGGTGTATTTTTCAAAGCAACTAGATCATAAGAACATAAGAAAGGCCGTACTGGGTCAGACCAGAGGTCCA
>VOCT01076354.1:0-12261 GCA_007922175.1 Pelusios castaneus
CCCCCCCGTATAAACTTCCCATGATGGCTCAAGCCCCGAATGAACACGTGAGCGTACTATCTGAGTGTCGCCGTGAGGCCCTCCGACGTGGAGACGTGCAGCTTTTACAGGCTTTCCCCATTGTGTATTCTCCCACTCGACCCGCGCGACATGAGGCTCTGCCGTATGAATTGGTTAAATAGTTGCGAAAATTGATCAAAGACTATGGGTTACAGTCCTTATATACGATGAATCTGATAGTGGCAATCTCTGAGTCCTATGTTATGGCCCCCTATGATTGGCACGCGTTGCTGCGTTTGCTGCTTAGCCCAGCACAGTATGCGGTTTGGGATACGGAATACAGGGGTGCTATCACCTCACAGATTATGGACAATATAACCAACGGCGTTAATGTGGGGATGGACGAGTTGCTAGCGCAGGGCCAATATGCTACGCCTCAGGCACAAGCTCAGTTGAGTCGCGTGGCGTTTACACAGGCAAGTTCATTAACCCTTCGAGTATTAAAACAGGTTCCTGATGCGGGCCGCAGAGAAACCTCTTTCGCCGCGGTCCACCAGAGCCCTCAAGAGCCCTACATGTCCTTCCTGGACAGGCTCCAGACGGCTGTTCAACGCCAAATCGATTCGGAAGAAGCTCAACACTTGTCGCTATTTCAATTAGCAATCGAAAATGCGAATGTAGACTGTAAAAAGGCTTTGGACCCTTTACGTAATAAGGCTAAAACACTTTCAGAGCTGATAAAGGCATGTCAGAATGTCAGCTCGGTGCAGTTTAAAGCTGAAATGTTGGCTTCTGCCTTGGCGCAGCAGCTGACAGTGGGCCGGGCTGCTGTTAAATGCTTTTTGTGTGGCAAGGAGGGGCATATCAAGCGGGACTGCCTGAGAAGAAGTAGCAATGGAAATCAGACAAAGCGAGACAGTATACCATCACAACTGTGTCCTCGATGCTGAAAAGGGTTCCATTGGGGAAATCAGTGTCGTTCCTGGTTTGATGTGCAAGGCAATCCGCTCAACACCATGTCGGGAAATGGCTGGAGGGGCGCGAGGCCCGGCGCTCCGAAATCAGTGAACAGGGCCATGGGAAAATCCTTTGTGGGACAAGTGGAAGCACCCCAACCAGAGGTACACAGTGCACCATCCTTGGCCTCAGTCCAGCCACCGCAGGCAGCGCTGGGCTGGACGTGGCCACTGCCGAGCCAACCGTAATTACCAATTCTACTGTGCATCTAATCTCCACGGGCGTTTATGGTCCACTACCTTGGGATACAGCGGCCCTTTTATTAGGATGTTCCTCTACCACTAGGGATGGTTTGTTCGTATTGCCTGGCATTATTGATCCCGACTATGCCGGTGAGATTAAGCTCATGGCCTGGACACCCACTCTGCCTTGTACCATACCCCAAGGACAGCGCATTGCGCAACTTGTACTATTTCCCAGGGTGACTGCAGGTAGCCAGGCCCGTGAAAGAACCGGTGGCTTCGGTAGCACAGGACCACCAAAGATTTATTGGACACATAAGATTTCATCGGGACAACCTATGTTTACTTGCCTGGTTAACGGTCGGCCCTTTGCCGGATTGGTCGATACCGGAGCGGATGTTACTATTATTCAGCAATCGCAGTGGCCACCGGACTGTCCCTTAAACCGTCCCGTAGCTGCGCTAGCTGGGGTAGGAGGTATACAGGTCCCCTGGCAAAGCGCTCGCTCACTTTTGGTTGAGGGCCCCAAGGGTAAGCAAGGCATTTTACAGCCCTACATGTTGACGATACCGTGCACCCTTTGGGGTTGAGACTTATTGTCACAATGGAACATGACTCTGAGTACAAATTTATGCTGAGGGCCACTGAGGTTCAGCCTCGCCTCAAACTGACCTGGAAAAGAGACAAGCCCATTTGGGTTGATCAGTGGCCCTTGAAAGGAGAGAGGCTGATGCGCGCACAGGAACTTGTACAGGAACAATTGACTCTTGGACATCTCATCCCTTCCACTAGCCCGTGGAACACCCCTATCTTCACAATTCCAAAAAAGACTGGAAAATGGAGACTTTTGCAGGACCTCAGGGCGATCAATGCGGTCATGGAACCAGTGGGACCCCTGCAACCGGGCACCCCTTCCCCTTCTATGATTCCAGAACATTGGCATGTAAAGGTTATTGACTTGAAGGATTGTTTTTTTACTATTCCACTCCACCCTGAGGACTGTCCGCGCTTTGCCTTTTCAGTACCAACGATTAATAACCAGGGCCCGATGCAGTGATACCACTGGGTCGTGCTGCCCCAGGGCATGATGAATAGTCCCACGATTTGTCAAATAGTGGTCGACTCAGTGTTGGCCGCGGTCCGCGTGGCTAATCAACAGGCGATAATATACCACTATGTGGATGACATTCTGTTTGTCCCTAATGATTCAACACAGCTATAGACCCTTTTTCACATGGCTTCCCAGCAGCTGCAATGCCACGGCCTGTGTATCGCTGAGGGTAAGGTCCAATCCACTTCCCCTTGGAAGTACCTTGGGTGGAAACTGTATGAGTCTGAAATCCACCCTCAGCCATTGCAAATCACCAATTCTGTATCCACCTTAAATGATTTACAAAAGCTTCTGGGCACAATTAACTGGCTTCGGCCGACATTAGGACTAACAATGGAGGAGTTGTCGCCGCTTTTTTGTTTGTTGAAGGGTGACTCGGACTTATCCTCCCCCCATACTCTTACACCCGTTGCCCGGGCTGCACTACAACGAGTCGTACTGAAACTACAAACTGCTTTTGGTAGCCGCAGAGATGAACACCTTCCGATTCGGTTGTTTTTAATCTATCACACTTTTCAGCCTTATGCGTTGCTTGGCCAATGGGATGATGGACCAGATGCCTCGGCCCAATTGTTGCGTACCCTGGAATGGCTGTTCCTCCCTCATTCCTTTTCCAAAACTGTGACTCCCATTGTTGAGATGCTTGCCTGTTTGGTCTCCCAGGGACATTTACATTGCCAACAGCTGACAGGTGGTGACCCACCTTTCGTTCATATTCCTGTGACTCGTGCAAATTTTGATTTTTGGATTTCTCAGAGCTTGTCATTACAAATTGCATTGGCCGATTATTTGGGACACATAGAATTTACCCTGCCTCGCCATAAACTTTTACACTTGCTGCCACAGCTCCCTTTGCAGCCTCGGATCCTGCTTTCTCATGTTCCCGTACCTGGTGCACGCACAGCATTTGTCGATGGTTCTGGGAATACAGGAAAGGCTGTGGTCGTGTGGAAAAGCAGTGAGGATGCCCCTTGGGATTCTGATGTATCCCGGGTGCAGGGATCTACCCAAATTGTTGAATTGGCAGCAGCTGTGCGCGCCTTTGAACTTTTTTCGACCGAACCTTTAAATCTTGTAACGGACTCCACCTATGTTTCCAGTATTGTACAGCATCTGGAGGGCTCTTTTATAAGGGAGGTTGCCAATCATCACCTTTTTCAACTCTTACTCCAGCTGTCCCGCCTTTTAATGGCTCGTTCACATCTGTATTTTGTGGTTCATATCCGTTCGCATACTACATTGCCTGGCCCCTTGACGGAGGGCAATGCAGTGGCGGACGTCTTGACTATGCCGGTCATTCGGCCCAATCTTTTACATCAAGCACGGATTTCACATGAATTTTTTCACCAGAATGTTAGAGCTCTGTGTAAGCAGTTCTCGCTTAGCAAGCAACAGGCCCAAGATATCGTTCGCGCTTGCGCAGATTGTCAACATTTGTCCTCCATTCCACTACCCAGGGGAGTCAACCCGCGGGGTCTTCAGGCCAACGAGCTGTGGCAGTCAGATGTCACTCATATATCTGAATTTAGTTGACTCCGCTATGTGCATGTCACGGTGGGCTCATTCTCTCACCTTGTGGTTGCCACTGCTCACGTTGGCGAAAAAGCTCGCGACGTTATTCGCCATTGGTTACATTGCTTTGCTGTCATGGGAGTTCCCCTTTCCATTAAGACGGACAATGGCCCAGCCTATGTTTCTCATAAAGTGCAATTATTCTTGCAGGATTGGGGCATTCGTCATACCACAGGTATTCCCCATTCACCCACTGGCCAGGCCATTGTCGAACGTATGCATCAGACTTTAAAAACCCTGCTCAATAAACAAAAGAGGGGGAGTCCCCTGGGCATGACCCCCCAAGAACACTTATGTAAAGCTACGTATGTTCTGAACTTTTTGGACCTTTCTGATTTATCTCTTACAGCAGTACAACGTCATTTCGGGCGTGACAATGCTTGGCCGGATCGGCCCCAGGTTTATTATAAACATTTGGAGTCCGGCCGTTGGCAGGGGCCTGTACCGTTGATCACATGGGGCCGTGGGTATGCTTGTGTTTCTCTTCCCTCAGGTCCTTACTGGCTGCCCGTGCAGTTCGTCAAGCCAGCCCAGACGAGCGCGCCACCGGAGAATCAGCCAGACAACGAAGGGACAAACGATGGGTCGTCATGAAAGACCGTCCGGACCTGCATTCGTCCTTGTATGGAGCCTGCTAAGTGCTTTTTGTTTATCCGCAATGGAGGAGCATTTGTATTGGGCGCATATTCTTGAACCACCACTGTTTAAACTGGTTACATGGTGGGACCTTCCGCCTCCCGTGGGTAATAATGATACTGCCTGGATCGGTGGGGTGTGGTTGCCCCCGTCAGCAGACCAGGAAACTGAATTCTTCCATGTTAATAGCTCTCAATTCATAACTGATCTCCCGCCACTGTGTTTCACTCGACACAATGATACAGGTGCGTGCCGGTAACACAACAGTTACATCTAATAGCACAGGAAGACAAGGGCGTAATGACTTATACCTTAATAGGTATACCGGGGATGCATGGGAGACATGATGCGATTAATGGTACTCTGATAGACTTGCATACCCTGGACCTGCCCTTTGTGTGTTGCAAAAGTTGTCCGGCGGTGCACAAGTGACCTGGCACGCATGCCGCGGCATCCGTCCCCTCAGTCGTAGTACCAGCATTGGCACAATCGTGGATTGGGGCCCCCACAGAGTATTGTGGGACAAAATTGACAACTACAGTGTCCCCTTTGGCTCACACAATCACAGCCTCGCGTGGCACGGGAGCGGTTCAGCCGAACCCGTTTTACAGTTTATTGAATATAATAATAGCACGGCCTCCACGTTGCATAAGGAGGCCTGGCGGTTGGGTTTTGCCTTTTTAAATAGGAGTTTAGGACGTTTGCATATGTCAAATATTACAGCTAATTATAGTAGTTTGCAGGATGATGTTGTTATGATTTGCAACTCTCATCCATATGTATTCGCATTAGCAGAACATGTAACTATTGAATCATGTAACCATTTTTATTGTATCAATATGTCTAATATATGGTATAAGACATGTACTTCCTCAAGTGACTATCTTCGCCATAATTTTTCATTTCTTTTTCCCTTACGCAGACGTCCAGAATTGTGGCTGCCCGTTAATCTCACACGGGAATGGGAGGGAGATAGTGGCCTTGGCCACTTCTCACCCATCTTACAAAATGAGGTTGACTCTGCCCGTAAACATTCAAAGAGGTTTTTGGGGTGGTTGATTTTTGCTATTGTCTCGGCCATAATTATCCTTGCATCTGCTACCGTTGCTATTGCCTCCTTGGCTCAATCAGTGCAGATGGCAAAGATGGTGGGAGACGTCCTGCTCAATGTTATACAAGAACTTCAAACACAGGAACATATCGATGAGCAAATATTGGCACGGCTTAATGCCTTGGAGGCTGCTGTAATTTGGCTTGGGGATAGACAGACGGCCTTAAAGACACGGTTGTCATTATATTGTGATTGGGAGCATACCACTGGAGGCCTCTGTGTTACATCCCTTCCCTGGAATAGCACAGTGCATGAATGGGACCTTGTGAAGAGTCACCTTCAGGGTGCTTTTGACATGTCCCTACAGCGTAATATCGTATCCCTTCATGAGCAATTAAAGTCCCAGATTTCACAGCTGCAGGAGCTAACCGCCCAGAGTGTTTTTGCCACTTTACAGGCTGATATGTCCTGGCTTAATCCCAGTACCTGGTTTTCCAGATTAAATTTGCGCGTTTGGGTGTTTGCCGGCCTCGCGGGTCTATTTTTGCTATTCTTCTTTATTATTTTTTATATGATTTGTTCTTTAATTCGCTCCTCTCGACAGGTTGAAACTCGGGTTATGGCCACATTACTTATCAATGGTTTTGTGTTAAATAAGAAAGGGGGAGATGTGGAGACCCACCTGTGACGCTGTCAGGAGTTAGGGAACCATTTATGATATTATTTTGTATTAATATTTTATAATTGTTATAATCCATAGGAACTAGGCCATGTTTGGTGTCAATAGAAAGGTAATAATTTGTGGGGAATTATTATATAGCTTATGCGTAGAATTCACATTTATATTAGAAATTAGGAATATGATTGTTATATTTTAATTGGTGTGAGTCTAGGGAAATTCCCCCAGACTGAATGTCTACCCAGCCATTGTCTCTTTAATGACCCATTAAGGAAGCTCCCCAGTATAATGGGCCGAAGAAGAAAACCTGTTGAGCCACTAGGACTTGAACATGTGACTCAACTCCAGTTTGATTGGAAAGAACTGCACACAGCATGGAGAAGGCCAGAGGTGATAAAAGGCAGCAACTCCGACTCCATCTTGCTCTCAAGTCCCCAGTCTACAGCCAACACCCATCTCTGGAACTATTCCTCTGAGACTGAACAAAGGATTGAGGACCACCCTGGTGCTGGGTGTTTACCAGAGGAATAAGCCTGCAAACTCCAGAGGAATAAACCTGCGAACTGCTTTTCATGAACTTTAAATCATTTGTGTGTATGTGATTCGCTTTGACCCTTTAACATCTCATATTTTGCTTCTTTTCTTCTTATATTAAACTTTTAGTTGTAGTTGCTAAAGGATTGGCTACCAGTGTGGTATTTTGGGTAAGATCCAACCCTATATTGTTCTGTGTGCTGTTGCTGGCCCTTTGGGGTCAGGAGAACCTATATCTTTAAGGGACCGTGCGGCTAGGTGGGAGCCGAAGGAGCTGGAGTGCAATAAAGGGAGCTGTTTCTATTTTGGACAGCCTTCTTGGTACCCGGTGTGGGGAACCAGAAGCCTGGCTGTGACTGATAGGGAGACTGGTTTAAGTACCACCCATCAGTGTGTGGGGAGTTTGGCTCTCGGTTTTGCAGCTTGCCCTGATTTTTGTACGTCCAGGAAGGTATCCCAGGAGGCCCCGGTCACACCACCAATAGTAGTGTCGGCCCAGGCCCATGATTTGTACACTCAGGAGAAGTAATGGTTAAAGGGTGACTATAGGACAAGGACGCGATGTTAGAAAAATAGCTGCGGCATGGGAAGTAAAGGAACCAGTCTGGTAAACAAAAACACAGCGCAGCTGCATGATAAGGAACTGTGACCGGGTCCGGAACTGAAACTTTGCTGATTTGGATGTGAGCCTGTGGATGTGGAAAAGTACTAAGTGCATTATCTGTAGGGTATAAAAATGGCTGTGATCTGCTAATAAAGTGATTTCGTGCTTGCCTTAGCCGGAGTCCGTGCCTTCTTACACCACAAAGCTGTTGTTAACACATAGCCTAGATAATCAATGTAACCTTCCAGTAGCACATTCCACTGGAAGTTACAGGGCAGTCAACATCCTATGCTTTGCTGAAGTGGACAAGATATGTCCTAATAGAAACCGTACCGTGGGCTAACATTCCGCACAGGGCACACAGATGGAACCCGATATCTCTCTCCTCAGGGAATGTACACACGATCACTTTATCGTGCATTAACAGTCATTACCGAATGATAACAACAACAGCGTACACACGTGTAATAGGGCTCTTGCGCGTCAACAGCCCAGCTGTAGCACAATAGAAAAACCACCTCGCCGAGGGTGGTAGTACTTAACGCGGAACAGCTGTTGCGCCTTTCGACTTGTGTATACGCTTACCACGCAATGATTGGCCTCCAGAAGTGTCCCAGCATTCCAAAGTCGTCCTCTCTGTTCTTCCCCCCACCCGCTCTGTGGCCGTTACGAAACAGTCAGTTCCCGCCCTGTTTCGATTCCTGGGATTTTTGAATTTCTCGTCTGTTTCACTTCCTGCTCTCTTCCTCGTGGAGTGGAGTGCAGCTCTGATCTTCACTAGCAATGGCAGCCCATCATGGAAGACGCGCACCCATTTGGAGCACGGCAGAGGTGCTGGACCTGATCAGCATCTGGGGAGACTCCGCTGTGCAGGCGCAGCTACGCGGCAGCAGGCGAAATTTCGACACATATGGCATAATTTCTCGTGCCATGTCTGAGAGAGGTTATGAGAGAGACACTGTGCAGTGCAGATCAAAGGTGAAGGAGCAGAGAATAACCTATCACCGAGCGAAGGAGGAAAACCGGCATTCGGGATCAGCGCCTGTTACATGCAGGTTATACAAGGAAATTGAAGCGATCCTCAGCGGGGACCCCACAACAACCGCCAAGAATCCTGTGGACACATCGCTCCCCCCTCATACAGTGAATGCCAGAGACGAGCACGATGAGGACGTGATCGATGTGGAGGAGGAGATGGAAGATGACCTGGAGGAGAGCGCAACAGCATGTAGCCAGGAGCTCTTCTGCACCCCTGCTGAGACGTCCACCCAAGACATCAATAGCAGCGTTTCCTCCGAGGTGGCAGAGGGGGGTTCAGGTAAGTTTCTCTTCCGTGCAGGTATGGCTCCTGCTAAAAAATCATTGTCCGGGGCTGGGGAGGGGTGCTTGCTGTCTCGGTCCCCGCTGTGCACGCTCTTCACTATGCATTCATTAGGAGTGCATCAACACAAGCAGTGATTGTCGAAAAATCATCTGTATTTAGGTCACTAAAGGTTTCCTCGATGTACCGCCAGAGCCTCCTACTCAGGTTAGATGGGATAGTGTCTGTGTCTAGGCTCTCGTATAAGGATACTTGTCCTCGCCAGCTGCAAAGCACAGCACTGGGAACCATGGCATCACACAAGGCAGCAGCATACGGTCCCGACTGGCATCCGGTGGCATGTAGGATATGTATTCTAGCTGGCAGGGGCACTCTGAGGAGAGAGATATCGGGTTCCATCTGTGTGCCCTGTGCAGAATGTTAGCCCCCAGTAAGGTTTCTATTAGGACGTATCTTGTCCGCTTCAGCAAAGCATAGGATGTTGACTGCCCTGTACCTTCCAGTGGAATGTGCTACTGGAAGGTTACATTGGTTATCTAGGCTATGTGTTAACAAAAGCTTTATTATTCATTCTTTTATTAGATTCCACCTTCACAAGGCCGGTGTCTACCCCAGCTGACCGCATGAGAAACATTCGGCGGCGTGCTCGAAAAAACGGAGGATATGTTTCAGGAGCTGCTGAAAGCAACACAGGAATCTGCAAGGTAGAATCGAGCCTGGAGAGAGGAATCCCAACAGAGGAGGCAGAAACATAGGGACGAACTGATAAGTGTCATGACGGAGCAAATAGAACTGCTCAACAGAATGATTGCTTTGCAGTCCCAGGCGATTAATGTCCGGGCTCCACTCCAGACAGTTCAGCCGTGTCTGCCTCCCACTCCCCGTAGTCCCTCAAAGTATTTAGTTGAAGGCCACCCATCCCCCTGGTATACTGCAACATAGCCTCCATAGCCCACCCCGGGGAAAACTTTTCTTCCCTATTTTCACAAATGTTATGAAGGACACAGCACGCCGCAATCACAGCAGGGATGTTGTCCTCGTCCAAGTCCAGACTCCCATACAAACAGTACCAGTGCCCTTTTAAGCGGCCGAAGGCACACTCCACAGTCATTCTGCAGTGGCTCAATCAGTAATTGAACCGCTCCTTGCTGCGATCCAGGTTCCTGGTGTACGGCTTCATGAGCCACGGCATCAGTGGGTATGCTGGGTCTCCGAGGATGACTATGGGCATCTCCACATCCCCCACAGTGATTTTTAGATCTGGGAAGAAGGTACCCACTTGCAGCTTCCGGTACAGTCCAGTGTTTCTGAAAATGCAGGCATCATGCACCTTTCCCGACCACCCAGCATTGATATCCGTAAAACGCCCCTTGTGATCCACGAGTGCTTGCAGCACCATGGAGAAGTAGCCCTTCCTGTTTATGTACTTGGTCGTGAGATGGTCTGGAGCCAAAATTGGGATATGTGTGCCATCTATGGCTCCCCCGCAGTTAGGGAATCCCATGGCAGCAAAGCAGTTCACAATCTCACGAACATTGCCTAATGTCACCATCCTCCATAGCAGAATGCGATTGATGGCTCGGCACACTTGTGAGGGGGCTAATCTGACGGTGGACCTCCCGACTTCAAACTGGTTTGCAACCGACCGGTAGCAGTCAGGAGTCGCCATCTTCCAGACAGCAATCGCTACATGCTTGTCCACGGTTAGGGCTGACCTCATGTTGGTGTCTTTACGTTGCAGGGCAGGGGCCAACTCTGAACACAGATCCAGAAAGGTTGCTTTCCGCATTCGAAAGTTCTGTACCCGCTGCTCGTCATCCCACAGCTGCATAACAATGCAATCCTACCACTCGGTGCTCATCTCTCGCAACCAGAAACGGCGTTGCACCATGTGCAGATGACTAGTGAAGGAGCTGAGCAAGACGGTGCTGTTGCTCTGCAGGGCATTGATCAGCCCCTGCTCTTCGGCGTCCTCGTCTGACTCAGAGCTCATTGCGTACTGAGCAACCAGCCGAGATGTATTTAGAATGCTGAAGACAGTGGAGATCAGAGCAGGATCCATGCTATCGCAATTGTGATGGCTCGCAAGTGGTGTGGCGCGTCACTGCACTGTTGAAAATAGGTGCGAGTTGCTATTGGCAACGAGGAAGATGCAAGGGGAACACAGTGTAGCATGGGAAACTGAGTGTTTACCCATGGCGCTTTGCGTTCCTTTCCTTCACCCCATGATTCCAAGCGCCGATTGAGGGAAAATTGAACTGTGGGATACGTGCCCAGAGTTCATTGCGCTACAGCGAG
Source organism: Pelusios castaneus (assembly GCA_007922175.1). Classification (NCBI taxonomy): domain Eukaryota; kingdom Metazoa; phylum Chordata; order Testudines; family Pelomedusidae; genus Pelusios; species Pelusios castaneus. Next base: position 11,006 of record VOCT01076354.1, read on the forward strand.
ATATAGCAAAGAATTCTGTTGCGTTGCAAGGAGCGATGTGTGTACGCACTATCCCACAATAAAGGTCACGTGTTTTTTATAGCACGATTGCCATGTTGCGCTTCAATCTGCTCGTGTGTACATAGCCTCAGAGTGCCCCTGCCAGCTAGAATACATATCCTACATGCCACCGGATGCCAGCCGGGACCATATGCTGCTGCCTTGTGTGCTGCCATGATTCCTAGTGTTGTGCTTTGCAGCTGGCGAGGCCGAGTATCCTTATACGGGAGCGTAGACACATACGCTATCCCATCTAACCTGAGTAGGAGGCTTTGGAGGTACATCGAGGAAACCTTTAGTGACCTATATACAGATGATTTTTTGACAATCACTGCTTGTGTTGATGCACTTCTAATGAATGCATAGAAAAGAGCGTGCACAGCGGGGACCGAGACAGCAAGCACCCCTCCCCAGCCCCGGACAATGATTTTTTAGCAGGAGCCATACCTGCACGAAAGAGAAACTTACCTGAACCCCCCTCTGCCACCTCAGAGGACACACTGCAATTCATGTCCTGGGTGGACGTCTCAGTGGGGGTGCAAAAGAGCTCCTGGCTACACGCTGTTGCGCTCTCCTCCAGGTCATCCTCCATCTCCTCCTCCTCATTGATCACGTCCTCATCGTGCTCGGCTCTGGCATTCAGTGGGTGAGGGAGGGCCGATGTGTCCACAGGACTCTTTGCACTGGTTGTGTGGTCTCTACTGAGGATGGCTTCGATTTCCTTCTAGTACCTTCATATAGCAGGCGCTGATCCCGAACGGCGGTTTGCCTCCTTCGCTCGGTGATAGGTTATTCTTAGCTCCTTCACCTTTGATCTGCACTTCACAGCGTCTCTCTCATAACCTCTCTTTGACATGGCCTGAGAAATTATGCCATATGTATCAAAATTTCGCCTGCTGCTGCATAGCTGCGCCTGCACAGAAGACTCTCCCCAGATGCTGATCAGGTCCAGCACCTCTGCCATGCTCCAAATGGGTGTGCCTCTTCCACGACGGGCCACCATTTCTAGTGAAGATCAGAGCTGCACTCCACTCCACGAGGAAGAGAACAGGAAGTGAAACAGAGGAGAAATTCGAAAATCCCGGGAATCAGAACAGGGTGGGGACTGTTTCATTACGGCCACAGAGCGGGTGGGGGGAAGACCAGAGAGGACGACTTTGGAATGCTGGGACACTTGCGGAGGCCAATCATTGTGCAGTAAGCGTACGCACGAGTCG
>ML687268.1:1292-13313 GCA_007922175.1 Pelusios castaneus
GGGCAGTAGGGGGGGAGGAAAGGAGGGAAACAAGAGGGCGGATGTGGGGAAGGGAGGGGCAGGTCCCAGGAGGCTGTGTGGGGGGAGGGGGCTTCAGGGGAGAGGAAGGGGACAGACCCAGGGGGGCAAACTGAAAGGGGGGCATCAAAGGGTAGAGGGGTGTGAGGCTATGTTCCTTTTACATTGCGTGGGTGCACGGCTGTCACACATCCACGCAGGCATGAGGGACCCCGCACAGCCCGGCAGCCCTTGCGATCCCCCAAGACCGGTGGCTGGGCTCTGGTGCTATCTTGTGGCTTTCCTTTCCTTTCCTTTCCTTTCCTTTCCTTTCCTTTCCTTTCCTTTCCTTTCTCGTTTTTTTTCTTTCGTTCTGTTTCCTTCCTTCTCTCGTTCTATTCCTTTTCTTTCTTTCTTTCTTTCTTTCTTTCTTTCTTTCTTTCTTTCTTTTAAGACTTTTAAAAAGTAATTTTAAATAAAATCCTTTCTAAAAATTAAATTTCAATTCAAAATTCATTCAAATTCAATTAATTAAACCCAACTAATTAATTCTATTTACAATCACTTTAACTTCAATTAATTATTTTTAATTTAATTTGAATTAAATAAACGGGTGGCCCTGTTGTATGAAAAGGTTTCGGGGATGCGGCGCTTGGTCTTATATCCCAGTCCCCATGTGGCCCTCGTGCTGATCTGAGTTTGAGATCCCGGCCTTAGAGTAATGGCCAGAAACACACACAGCTCTGCCACTGACCAGCTATTAAGGGACTGAAACAAAGTGGGTCATTTGAAATTGTTCTTTTCTTCCACTCTGGGGAAACGCGAGTGTTTAGTTCCTAATTCGTTCTGGGACGTTGCTAGTCCTTGTCGCACGACATTTGTGATAGAGGAATGGTGCATTCTGGGATGCTTTCTGCTAACATGGAAGGATTCTTTTTACTAAAATGGGTTGACATCTTATGAAATTTCATTACTGTTGTTGTTGTTCCATGAAATGTGATTTGCTGGAATGGGAAATGTGGTTGCTCTGAGGATGTGGCTTTGGGATCTGTTGTGACACTCATTGTTTCATTTGCAGGATCGTATTGTGAGGTTGGAAAGGAAAGGGATTATGAATACTATAGAATAGGGACGAGCGGCTGGTAGCTGAACTGGGTAGATGTGTGCTGGAAATGGGACAAAGACAGGTGACAAAAACTGTGAGGTGTAGATGACGGTAGAGGTTAGATAGGCAGCAAGTGTCCTCCCCTCCCATTTGTTTAGTAAATTAATAAAACTGCAGTGTTTCAGTTTAACATTTGTATTAAACTTGGAACGAAAAGATGACATCTCTGCATTCGTTTTCAATGAAGGGACTTAGGCGTGCTGATGCTTCCAGCGCCAAAAAACTGTTGCCCGTGCGGCTCCCGGCCTCCCAAATTGCCGCTCAGCCAGTCCCATAACTTGCTCAGCTGCATCATCAGCTCAATTCAAAAGAAATGCAGAGATGTTTCTTTTCATTCGAACTTCAATACAAATATTAAACTGAAATATTGTCAAATTCCAAAGGGGTAGCCGTGTTAGTCTATTGTAGAAAGATATCAGAGTCCTGTGGCACTTTTAAAGACTAACAGATTTATTTATCGCATGAGCTTTTGTGGGAGAAAATCCCACTTCGTCAGACGCTTTGAAGATGGGAAAGTTACAGAATGGGAGGAAATTAAATGCAGGGGAGTGTATGACATAGGATCAGGTCAGGCTGTAACAGTAAATTAAAATAAATGTTAGGATTCAAACACTGGGGAACAGCACATAGAGGAGGGGGAGGTCAAATCACCTGTTGTAATGAGAGAAAAATCCATAGTCCCTGTTTAACCCCAAGACAACTGAGTCAAATTTGCATATAAGTTCGAGTTCTGCAGTCTCTCTTTGAAGCTGTGATTTGTTATTCATCTGTTTAATTTAATTTAATTTACTAAACAAATGTGAGGCGAGGACACTTGCTGCCTATCTATGGCTGGAGAGAAGAGACGCAGGGGGTATTCGGCTGCTAGGGAGAAGAGATAGGGGGGATCGGGATCGGGAGAAGAGATGCGGGAGGGATTGGGTTGCTAGGAAGAAGAGACGTGGATTGGGCTGTGTGGGCATCTGTTTTAGGTGCGCGGATGTGTGACGGTCGCTGTGAAGCATTGCACCCACACAACTTAGAGGAAACATACCTGGGTGGTTGAGGGGAGTGGTGGCTGGGAACTGGGGATGATAAAGGATGGGAAAGTGATGTGAGGAGAGGGATGTGAGGGAAAGGACAAGTACCAGGGAGTGAGGGGAGGGCCGTGTGCAATGGGGTGATTGAGGCAGGTCACCTGGGGTGGGAGTGCCAGAGAGAAGGTGGGGGCCAGGGCCATAAAAGAAGTGAAGGGAGTGGGGACAGCTGGGAGCAGAGGAGGGCAAGGGAAGGGGGCCTGTGACAGTGGGGCAGAGAGGGGGAACCAGATAGGCAGGCAACAGAGGGGAAGGGGAAGGAAGGGGTAATCAACAGGGGGACGAAGGAAGCGAGAGAAGGGGTTGGCGGCAGAGCGGGAGGGGCATGTGCTGGGGGCAGAAGGCTGGAAAGGAAGGGGGAGGTAAAATGAGGGAAGGGAGGGGAGTGGTGGGTGCCCTGAGCAGAGAGGGGTGAAAGGAGGGTTGGGCACCAGAAAGGCAGACCAGGTGAGGCGAAAGTTATGGATGTTGAAAGCCAGGGGCTGGAGCAGAGCAAAGGAGATTTTATGTTGGGTTTTACTTGGACTCAGGGACCGCAACAGTGGTTTTTATTTCAGACTTTTTCGACTGTGTGGAGTAATTTGGGGCCTATTCAACAGGGTAAACTGAGGCAGCGGCTTGCAGGGGCTCTGAGGGAGCTAAGGGGCTGCTCAAAGGTGCTACCCTAGGAATCCACGTGTCATCTCAGACCCCACCCCACCGAGGCGGGCGACTGAACAGCACAGACACCTTCCAGAGCCATGGGACAGTCACTGCCCCACGCTGGTGTCTTCAGGGCCAGCGACGACTCTGGGGCCCAGCTCCCATCTTTGGAAGGACCCAGCAATGCAGAGACGCACTGGGGAGGTCCAGAGACATCACAGAGTCGCCCATTGCAGACAGCAGAGGAGCAGGCCCAGGACTGGCTGAAAGTCACACACTGATCATGGCAGGATGGGAACCTGAGCTGGGGCTTGGCCCAGGACAGAGGATGCTGGGACTGGCCTGATTTCCCCGGGCGCTCACAGACCAGGAGAGTTCAAGGTTCCCACCACAGGGAGGTTGGGCCCAGGCTGCTGTCAAGTGCAGACAGAGGCCTGTGGGAGCCATTTAAGGCTGGGAATAGCGATGGCTCAAGGCTGATTGTCTTCAAATGTGGAGAAAAGGGTAATGTACAGAGGTGTTCCCTACAAGGAGTTTGGGGATTGGATAGAGGGGATGTTGCTGTGGGACAGTCAGGTTTTCTAGTACTGGGTAAAATGTGTGACCAACACAGCTGCCCTCAGGTACAAGCTCCAGGGGAGAGGCCAGCCATGGGTCTCACACGTCCCCCACTTACCAGGGAGACCAGAAACTCCCACGTGCCAGGTACGGGAGTTGGAGCAGCTTCCCCCAGGAGCCTGAATGGATCTGTTAGACAAAGGTCCAGCCCACGGCACTCATGGACAGCAGACGCTTTGGGCCAGAGGAGCCAGGGGAAAAGCTAAATGTGATTACAGAAATCCTGGTGGTCCCAGAAGACGTGAGAGACACGAGCCCTGACGGGGTTACTGAGCAGTTCTGTGATTGGCTGGCCCAGGCCCAGGCTCTTTCCGAAATGGCCGATGGGAGCAAACCCAGGTACTAGCAGACAGGCAGAGGGAGCTACTCAGAGCAGGGGAGAACCCACCAGGCTGAGACTGCGGAGAGCAAACAGGCCATGGCTCTGAGGGAGGAACACGGTGTCGGCAGAGGAAATTCTGATCTAGCTCCAAGCCGCCAGCAGCTGAAGATAAAACTCCCGCACCCGCCTGAGCCCACGACTGACGAGATTATTCTAACATAGGAGATACTGGTAACTGCTGGATGTCCCAAGAGCCGGGAACAGCACAACAGGGGAGAAGTGGCCGTGGGAATTGCCTAGACCCGCGGTTAAGCAGCCCTGGCCTTAGAGGAGAAGCAAGACCTGGGGCTGGAATAGTTCAGCCAAAGGAGGAACAAAGGAACAGGGAGATGGTGGAGAACAGTCTGAAGACAGCCGAGCTGCAGCCACCAATGCAGAAAATGCAACAGAAAAGATACCCAGGAGCCAAAATGGGCAGAGTGTGAACAAGCCCCACACCTTGGAAATGGCTCCAGAACGGGCTACAGGACGTGAGCAGCGTGTCTGGAAAACTAGACCAGAGTATCTGGGACACAGGAGCTGCGGTGCTGGGGAGACGGGCGTATCCAGGAGAGCTGGAAACTGAGGTTGTTGCTACATCTGACCTGGGGAGGGGGGGATTCCAGCTCATGCTGGGGCTGAAGCTGCCATCTGGGCTACCCTGGCCACATGGGTATGTTTCGGAGCTGGCTCAGGTCCGTGAAGCCCCACCCAGCTCAGTGTAAATAGATTCTAAGAGAAGTGAAGTAACAGCTCCTGGGATGAGGTTGAGATCTAGACAGACTAAAGCTGATGACTCAGGGGAGGGCAGTGGTGCCGGCTGATGGCTTTGGTGTGTGCGGTAAGAGAGAGCCCAGCAATAATTAGCAGGAGGCGGCATTTACACAGGGAATGAGGTGAGGCCTCAGATACCCTGGAAGGCGTTTTAGGGGAGAAGCTGATCAGGCAGTGAAGGCTGGATGCCCTGGCGCACACAAAGGGGTGGTGTGTATGCGGGAAACTGCAACAGCGGCCGTGTGCTCTGCGCTACCCAGCAAACCGTCCAGCGATGAACTGGGAAGAGCTGGAGGAAAGCTTTGCTGCAGAGGAGGGACCAGGGCCGGCCTTGGCCAGCTGAACTCTTCAGACCCAAGGGCTGGGGACTTGGAGCAGGACAAGGGAGAAAGGACTGGATCTCAGCACTGAGCAGGCAGCTGGGGCAGGGTTCGTTGTCACAGAAGGAGCTGGCTGAGCTTCAGACCCGGCCTGAGATGCTGTGTGGACTGAACCCAGCTCTGAGCTGTATCGGAAATTGGGGAGCCCAGAGGCTGGGGTGATGGTCCCATTAATGCAAACTGAGCAGCCAACTGCACAAGGACGGCAGAATCTGTCCTGTCATCGGATAAGTAGGTGCCAGGGGAACAAGGGGGGGGGGGAGGAAGCAGCTAAGCACAAGGGGTCAGAAGCGAGGGGTGCAGGGAAGGACACATCCTACAGGGGCAGTGGGGAGCAAAGAGCAGGGTGGGCTCCAGGGGGCAGAGGGAGGATAAAGGGAGAGGTGGGACCCAGAAGGTACAGATGGTGGGTAGGATAGAGGGATGGGACCCAGGAGCCAAAGGAGGAGGAAAGGGAGGGGGAATAGAGACAGTGAGGGGTGGAGAAGCCACGGTGGCAGAGAGGTGAGGGGAGGGACAGGGGTTGGGGCGAGAAGGAAGGGGTTATATTGAGGGAAGAGGGGAGGGCTGGGGGCCAGGACAGAAGAAGAGAGACAAGCACCAGGGATGGGGGGCAGAGTGGGCAAAGGCCAGTGCTGGGGGAACAATGGTGAGACATGGGATGGGGCAGGCGCCAGGTTCGACCAAGGACAAGGGGAGAGGCAGGAATCAGAAGGCAGAGGGGGGCAAGGGAAGAGGTGGGTTCCAGAAAGGGGTGGAAGGGACCGGTGCCAGAGGGACATAAGGTGGGGAAGGGACAGGCAAAAGGAGGGGAGGGAGAAAGAGGAGGAGTGGGTGTGTCCTGGGGCCCCGGCTGTGTCCAGAGCCCAGGCACAAGACGGCTGAATGGCTCAGGAGCTTCCACTCACCCCAGAACTTCTGCAGCATTTCCTTCATGTCAAGACAAATTTTATAGACGTTCTTCAGCTCAGTAGAAACAGCGCCTGGTTCCTGGACTTTCACACTATGACTCCTAGGAAGGAAACGTCCCTTGATCACTCAGCTGCTCTGTGCACACATCACTGCAGATCGGGCACCAGTAATGTCAGAGCAACGAACAGCGGGAACATACCTGGTCAATGTGCTTCTCACATCCTGGAAGGGGAAAGAGAATCAATGTTCTGAATTAAAATGAGGTGCAGAAAACAGGGAATTCTCACTCTGTGCCTCTACCTTCCAGCTAGAAAGAGAGCCACCATTCCGGGTTTCACTGTTTTATGGTGAAAGCTCACGGGGTATTTCATATTACCAGGGTTCATTTGATGGAGGTGAGACAGTAATTTAACCCCAAAGGTTCTCCCCGTGGGGTCCTGTCCCATCATTGCACATCTTGGGATCTGTGTTTAGAAACCTCGCTGGGCGCAGTGCTCTGCAGTCAGAGCAGGGTGGGTCTGGCCATTATCATTTTTGTATCAACCATTTCATCGCCCCTGGCCTCACCAAGTCTCCATGACCAGAATTTCTCTCTCGCAGGCCCCACAATGGTTTTGAACTGACAGGGTTTTAACCCAATGGTCTGTTTGTCCCTAAAACCCCAGAACACGTTTACTGTAATGTTTGGAATCAAGGCCCTGGTCTGAGCTTTTAATTCTGGACGGATGAAGAATTTCGATGCCGTCTGTCTCTCACCTTCAGCAGCTCAGCCGCCCTTTGCTGACACTTCTTCTCTATCTCTGTGATCAGCTGCTGCAGAGAGGAGCTTTGCTGGGAGAGTTTGCTCACATTTTCCTGGAGTCTCCGCAGCGTCTCCCTCTCCTCCACCGCCAATCTCTGCAGAAGCCCCTGCTCCTCTTCTTTCAGCCATGTGTGCAGTCTGTTAAATTCACCTGTGATCACCGCCCTCTTTTCCTTTACCTTCCTCTTGAGACACAAACACAGAGAGAGAGGAAACGGGAGCCAGATATTAAGTTGCAGACTGCGTCTCCGTACATGAACCCAGGGATCTCAATCAGTATCAGGTGTGTAGGGATATTTACTTCTTTGGGAAATGTACCAGGAAGGTGTATTTGAGTTCACAGTTTATATGGCCAGTTCCCAGCCATTCCCCTAGAACGCTATTGTGGGTGAGCTGGGATCGTAGCGTTAGGGATCCAGTTCAGCTGGTGGCCTGGCTGATGTCAGCCGTGTCCCCACCTGCCCTCGGACAGGACCAGGGGTAACGGTGCGGAGCCAGGGCTGGTCCTGGCTGGGGGAGGGGCTGGCTGCCCTGTACTGGGCTCCCCACAACTCAGCACAGAGATGCCGGTGGCGATGGGGTGACCTGGCCCAACCCTCTGCCCCCAAAGCCCTTGTTCCTGAGACCCTGGAACGGTAGCCCCACCCTTCCCCCACCCCGCCCTGTGCTGACACACGTCCCCTTCCCTGGGCAGGGCTCTAACCCATCTGTCTGTCCGGCTGTTCTGTCTGGGCGGGGGAAGGGTCCGAGCTCAGTGCCTCAAGGTTCAAGGGTTCAGAGCAGCCAACAAGTAGCCGTGGTGTAAATGTGCCCTTAGGGGCAGATTTTCCAAGGTGCTCAACACCCGCAATTGCACCCGATGTTCAGAATTGCTCAGCAGCCCCAGCCCAGCCGGCTGAGTGATTCTGTAGGTCACTCACGGAGGCAAATCCCTCACCCAGCTCTACTGTTGGCCCAGGCACTGGGTAAATGAATTGCAGGTTGGGGGAGGGAGACGGTGGGGCAGGGCTCAGGGATGGATCAACCAGACACCCACTGTAGTTCTTTGGGTTCCAGTCTGTGATAGCAATAGATGGGAGGGGAGCTGTCTTTTGTCTTACATGTGGGAACCAGTTCTCAGAGATGCTCAATAAAGCAGAAGTAAGAGCTCAGGAGCCTGTTATTTCTATAATTCTTTAAATATCCGACCACACAAAATGCCCACCTGCCACTCCGAGGGTTTTTTCGCCTCTTTAGACTTCAGCGCCAGGGCCTGCTCCAGCTCCTTCCTCAGAGGGCCCAGGGCTGCCTGGAGTTTCACCTGCAGGGGCATCAAGTGCAATAAACAGCCATTAGTCTGCCTGTCTGCTGGGCAAAGAGAACTGGAAGCAGCCAGCACTCAGCTCTGATGGCATTGAGGAATGTGCTTCAGGGGCCCCGGGAGAAACGGGAGGAGAAGCAACCATTGTATCCAGCAAAACAGCTTCATACGTGAGCCGGGATCATCCTGGAGGAGAGGCCGGAGGGAGAAAGGTAGCTGGGCTCTTTGAACCTCCACCCAGGCAATAAGCTCTGTCCGTGTGACTGACCAAAAGGAGACTCCATGGCCTGATCACAGTACATGGTGCAATGTCCACAACAGGACGATGTTGCTGATTGGCTCCAAGGACTCTTTGGGCCCAGCTCCCCTCATGGGGCCTGAATCTGCCACTGGGCTTCACTGGGCGCTCTGGGCCTGGCCCTTTATTATTAGGGACAAGATACGGGGCGGCTTCTTCCAAACATCACCCACTAGTGGCACCAGCAGGAGGCGTCACTGGCAGTAAATTGGGCTGAGCTGTATCTCCCTCTGTTCCCATATGGGGAACAAAGTTATTGATTTAAATACCAACATGTTATCTTCCCTGGGCACCTGAGCTCACCCCTCTCTGAGGGACTGGGGCAGTTCACACCTCTCCGAGCCCCTGGGCCCAGATCTCTGCATCCTCTACACGAGGGTGGCAATTTTTGAGGTTTTCCTCACAGCCAGAGCAGCTGGAGACTCAGTATAAACATACGGAAAGCTGAGATCCTGGGAACAAGGCCATCACACTGGAGAAGTGTCAGCACTTCCTGGCTGGTTCTGAGCCCTAAGTGAACACAGAGGTTTGGGCAGGGTCTGGAGATAACACTTTAATCGACCGAGCCACGTCGCTGCGACGTTGTGTAAACACAGCCGGGGAGTTCTCGGGGAAGTGACGTAGCTCAGTGGACAAGGGACGTGGAGCAGACATTTGGGCAGCTTGGACAGATGACAAGGGAGGCGTATAAAGATATTGCTCGGGACTGCAGGGTTCAAATCAGAAAGGCCAAAGGACAATTGGAGTTGCAGCTAGCAAGAGATGTGAAGGATAACAGAAAGGGGTTCTATAAGTATATCAGCAACAAGAAAAGGATCAGAGGTGGTGTAGGTCCCTTACTGAATGGGGCAGGCATCCTCGTGGAGGATGATGTGGAAAAGGCTGAAGTACTCAATGCTTTTTTTACTTCAGTCTTCACGGGGCGGGCCAGCTCCCAGGCTACTACACGGGGTAACACGGACTGGAGAGGAGAGTGGCCCTCGGTGAAGGAAAGTCAGGTTAGGGAACACTTAATGAAATTGGATGTTCACAAGTCCATGGGGCCGGATGAACTGCATCCGAGGGTGCTGAGGGAGTTGGGGGAAGTGATTGCAGAGCCGCTGGCCATTATCTTTGAGAACTCGTGGCGAACGGGGGTGGTCCCGGAGGATTGGAAAAAGGCAAATATACTACCTATCTTTAAGAAAGGGAAAAAGGAGGATCCGGGGAACTACAGACCGGTCAGCCTCACCTCAATCCCTGGGAAAATCATGGAGCAGGTCCTCAAGGAATCCATCCTGAAACACTTGGAGGAAAATAGAGTGATCAGGAACAGTCAACATGGATTCACCAAGGGCAAATCGTGCCTGACCAACCTGATTTCCTTCTATGATGAGATGACTGGATTTGTGGATGCGGGAAGAGCCGTTGACGTGATATACCTTGACTTTAGCAAGGCTTTTGATACGGTTTCCCACAGCATTCTCGTTGGCAAGTTAAGGAAGTATGGGTTGGACGAGTGGACCGTAAGGTGGATCGAAAACTGGTTAGATCAACGGGCTCAGCGGGTAGGAATCAATGGCTCGATGTCTGGTTGGCAACCGGTAACGAGTGGAGTGCCCCAGGGGTCGGTCCTGGGGCCGGTTCTATTCAACATCTTCATTAATGATCTTGATGATGGAATAGACTGCGTGCTTAGTAAGTTTGCGGATGACACCAAGTTGGGGGGAATGGTAGATACTCTGGAGGGCAGGGACAGGATCCAGAGAGACTTGGACAAATTGGAACACTGGGCCGAAAGAAACCTCATGAGGTTCAACAAAGACAAGTGCAAAGTCCTGCACTTAGGACGGAAAAATCCCATGCACTGCTACAGGCTGGGGACCGATCAGCTAAGTAGCAGCGCTGTAGAAAAGGACCTGGGAGTTATGGTGGACGGGAAGATGAATATGAGCCAACAGTGTGCCCTTGTTGCCAAAAAGGCCAATGGCATATTAGGCTGCATCAGTAGGAGTATTGCCAGCAGATCGAGGGATGTGATAATTCCCCTCTATTCGACACTGGTCAGGCCGCATCTGGAGTACTGTGTCCAGTTTTGGGCTCCCCACTACAGAAAGGATGTGGACAAATTAGAAAGAGTCCAGCGGAGGGCAACAAAAATGATTAGGGGGCTGGGGCACATGACTTATGAGGAGAGACTGAAGGAACTAGGCTTATTTAGTCTACAGAAGAGAAGACTGAGGGGAGATTTGATAGCAACCTTCAACTACTTGAAGGGTTGCTCCAAAGAGGAGGGAGCTAGGCTGTTCTCGAGGGTAACAGAGGACAGAACAAGGAGCAATGGTTTCAAATTACAGCTGGGGAGGTCAAGGTTGGATATTAGGAAAAACTTTCTCACTAGGAGGGTGGTGAAGCATTGGAATGGGCTATCTAGGGAGGTGGTAGAATCTTCATCTTTGGAGATTTTTAAGGCTCTGTTAGACAAAACTCTGGCTGGGATAATTTAGGGGGAGTGGTCCTGCTTTTTAGCAGGGGGTTGGACTAGATGACCTCGTGAGGTCCCTTCCAACCCTATTATTCTATGATTCTATGATTCTATGACATTGAGATTGTCATTGAGTCTGGTCCCTGTAGGGAGGGAAATCAGCCTTTTCCTTTCCTTCCTTCTACAGCCCTGGCCATGGCCCCTAATGTCGGCCTCTGTCTTCTGGGGTGAGGGCAGGGCATATAACCTCAGCATTTCCTCACCCCCAGCCTCCCGTTCTCTAGTGCAGACACAGCCCTGGATGGGATGGGGGCGCTAATGTGTTTATTCAATCTGGTTCCAGAGCCAAATTGTTGCCCAAACCCAACCGTGTTAGAACACAAATGGCCCTGACAGTGTCAGACAATTATAGCACCATTCTCTATAGGGTGGATAGTACCATGGCAAACTTCATCAAACAATTACAACACAGAGCTGTATAATATATTGTCTAGGTGTGAGGCCATCCCACATCCCATTAATTTTATCTGGGATAATGGGTGGAATATGGGTGGAATAGGGCTGTAGGACTGGGAGGAACTGAAGGAAGAGAGAAGAGCAGGACACAGAGAGAGAAAGAGAGCAGGATGCAGGTACCAGCCGTGGGTCTCTGCACTGAAGGGCAGGGATGTGGCAGGGCCCAGACTGTTTCAATGCACACAGAGCAGTCGGCCCTCTTCTCTCTATTAGGGTTGGGAACTTGCAGTGCTGGGGCAAAAAAAGTTTGGATCTTTTCCCATTTCCCACAATGCCCAGGGCTCATCCCCTCTGAAAGCCCCCCCCCCCCCTTTCATGTAGGTGCCAAACTTTAAGCAGCCCTGTTTGAACCTTTGCCCTTCTAATAATAGGAGGATGAACCTGGGGTCCTGTAAAGGTTAAATTAAACAAGGTCAATTTCCTACCTTGTAATCCTGGGCAGCCTCCTCAATGGGAACCACGGTGTGCCACCTGTGAGCCCGGGATTTCTCACACACCAAGCAAATGGCTTCTCCGTCTTCCTCACAGAAGAGTTTGAGGCGTTCCTCGTGTCTCCCACACCGATCCACCACTGGCTCTTTTCCTTTTCCTGGGTGTCTCCCCAGTTGTTTGATCTTCTGTACTATGTAGTTCAGCTGCCTGTTGGGTTTGAATTCCCCTTTCTGGAACGGTTCTCTGCACTGGGGACAGGTCAGCTCCGCCCTTCTTCCCTTTTC